>JAGFMF010011658.1:653464-735117 GCA_019455555.1 Galemys pyrenaicus | reverse complement strand
CCCTGCTCTCTGTGGTGAATCCTCTCACCCCCCCACACCTCTGGCCTGTACCCCAGTGCTTGTATGCATAAATAAATAAATCTTTAAAAAAAAAAATGGAACCAAAGGGCCTTGAGTCATGTTGAACCTGTTTCTGCCACAGATAGAAAAAAAAAACAAACCCTACAATGTCTCTAGAATGTGTAAGTGACTATCGGTAATCTGAGATACGAAGCAGAAATTAACATCTTCAAGCAGCTGTTATGTGATGAGAGTTTACACTAATGGAGTCAGTAAATATCTAAAAAATTGTTGCTATTAATATTATGATTGATAACATTGTTAATACCCTGTAAGATGAAAATAATAACAACACAACCATTCTCAAATATTTAGCACATGCCAATTGCATGTATATACTAGTCTTTTATTTCATGTTCAAGTGAGAAACTAAAGAGGGAAGTTATACAACTCAGAACACACAAAGTGAGTAAACTGGGAGCTGGAATTCAAACCCAGATTCTTCTGACTACAATACATATGTTGGTCCTTCAGGTGAAAATTTACAAACCATTCTGGTAGGGGCCAGATCCTATGATAAGATACCCAGATAAATTCCCAGATAAGATACCCAGTCCAGCAGCAAGACATATCTTTCTCTGTGCATATTCATATCAATTCATAACATTTTTCAGTCTCTAAGAAATCACTGCTCTATTGTTGCACAAGAGCAAACGTCGTTGCTATTAGAATCTGTGAATAAGAGGATCCGTAATGGAAATGAATCTAGCTTACATAGAGCTATTGCCCTCATAGGAAATGAAATGAGAAGATACTTTCCCTTGCTGGGTTTGATGTGATGTGTATGATCCTTCCAAACCAAGAGAAATGACCAACTTCCTAGACAGTTGTTACAGCTCATACACCTCTGCCTTATTGTCCTTGTCCTCAAAGAGATGAAGGAGAACAGAGGAGTTGTGTTGATGCACTATTAGCTTATCTAACGTCTTTGCTCACTAGTTCTAGTCAGATTATTTAAATTCATTCTTGACATCATTAGGTCCCTCTCTTCCTCTCCACCTACATTAATTCCTCCAAATATCACATTTCTCATTCAAGAATGAAGAAAAAGACACTCAACTCTGGGCCACAAGAGTCAATGAATAGCCCCAGTTGTCATCTGGAAGTCACTGTCTGAGCTAGGCCAGTCCTGGGACAACGTCACTGTCACTGTCAGCCCCGGGACGCCTGCATGGCAGGCATGTGGACTGTGCTACCTCAAGCTCATTTTCTGGAAGTGCTTGGCTAAGGTACCACACAAAGCGTGTGCATCCAAGCTGTGGTGCACACTTGCAACGTGACTCCTGCACAGCCAGTCACCTCTGCTGCTTGGCTAGTAGATGCTGAATCCAGTGTTCATCCAACTGGTGTTTGCTCATTTGATGTCCTGGAGGCTCTGTGATATTAATGCACCATGCCATTTTATCTGCCTGTTTCTAGAAAGAGTGATTCTATTGCCTAACACACGTACTTCGTGCTGAGCCAGACCCTCCTTTGAAACAGATTTGCACATAAAATCTTTTATTAGGGCCCTAACATAATGGGCACCAAAGAGCTTCACCAAGGAGAGAATTGGCATGGAAGCTAAGATGGCTTTCTCTCTCATGGGGGCTGGGAGGATGTGCTTAGGGTAGGTATTGGAAGATATGTACTAAGGTTGGCAGCATATTCACTGGTGAAAAAATACTGACAAAGCAACTGCCATTCAGCAAGCCTGGAGCCTTCACTGCCTATTGTGAAAGTTAGCAAGAGAGAGAGGGTGATGGGTCAGAGAAGCGTGGGACAAAGACTTTGTGTCCAGACCACACACAGCACCAGAAGAAGAATCATTGGGCTTGACTCTGCTGTTATTGTTTTAGTAAAATAAAGAACCTGGACTTGATAAGTTTCCAATTACATATTTTCAAAGAGGGCTCTTGCTTGGACTGTGAAGCATTACAGCACATTGTTCTATAATGGGAATCCTGCTTCTGCCACTTGTTGGTTTGGTGACCTTGGACAGGCAATTTAACCTTCCTAATACCTTCCCCTGGAAAAGAGATGTTAGCACTGCCTGTGCCATGTTGTCCTGAGGATTAAACACAATATAGTATATAAAAGGCTGCAGCTTTGACCCTGGCACAGACTAAGTGTTCCATGCTCATAATTGTCCATGTCACTACTGTGAGCTAATACAAAGGACCAGGACTGGTCTAACATCTTGGGGTCTTACGGGAACTGGTCGTGGCAGTAGTTTATATGTGCAAACTGGTGGTGTTAGGAACTACTGGAGTGACCACATGGTTATTTAGCCAGAAATTACCAGGGCCAGAGGACTGAAATTGTCCTCGGGAAGGATGACTTTGTGGAGGACACCACAAAGCTGGTGTGTTTTGTGTCAGAGATTTGAACATTCATGGCTTCACAGCTCTTCCTCAGGTCTGGATTTCATGACTTAGAGGGAAAGATGCTCTTGGGACTCCCAACTGCCCCTTCAGAATGAAAGTTCTTCATTTCTTTTCTGTCCTGTTTTTTTTTTGGTGGTGGGGGGTGGTGGGAGGGTGGGGCAAGGAGTTAAAAAGACAAAGGTAATAGGACAGATTTAAAAAAAAAAAAAAGACCAGATTTAGACTTCAACTGTCATCTGAAATACAAAATTTGGCACCGCCTAGACATTTCCAATTATTATAATAGTTAATAGATGAAAAACCTAAAACCTGCAGAGTCTACTTTGAGGTTTCTGGATCAAGTTACCAGGACTGTACAAAATAAGAAACCTCTACCCATGGGAACTATAAAGTGAGATGTTACCACATGTGTTCTCAAAACACCTCTCCTCTTCCTCTGGCAAAGAAGCCCTGCTCCTTGTGGAACGTGAATTTAGCTTTATAAAGAGTAGAATTAGGGGTGGGGGCAGCTAAAGAAGAAATAATGAGGTATCTAGCTTATAATCTTCCTTCCTACATTTATAGAAGTTTTCTCTTCGACTTAAGAAGTCACATTGTTTATTTCCTGTCTACCAGTAGGCATTATCAGGGCAGTTGACGGAAATCTCCCCAAAACGGACACTAGTCTGCGCCTTTCCTATTGGATTCCAGAAAATGGAAACAAACATGTGGGCAAAGAGAAAAGGCAAGAAGGGTGTGAGGTTCTGGGGTCTGGACTATCATGATTCTTATTTCAGAGCAACTCTTATCACACATGTAAGTTTAGGCACAGTAACTCTCTCCTGGAGCTTCAGGGTCAATTTTCTGTAAAATACAGAATAAATAATAACGATCGTCCAACTCTTATAGAAAAGTAAATAAGATAATAAAATGCTTTCATGTAATTGTGAAGCACTCTACACATGTCATGATTGAGATATTATGCTTGACCTGTAGTATGAACTCAGAGATCCAAAAATTCTAGAAGCATTTCACTAACAAATTGCTATAGACTGAATAGAATGTTTGTGTACCCCCCAAATTCATATGTGGAAACTTAACCCTGATGTGATGGCATTTGCAGGCGGACTTCTGAAAACTGACTAGGTCCCAAGGGTAGAATCTTCATGAATGCAATCCGTGGGCGTCTACAAGAGGTGCAGGAGAGCTCTTTGGGCCCAGTTACCATGTGAGGAAACTGACAAGAGGGCCCTGGAGAACCACCAAGAGGGCGCTCACCAGACACTAAATCTGCTGTCGCTTTGATCTCGGACTTCCCAGCCACCAGAATTGTGAGCAAAATAATTCTGTTGTTTATAAGCCTATCAATCTGTTACCCAGTACAGACTAAGGCAGAAATCAAGCTGACAATCCAGACATACCCGCTCTATTGATTGTGAGGGTGACTGAAATCTGCCAGCCAGGCTATTGCTCTCCATAGACTGAAGGGCTGGAGGCAATAAAGGGAAATGAGAGAAGAGGCAGGATGTGGGAGGAGAGAGCAGCAGAACAGGTACGGGATAATGGCAGGTGTATGTAGCTTTTAAGACAGATTAATACTCAAAATATTTTGAAAACCCAAAAAGGACAAGACAAACACACTCACTCCTTTTCCAGAGAAGCTGACTGCTTCTTTGGGACATGGGATTTCCAGATGGTTTTGGAGATAGGTGTGGGCTGCTAGATATGACAGCAAAACCTCACCGATGTGGGATTTGCCTGCCTCATGAGTGAATTTTGGGACCACAGAGGACAGATTTAAACCACATGTAAGCTGTTTCTCAAGAAACGCTGCCACCTCCCAAGAGAGCATGAGCACTCGTGAAATGCCAAGGGCTGCTTGGTGGAGCATCCCCATCGCCTCCCCGCCCCATCATCACACCTGCCCGGTCCTCCACCAGCACATGCATCACTGTTGCAGTCACGCTCAGCACCCCCTACGCACTGTCTGCATGTTCACGCGATGACCGTGTGAGGGGGGATGCCACCAGCCCTGCTGCGCTGACCTGCCGAGTGACAAACGGGGCATGGGCTCCAAACTCCTGGCTTTGACCTTGGGTCTCTAAACTTACAGCGCTCAGTACTTAAGCATCACCCTGCAAGAATGGAAAGCGTCCACTCGGAGCTACTCCAAGCTGCTCCAAGAATGGCCGGGTTAGGAGCAGCAGTCCCCACCAAGTTCATTAGGAGGCTCAGCCCTGAAGACTTTCAGTGACTCACACCAAAGCTACCTCCTTGATGAAGCTGCCCCTCCTCGCCCCACAATTTCCCACTTGGAATCTGTCTTTTTTTCCTTTGTGCCCAGGGCTCTTTGCTCTGTTGCTGCACTTAATAGGTGCTGTCCTCATAATGAGAATGTGGGTACATTCTTTTGTTACATTATAAAATCTTCAAGAGGAGATAAGTGCTTTGTTCCTCTTTAACTCTCTCTTACTACCTGACCCCCAGATCATAATGATTAATATTTGCAGAGTTTTCTAAGCTGTTAGTTTTCATTACTGCACTGAATCTTATTTGGTCAAGCACAGTCATGAGAGCCAGGTCTAATTACATCCTCATTTTAGAATTTAGGGGCCTGAGACCCAATGGGCCACTTTCCGCCCCCTTGTTACTAAAAGGTGAGGCTCAAAGCTGACCTCAGAGCCTCCGATTTCCAACTCCAGGCGCTTTTCCTGTGGCCACGCTGCTTCGTCTATGTTTGCTAGTCAAGATCAAAACAACAACAAAGTGGAGATAATTGCATGGATTTCTACAAGTGGGTCATGATTTTACATCGGTTACTCCTGCGAGTGGTTCGCAACACCCCAGCTTGGAAAACCAGGGGCAATAAGAGTTTTTGTGCCCCCGTGGGAAATGGGAAGCTGATTACAAGATGTTCTTCCCCACCCACTGCCCAATCCACATATTATTGAAAGACCTGGCCCAGTGCACGTTATTCTTTGAACATTAATCATCTTTACACATCTCATTATGGATACTGGCCCCAGTTCTGCTCTGTGTTACATTTGTCATTCCATCAGCAAGTAGCAATTCAGCACTTTCAGGTCTGGGCTGTGTCAAGGACCACAGGGTCTTGGAGCTGGGACCACATGGCCTTTTCATACAAAACCAGAAACTAGTCTATTAGAGCAGATGTAAAATAGACAATGAGAAATGACTGCTGCTAGGTGACGACATGATGGTGCACTGGGCAGGGTAGCACTTCCCTCTTCAGAACCACATCAGTTCACTCAACTTACTCTCATACTCCTGGAATCACATAAAATCAATGCAGGGCATGCCAGTGTCTACATCCCACCTCCATTTTATAGATGGCATGGCTAAGACTTAGAGACGGCAGTGATGCAGCGAGCTCAGTTGGACTTGAACCTCATGTGTGTCTAACCCCACAGACAGAAGCATAAACGTTCCCCTCTCTCAGCTGTGTGACACACATACACATGTGAGCGTGTGCACTCACACGCCTGGTACATGTTGTCTCTGAGCAGGTGTGAGGCACCTTAGGAGGAGAGCAAATGCTTAACCCTGAAGGCCACTTTGTCTGCTGGAGGGATGATGGATTTAAGGATGGAAGACTGGAGAACCTAGGTCATGTCTGAACAGTTCTATGGAACAAAGAGAGAGATGAAAGGAACAGTGGGATAAGGTGGGAATGGACCTTGTGAATGAACAAAAAGGAAAGATGAACTGCAAGGCTGGCGAGGCCCCAGGGAAAGACAACATGGCGTCTCTGGCTGCTGGCTACAGGGGAGGTACCTTGTGAAATGGCAAGAAATCGTGGCTGGTGCAGATTTTGCTGTGTGTTTTTGCTGTGCAGTGTAAACATAAACACTGCTTCATTTTTGCTTGACATTCTCAATAAAAGTCTACACTAAATAATTTTGTTATAATTTTATTTGTTTATATTTTCAGAACTGTTTCATATCAGGAATGTAGGTCTGTTTCAAGAAAATGCCCAGCAGGGTCAGGGAGAAATTTTATCTGTCTGCACCTTTTAGATTCCTTATTTAGCTCTTTGTTGTGAAAATTAACAAACAGGACTGGAACAGAATACAGACTTGGACTCCAAGCTCCCCTCCTCTATTGGCTATTATTAGTCTTTGGGAAGACCATTTAACTGAGTCTGGACATGTCTAGACAGTCTTGTCTTCTTAAAATGAACAGGCGCACTCACAAGATAGGGTGTGATACGTATCACATCAAAAATGTCACATCACTGGTGTTCCTCATCCCTTTAATTCCTGGGTCCTGTTTTCCTTAATATGAAGGTACTCTTCAGCTATTACAATCTAAGACTCTCACCTGCAAGTAACTCAGCAAACATGTCTTAAGCAGCTACTTTGTGTTAAAGCTTCTGCTCCTACATACTGCCCCTGACAGTGTGTGAGTCTCATGTAAAGAGCAGTAGGTAAGAAAGAAGTTGCTTAAGTAAGACTGTCTAGGTCAAATCTCAGCTTCACTCTTGACTGGCTATTCAATCTTAGGAAAACAACTTAACCTCTCTGTGCCTCTTCTGTGAAATGGAGTTAGGAGTAGGATTTACCTTGCAGGACGTGGTGAAAATTAAATGCGTTAATAATAAGTCTAACATCCACCCAAAAATTTCAAAAGTGCTAATCAGACAGGAGACTTGCACTGCTATGTTTACTGTAGCACTATTTACAACTGCCAAATGATGGACACCTTAGTGCCCAAAACAGATGAGTGACTCAAGAAGATGTGGTATATATGTGCAATGGAATACTACTTGGCAATCAAAAAGATAAACTCATGTATTTTGTGGCAATACAGATGAAGCTGTAAGGAATAGTGCTAAGTCAGAAGGAGAAAGATAAAAACATGATTGTCACGAACATGTGGAATATAGAGAAACAAATTTAAGAGTCAGATAAAGATAAGCTCAAAAACTAAAGCTTGAAGGCTGACTATAGAACTGAAACATCCAGAGGGGAAAGGGATTAAGGGATAGGTGAAAACAAAGATGGAAGGAAGCACAGTGGGTTATGGTGGTGGACTACAGGTGATTTGACAGTGGAAGTACTATTCCTGATTGGGGGGGCATTATAATGTCACCTCAGTGTAAAATAATAGTAATAATAACAACAATAGTAACCCCTATTCACACTACTCACTCAATTAGTATTAGTTGTTACTATTCTATGCAACTGATTCTCCAGGGACTACAGATCCTTTGATGAGAAGGGAAATTAGCCATGAGGTAAAAATCAGGGAAGGAGGGGTTCAGGACAAATCTTTTAGAAAAAATGCCAAGAACCATTGTGTTTCTTAGAAGAGTTTTGTTCAATCAACTTCACAAGGACTCAGCTCCGATATTTCAGAGGAAGAAGCCATCACTTCTAAGCCCTCCCTCGCGCATATACCAAGAACACCTAACAAGCAATTATACTACACAGTGAAATCATAAACACAACCATATTAAGAGCACTTTGATTATTTCTCCATTCTGCAATCTGGAAGCAATCGCCACAGGGGCAGGCAGTAAAACTGCAGATGTTTATTCTGGAGAATCGGACAGACGGCGGTGGGTATGGCCTACTCGCCATTCTAATTGTGTTGGTCGGAACTACCATCCTGCATTATTACAAGGTGTGCATCTCTTCTGAAAAATAATTTCAGAGAAGAAAGTGGAAGCAACCTTGCCTGGTTACAAGGCTGGAGGGGCAGGGTAGTGACTGATGCCATGTTCCCATCATACACACACTGGATTAGAAGAATACGAGATGGAGAGAATGGTGATTAAAGAATCATACAATTTTAAAACTCAGGAAGCATAGAAAGGGAAAAGCTAATCAATTTCCTTTCCTCCCCCTTTTTGGGGGGAAACAGATGTTTCCCTTGCAGGTCCAAATCTAAAAGCAGTTGGTGCAGTAAAGATGAAATAGTAGGAGGAAGAATAAAAAGTTAAAAAGGAAGAGAGGGAAGGAGTCAGGTGGAGAAGATAAATCCCCAACGCATCCTTCTTCCCTGTGCCCAGTGCCCTCCCCCCCATGCCCCAGTTCTGCAGGTCCTGATATCCTGAGTCCCTGCAGGTGGCTCTCCGGGCTCTGGCTTGCAGCCACCCCTGCCTGGAGGCATTATTCACCAGGAAGGTAGGGTAATCAGGCCCATCCTTTAAACATCTTCATTCTATTACTTTCATAATCAGTTTCTAATGCTCTGTTCGATAGATGTGGGGCTGGCCAGAGCAACAGCTTGAACAGCTGCTCAGGCCAATGGAGCTATTCTCTGAGCCATTGATCACCAGGAAAAAAAATCAATCCTGGCTAAGGAGAAAGAAGTTAAAAATAAATTGCATGGATTGATTTCTGTTCAGACCTTCTGACTCCCAGTTTAGGAAGAGGGAAGGAAGAGAGTGTATGGATTCGACTGTCATGAAAGTGCCTCATATGTTCCTGTCTCAAAAGCAAATGGAGGGACTTTTTACTTACACACACACACACACACACACTTTTCTTTGAATTTATGTTTTATATTATTTTTGTTTTGTATCCTCATAGCTATAGGAGATGACACCCCAATAAAATCATCAAATTCTCAAGAGGATGGGGGGTTTGTTAGTAAAAACTCCCAATGGTGCACCATGTCTTATGGACAACAGTAAGTCCTGATGTATTTGTTGAGGGATTGATGGGGAAAAAAATGAACAAATGAAGTGCCCTCCTTTCTATCACTGCCACGATTACATATATTTCTTCATTGATTTGTCATGCAAGGCAATTGTTCTCCTATTTATTGTGCGTCATATTATGCATGATTTCCCTCTAACTAGACTCTAAACCCTCCTATGTCAGGGACTGTCTCTTCCTTATTTGCATGTTAATTTCTTATATGCAACATGATTTCTAGGGATCATAACGTCTTATTTACCTTTTTGCTTTTTCATTTTTGATCTATTATATTAGCTCCATATTGTGCCATTAGTGGATGCATGAGAAAAGAAGATTCTGCAAGTCTCTTGAGAAATTAACTACCCAAAGATATCCTAAATATCTTTCTTTAATTCTGACATTGAGAAATGAGTTGGGAAATACTTCTGAATAATAGTCCCCTCTCTGTAGCTATCAAAAGGAAGTCTCCTATAAGGCAAGAAGACTGAGGAATTTCAGTCATTGTCTCTCCCATTCTAGATTTTACAGCAATGCCTTGGTGGCATCAAAGGTGATAAAGAGGCTGTGTGGCTGGGGGAACTCACACAGTCCCTTCCCTCTTTACACTAGATTCATTCCACCTGAATCCACATTTTATATTAGAACTCCTTGAAAATGTTCTGTGCAAAGTGTCTTTTTGCAAGCAGAACAAGAACAATTAAAAGTTTGAAAGCTCCTCCATGAACCCACAGGTTCAAGGTCAGCGAGTAAATGGTGAGGTCACACTTTACCCCAGAAGTGCTGTCCCCACTGACACTGGATGACCATACGCTCTCGTGGCACTAGAAACTCATTTTCCTCAGAACACTGGCTGGTACTAACATAGTAGCTTTCAAGTTGATTCTTTTTTGAGAACTAATTTGAGCTCCCGTGCTCCAGGAAGGGGCTCTGATCACAGACTGCCTTGTAGCTCTCTCTGATGATGGGAAAGAACCTCGAACTCTCTTCACTGCTCTTAGGCATTTCTTATGGAGTATGTGAAATCCTACTTCTCACCTAGACTTAATGAAAAATGAGGTCAACCACTTCGCCAGTCTTGCTGGGACTGTATGAACACACCCTCCTACACACACACCCCCTACACACACATACACACACACACGCAGCCAGCCACTTCTGCACATTTTTGTGGACACCAGATCATTATAGAATTCTAGAACTACTTAGCATCCAGTGGAAAGATAATGGGCTGTATGACTTCAAAAGTTCCCTTCTAACACTGAAGCTCATTTCATACCTTGTTTTGAAGATATTATATCACCTTCATTAATAGGGACATACTAAATGCTTAGTAAATGGTTATCAAATATATAGATAAACCAATCAATACTTCTGTCTCAGGCAGAATTTATTACTGTTCTGGGTACATAGTAGGTACTCAATCAAATCAAGCTGATTGATTAGGTACTGCTCTGCCACTATTAAACCACCAAGAAGTCCTCCTAGCTGATCATGAGGGCTTTTAGAATTAGACACTTAAGATCTGCTTGCAGAAATCCAAAATGTTTGTTTATCCCATTAGCTAGCTGTGGAGTTAAAGGCAGAGTGATTAAATTTTTTTAAAAGCTGAAAGTCTGAAATAAGTAGATATATATTCTAGTTAGAATGGTAATGGGGAAAGAACCGGACTTAATAGTCTACTCCTCAGTCAGCAGTTCAACCGCCTTCATTATCAGCACTGTTGTTTTTACAACAGTATAATTATCTTTAATAAGGAAGGTCCCCAAATGGGTCCCAGTGAGCCTGCTGAGCGGCTGTTGAGACTTAGTGGAGCTTGGAATGGAAGGGCAATGGGGGATTCGGCCTGGCCATGACTCAACAGCTCCTCTGCACCCTGGGATGGGACTCGAGAGGCTGTTCCCCAAAATGCATCATGGAAGCTGAAAAATGCAAAGGAAGAGGTACAAAGAAAAGTGGGAAAGTGGGCCTCGCTGGTGGCGCAGCAAGTTGCGCGCCGCACTGTGAAGCATCCACTGCACAGCAGCACGAGTTCGATCCCTGGACCAGGAGGGGACCCACAGGGTGCAGCAGACCTCTCCTGCCTCACCTACTGCTCCCCTCAGCAGTGTATTTCGGGCTGATCTGCCTGTTCTTCTTCCTGCTCTGTCTCTGGTGAACCCTCTCACCTCCCACGACTCTGGCTTGTACCCCAGCTCTTGTGTGCATAAATAAATAAATCTTTAAAAAAAAAAAAAAGAAAGTAGGAAAGGGCTGGAAAAAAGTGGAGCTGGGGAAGGTAAGAATGAGTAACCACACAGCTCCTTCATCCCCTGGACACTCCAACAATGAGTATTTGAATAATACTCTGTCATATCTGAGAGGTAGTGTGCAGGGGCGTGGACATGATTATATGGCCTGGGATCCCATAAGGCCCCACTGTGGTTCATCAGGCAGAAAATCTCTGTTCTAAACTGACATTGGAACAGATCCTGCTAAACAGCCAAATGAACCAGTTGTAGAGTGAGGCTCTTCCACCCCCAGTACAGGTGCCCCTCTTAACCTCGGGGGACACATTCTAAGACACCCAGTGGGTGAAACGGTTGCCAGCTAAGAATATTGATACTGATATTTATACACAGCTTTTCTTTCCTCATATATATAATCTATGGCAAAGATTAATATATAAATTAGCATAGTAACAGATTTGCAGCAATAATAATAAAACAGAACAATTATAGCAATATACTATAATGAAAGTTACGTGAAGGTGTCTAGCAAAATATCTTACTGTATGTAATTTTTCAGACATTAGCTGACCATAGTAACAGAAACCATGGGAAGTGACACCACAGAGATGAGGGAACTATGATGTCTACCAGGACTAGAACAGTATCTGCATATTTTATTTTCAGACTCATCCAGAATAGTTTCTAAGAACACTGGCTAGTCAGTGCTAATGGCAAGATCTTCAGATAGGGGAAATGAGGTGAGAAATCTGTCACTGCCCTCTCAGGTGCCATCCTTGATGAATCCAGGCAGCCCAGAGAACACACACACCTGCCACAGCCACTTCCTAAGCTCTATGACACAGGGTGAGTCTCTAAACTTCTCTGAAATTAGGTTTCCTTCACTGAAAAAAACAATATCACCACACTGGCATCCTAGGAAGTTGAAGTAGAATTTAAAAAATAAAGTGCACAAAGGCCAGACATAAAATTGGTTCAAAATAAATGTGAGGCCCTTTGTTAATGGCAACTCGTTCAGCTTGCTGATTGGTTGTAAAAATTGATAGTATGACTAGGTAGAAAGAGCATTCTGAAAAACTGTTTTGAGAACAGGAAATTGCAGATTTTCAAACAGAACTGACCTTTGAACAACAGTTTTGAACTGTGTGTCCACTTCTACATGGATTTTTTTTTCAGTAAACACAGTTGGTCCTCTATATCCCTGGTCTCCTCATCACAGACTCAACCTACAGATACAGAGGGCTGACGAGAGGGACTCAGCAGCCACAGATTTCGGTATCTGCAGGGGTTCTGAAACCAATCCCCAACGGATGCCAGGGAACAAATGTGTTACATTTTGGGGGAACCAAAAGTTACATGCAGATTTTCAGCTGTGCAGGACTAGGGACTTCAACCCCACATCTTTTGTTCAAGGGTCAAGTGTAGTGGAAGAGATTGAGAATTATGTGTTGGTCTCACTCCTTTGAACTGAACAGAGAAATGTGTGTGGGTCACTGTTCAGGCCTTTCATATTACAGTTCACCACTGCATCTAACTGTATGAGGCTCCTGCATAAATGCAATTCCATGAGAACCACATTCCTGAGAAATGTATTGCACAGCGCACACCCCACACACCTCCTCTGCAGCCCATGGGGACACTCTAAGTAAAAGTGGTAGTCTCTCCACTGATGCTCAATAATACAACCTGCTGTGTGGCTACTACCGATGACTCAGCAGTGAAACACAATGAAACAATCTGACATACCTGCCTCAGACAAATCCCATCCACGTAGTAGTTAGAAAAGGCAAACATTTATAATACAGCAAATTATAGGACTTTCTCTAAGATTAAGGGAAGACATTTCCAACTGTTTTGGCCTAGTAAGCAACCTGTGCTATAACCTCCAGAGAGCCTCAGCAGATTTCTCTGGAAGAAAAAAAACTCTTAATATTTTATTAGAGACATGGACAGTAAAGCTCCAAATGGTGCAAAGAGATCACCAGGCTTAGAGGACTGATGGACATTCTGTAAATAAAAAGCCCCTCTCTGGAGCTTCTCTGTCTGGGCAGGAGACACAGGTGAATCATCAGCATGGAAATGGTAATTGAGGCTCTGTTAGAAACACAGATGTGATGAGATTACAGAGAAAGAAACTAGGAGCCTGAGAAAGACCTTTATTGAAAGGGTGGGGAGAGGAAGAAGTGCCTGTGTAGAGTAAGAAAAAGGTCGAGGGAGGAGGAGAGCCCCACCATGATCAAAGGAGCACACAGGGTCAACTACGCAGGGTCAACTCGGTTAATTACTGAAAGGTGTAGTGCGCACACCATTCAAAGATCTCTTGTCAAAAGTTATTTCAATGGAGTGGCAGAGGCAGAAGTCATTCTCAAGTGGGAAAAAGAGAAGGAAATGAGAAAATAGGATAATGACTATAGATAGCTTATAAGAAATGTGGTTGTGAGCCAAAGTTGGGACATTTATAGAAAGGAGTGTGGGGTTCAGGGAGAGTTTAATTGGTGTAATTTAAGGATGGGAGAAATTTAAAAATATTTAAATATGGATTAGAAGTTTGGAACAAAGATGAATAAGCTAAGATAAAGAGGAATAAGGTTTACCAGTAAGGTCAGGTCCTGAGGAATTAGAAAGGATGGGAAGATTGGGTATCTGAATTGGGGATTGATGTTTTCTTCTATTTTACTTGCAGAGTTCAATCAACTTACAATACTGGATACATAGTTGGGAATCTGAGTCATTCAAGATTGTCTTGAACTGGGTTCCTCCCTAAAGCAGACACAGAGATGAGGGATTTTATGTTGTTTCTTTGTCTTTTATTTTAGAGAGGAAGTTTGTTCTTTGGATTTTCTTTCTTTTCTTTTGAGATATGATGACAGAACTAGGAAGGAGGACATAAGAAGGAGGACACCATGGTGCATTACTGAATTGGTTATCACTATGAGCATCTGGGGCTCAATCTCCCCACTGACTAAGAAGACTCATGAAGACCAAGGCTCAGAATTGCCCTCCAGGCCCAAGAAGAGAGGAACCTTTACCCACTGATTCCTCAATCTACTGATCAAAGGTTCCAAAGGTTCTTCTGGTCTACACATGTACCAGAATGGCGAGGGGTCTCTTATGAGTATCCCACTGGGGAGAAAACGACTCTAAAACAAAACAAACTGAATGGCTGACAGTGCAACTGAAGTCAGGTCATAAAAGGTCACCTCTACATAGCTAAGTTGCTGAGCAAGCATGAACCAAAGACAGAATCGTGAGATGTTCAACATCAAGGTCAATTAAACTTCACAGTGAGATCACTCATTT
The DNA here is from genome assembly GCA_019455555.1 of Galemys pyrenaicus. NCBI lineage: Eukaryota > Metazoa > Chordata > Mammalia > Eulipotyphla > Talpidae > Galemys > Galemys pyrenaicus. The sequence goes on along the minus strand of JAGFMF010011658.1, from coordinate 720,519 downwards.
GTGTTTATTCACAGAAGTACTTCAAGTATTAATGGCAATTTTTATATCAAGCCACTAAAATCATTATAAATATATATATATGAGACACATCCCAGCTACTTGCTATTTAAAGAACTTCCATTAGCACTGCTTGCTGAAAAAACACTTAAGATTCAGAAAGTGCTTTGAGAATATTCACCTGAAGATGTCTTTATAGGATTTCTTTTGAAGATCGTCTCTGCAATTCTTTCATTTTCCTCTAAACTTCTGTATTGTAAATGTGTCCCTAATGAAGGAATTGCTATTTATTTAACATTCAAGATCTCGCCCATTAAGACCAAATTAACATCATTTAAAATATTGCCAAATAGTTTTTCTTTGAATAATTACATTCTATTAATTTTTGCCTCAGGGCTTTTTTCTTTAGAAAGATAACAATTTATTAGGGATACAGTAGTCTTACCAGAAAGGCTTTTCTATCTCCATTGTTAGTATATAAAGGAGGGTATAAAACAAAGTAGCCAAACCCAGGGGAGCTGAGAAACAAGATGCTACAAGAAAGTACTCAAGAGTCTTGAAAGATAATTAAGGCCCAGAATGTCTACAGTCACCTACAGAGCAATAGAAGTCGGTGTCTTTGATAACGAGCACTATGGGAAGTTATCATCATGAACATATGCTCATACATAAACTGAGTCCATGAATAAAAAATGAATTTGGGGAAAAGTTTTAATAATCTTTTATGTGATAGGTTTATAAAAACCTTTTAAAAAGATGTGCATACACAAAATAGTAAGGCTGATTTTTACATGTATAATATGTAATGATTTTGGCATTGCATAGGACTCTGTAGTTTTCAGGATATTGCAAAGTCATTATTACCTCCCCAATCTCGCAAGAACTTTCCAATTTAGACAGGGCAAGTAGCATGATTCTATTCTAAGCTAGTGAGGAAACTGATGCTCTGATTTGCCCAATGTCCCTGGCTGGTAGGAGGCAGATTCCTGAGTCCAACCACATCTTAAGTTCAAGGTTCTTTTCCTCAGAGCAGGTCTCTAGCTACTTGAATCATGAACTTCTTGGACAATGTCTTTACCTCTATCATGCTCCATTGACATTGGCATACTTTTAGGAATTGAACAAACACCTGCCAACTGGCTACAGGCACTTAGTAAGTGCTAATTCTTCTAGAATATTTTTCCACACACAACAGTTCTATCTGTCTGTTCATACCCAGAATTAAACATGATTTGTATCCAAACTACTGATAGTTTCTGCTGAAGTTGAATTATTCTAGAACCACTGAAGTATACCATTGTCCACTCTCAAAATTCCTTGCTAAAGAGGGGGCTCCTTTTTTTACTACATCAACCCATTCCTAGGAGCTGAAAGTGGCAATGGATAACAGATGTTTCCATATATTGTTGCTGGTCTCTTGAATGGATCTTGACAAAGATTTCTTTAAAGAGTCTTCTTTTTTAAAGAAGAATTTGGGAATTCTCACCTTTGAATTGTCTGTGTTCTCCACACCTCTGTGATAACTTTTTTTGCTTTTTGTAACTTAGTTGTAGATCTGTTTCTTTTCTTGCATTTTTGATATTTGATGATATCAGTCTATTTTTAAAAATATAATCTCATGCATATTTTATCCAATAAGTGAACAAACCCATATCCTGTTGAAGCCCCTCCTACCCTTGGGCCATGAAAAGAGGATGGGCCAGAGCTTCCGGTAGCCCAGGAGGACACACAGATCTCTTGGGACGGCTTCCTGAGCTCTGTTCTTGTTTCTTTCTCACACTCCCTAATAGGCAAGGCATCCATCACATCACTTGTGAACTATGTATTCTCCAGGAAAATTACCAGAAAAGCTACTGTACAAGAAGACAGGACAGGATTTCCAACCATCTTGGCTCAGAACAGAGAAATCAACTTATCTCCTTCCTCTGCCTCTACACAGGAAAGCCGATTTCTCTTTTATCCATCTGGAACGAAGGCACTTCAGACAGACACTTTCCCATTAAAACAAGAGCTCTTCTGGGGAGGATTAGCTCCTTCTGATTTCACTACAAAACCCCAGGACTGAGGCCCCCTGCACAGAAAAGGCATTGACAGATTAACAAATTTCACTGCTTTCTGTGTATCTCCAGCTCAGTTTCCCCAACAGCTTGAGATCAAACACCAGGTCCCCTCAAGCAAAACCAGCTAGAGGGCTGCCTTTCCTCTTTGTCAGTAGAAATACAAATGGTGAGGCTGAACCTTTGGGTTCTCTCTAAATGAGAGGAGTTGTGAGGAGAATATAAAGACCCTTCCACCACACAAAAGATGCACTATCAGAAACAGTTACTGTCTAAAAAGGGGCAATTATAAGGCATGGAGCACTTTTCTTTAAAGAAGCAAATGGAACAGAGTGAATTTTTTATGCAAATTAGTATCATGGAAAGCTCATTATGAAGAGGTTACTTAGGTTTTTTGTTATTTAAATTGCACTCTCCATTTAACATTTGTTAAATGTATGTTTAATATACATACACATTTGTATATAATTACTTATTCAAGGGTAAGTAATGGGCAATTATGTCTGAAATACATATATCACATTTATTAATAGGCAGTGAAAGCACAGGGGTCTGAACGTCCTCTGAATTCCTAGTGGTTCAGTTGCCCACACATGAAATAGTCTGACCTTTGTCCCAGGGAGACATCAGTGGTACCAAAATGTCAGTGGTTTTCAAGGATTTCTTAGCAGCAAATTCCTTCCGTCATGTGTAAACCATTAAGAATCCCAATACAGAGAGAAAACAAGAGTGAGCTGTTCCAGGGCCCACCTTCCCCAACATGCTCTCCCACTTGGTGGTGCAACTGACACAAGTCCCTAGGAGCCAAGGACTGATGTAAAAACTCAAGGGACACACCCTGCATGTAAGGCTGGGGAAGGAGTCGGGGGGATAGTTTGGTCTCTTGTTTTTGGGAGTTTTCTCCCCAGAGTTGTATGTCTGCTAAGACTGTAAGTTGTCAGTATATTAAAAAGTTAGGAAATTTAAGTGGATAACCCCTTAAAGTTATGAAGAACCAAAGCCACCAAAACCCCAGTGACAATCCTGCTGTTGAGCTGCTCAAGTTGTAAGCAGAGTAGATGGTAATCTGCCTCTACCAAGGATAGTCCCTAATGGGCCTCTCCTCCCCCTCAGGCCTGCTGCACCCCCCAACTAGCTGCAGTGCAGCTTCTCCTCCCAAGACCATTCTGTGGCACAGTAGGACTCACAGTATGAAGAACAGCACCTGTGCTTAAGCCCAGATACCCAGGCACATACAAATCTGTGGGTTTAAACCCTGAAGGAGAAGCTACTGTTGATCTGCAGACTTTCTGCTGGGACAAGTCTTTTGAGGGACTTTTACTTCAATGAAAGGAATGAGGAATTTTTGTGACTTCTCAGTGTTAGAGGTAGATGTTAATCACTGCGATACAAACTGTTCCTTTTGCATAAAGCCTTTCCTGATCCCCAGCCCAATTTCCAGAAGTCCCATCTTCTAAAAAAAGATTAAAAGCCCACTCTGATTTCATACATTTATGAAACAACAAAGAAAGCAGCCAATAATCAAAAAGGACCAATGGTAAAGGAGAAACGACACTATGAAGCCGACTGCCGGGAGTTGCTCAAATTGACACAACAGTTAGTTCTGAGCGTTCCAGTCACTTTATAGAAGGGCACACACAATTACCTAGGTTTACCTGCAGAAAGCAGAAAAAGTTCACCTTTATAGGGCAATTTTTTTTTGGCTTAACTCCCTCCCACAACTACAGCTGCCCCCAAACAGGGAGGACCAGGGAGGGCCATCCTGTCCTCTCACCTCCTTGATGTCCCCTGGGTCTTTCTCTCTGCCCAACACCCTGACACCTTTGCTCCTTCACCTCCCTGACGCTTGTCTTGACCCTCCTGCTAGGGTGGGGTTGTGGTTCCTCCTCCTCAGCCCAAGAGCAACAGTGCTTCCTACTAATATAGCTCTCATCACACCACATTAAAATTGCTTAGTCGTCTGTGTTCCCCACTGGGCTGCATGTATTTTAATATATTTAAATGAATGAATATAAAAAGGGCACTGAATAACATAATGGATAATTCTTGGATAGCAGTTTTATAAAAATGCAGACATTCTACATATGGTCATTTCTTATGCAGTGAGCAATTGCCAATTACTCTAAGTTGTCTTATATTGTTAGTTGGAGAAACAAGATTCCCTGGCTTGAAAAAGATAACTACACATCCTGAGAATAAGGATGGTGTCTTATCTTCTCAGTTCAGTTCAGTTCAACAAACATTTATTGAGTACCAGTCATTATGCTAAGTGCACGGAAACAATGATGAATAAGACATAGTCTGTTCTTCTCAAAGTGTGCAGATCTATCTGGGGGAACCTAATACACGTGGGTAAGTACTCAGCAAAGCTTGGTCCAATGCAGACTGAATTTAGAAGGCAAGACTGCCTAGAGAAAGGTGGACCTTCAAGGACATGGCTCTCTGGTAAAGGGACAATCCAAAGGTAAAAAATAAATAAAAGAAAGGCACACATTTTGTACACAGGGAGACTAAAGGGTTTATTTTTACTACAAGGTAAAATATAACAAGGAAGGTATATGGCAGGGGTGTGATGGGTAAGAAATTCACAAAAGACTGATGGAGTAGGTAGAGAAGCCGGTAGGCAATATCAAGGAAATTGGATTGTATCCTATTGGTGATGAGCAGCCACTGATGGCAGGAACATTGATTTTTATTTTAAATAAATTACTTTGGGAACAGTGTTGTAAATGAATTGGAGGACTGCTGATCTGAGAGCAAGAAAATCAGTTAACAAGCCATTGCAACATCTCAGAAAATACATGATAAAGAGATATAAATGGTCTTAAAAACCAGGTAATAACAGTGCTTACCCCTTTTCTTCTCTTTTAAATCAATCCACGGCAACAAGGAAAATGAGAAGGAAAAATGCAAATTCTATACTTAATGAAAATATAACCCTGAAACCCAATATACGTGGAAAGGAAGCCAAATGCAGTGGAAGACAAACAGGGTGCAGACAGGCACCAGGGAAAGAAGTTTACAGCTATAAACCTTACATCATGCTCAAAAATTATACTTCTGCAAGGATTGCATTTCCCAAGAAGCAAATCTACAGCCTGCTAATAGGATTTGGCCTAGGAATTGGGAATGAGAATGTTCCTGAAAGTCACTAGAGATGAGGAGCTATAGAGTGTGGCTGCATAAGAATCCACCCAGGTGGCTCTGCCTTATGAGAAGAACCCACTGCCAGATAGACCATCTTGAGTTATATGATACCTCACTGACAACCAAACTGTTCAACTGAAACAGAATTCTCAACTATTACCAAGATGAACTTCCTCAAATACTTCATCTAAGAAGAGTATGTGCTTTTAAAATAATAAGTAATTTTTTGTCCTCCCTGGTGGTTCAAGGGGTTAAGCACAGTACTATGAAGCATCTGCAGCCACTGCAGCACCCTGGCCAGGGAGATGACCCTACAGTGCATTAGAACTCTCCTGCCTCGCCCGATGCTCCCCTCAGCAGTGTGTTTCAGTAGATCTGCCTGTTCTGTCCCCCCTCTGTCTCTGGTGAATCCTCTCACCCTCTAAACTTCTGGCCTGCACCCAAGTTCTTGTATACATAAATAAATAAATCTTTAAAAAAAGTAATTTTTTAAAACTTGAAGATTTAAAAAATAGCTCAAAAACTATAAAACAAAAGGAAAATGCAAGAGAGAAAGGGTCAGGGCAAACAACAGCAGACACAGAAGAAAAAATGTTTCCATGAAGCAAAAGTATGACCATACTACTGTGATTATAAATAACCTATATGAAATGATCGTATCTATAAGAAAAGAACTGAAAGCAGAACTACAAGAATCTATGAAAATTATGCTGAGGCAACAAAAAGATAAAGTATAAGCTGGCAGATTTCAAGAAAGAAATAAAACAATAGCCATCAAAAAAAAAAAAAACAAAGAGAAACCTGGACAATGCTAAATAATCAAGAATAATGTGGAAAACACTTTTTTTATTCTTATTTTGCTCAGGAAGTTCAAGCAGAGTAGAGGAGGAAAATGATTGCTCTCCTTTGTTTTTTTATCTATTGTATGCATCTTAATTGTTCTGGAGGAAGAGAGCCAAAACAGTAAAACTGAAATAATATAGATACATTAAAATAAAAATCAAGAAAACTTTTAAGAAATGAAAAAGGAAATTGAATCAATTGGATTAAAGAGAATTATATTCCAGGGGAAAGAACTGACACAGTATGACTAACCACAAAATGTACACTAATAAAGTAACTAGCATTCTCTCTCTATATATATATATATAAATATATTTAATTATATATATTATATATAATACATATGTATGTATGTGAGTATGTGTGTTTACATGCATTAAAATGATTTTAGGTATCAAGGAGAAAAAAAAAAGACAACACATCACATTGAAAATACTGAACAAGCCTGACACAGTACCACTCAAGAAGTTAATGGAGCAAATTTCTTATGGAAAGTAAAGAATGCACATATTTCATAACCTAAAAAAGTATATTAAAGCATAAAGGGGACAGAAGAACATATTTTCAACATTCAAGAATTCACCTTTCTTGAGGACAATACTAAAGAACAAACTTCAGAAAGCAAGAAATAAATGGGAAATCTATATAAGAGGATTGGTGAGGACCAGTGAATATATTTACCTGTAAACTAAGATCACAATCAATAAAGGAATGACACTTCAAAGTGAATAAAGATGCTCAAAATGACTTAATTTAAAAAAAAAAGGTTAGATAGAGCAGAGAAGTGAGAGGTCATAAACATAAGCTATTTTTTCCACTTTTTCTCAGCAGTGCTTCATAAAATATTTAAGTCTAACAGCATTCTATATTTAAGTCTAACAGAATTTTATTTCAAGATAGAAAAGCAAACACTAGCAGATAATCTACCAGAATTGGTTGGTGAAGGATTAAAGAAAGAGGAGAGGAAACAGAAATACATGAAAATATACTAATTCTGTAACTGCTCACAAGAGAAAAATCAATAGATATTATCCAAAAATAGAAGATGTGTTATGTTATGTAAAGTTGCAGTCATAAAGCTAAGTAGTTGGAACAAATATTCAAAATTATCAAAGAAACACACAGGCAGGAAAGAAAGGAAAACCGATGATATAATGAGAATTTAAAAAATGTTAACAATTTAGAATACACAGTCAGAACTAAGACAAATCTGTTCCCTTATTCCACACAAATGGGCAAACTCATTTGTGACTCTGAGTCAGTACTGATGGCCTGTGACTTCTATTCTAAGTCACTGTATGTACAGTGCTTACTTGCAACCCACTAAATTCTTTTATTACACTTTAATATTAGCCACTTGGTAGTTGCAAATAATAACAAATATTTGTTTTTATTTAGTGATTAATGAAATCCAATGTTTTCTCAAGAGGATTGCTCTTCTGTATTATTTAGGGGCATTGTTATTTTATTGCTTCCCACCTCTTTCACAGTAAAAAGATTAATTCCTTCAAGACCCTGTGAGATGACCAAGTATATTCTATACCTTTCTGATGTTCTCTCATCTCACCTTCTAGGTTGTTTCTGCTGCTTTCTTCTCATCTCCTGGAACTCTAAATACTAGAATGCCCTATGGCCCAGTCTTTGCATTGCTTCTCTCCTCTATGTGTACTTCCTCCCTTGGTGATTTCAAAGCTGTGACTCAAAAAATACATGTTCCCACTTATACCCTCTGTCCTGAACTTCCCATGAACCCAATCTAAACACAACCTCAAATCTCTATCTTTCCACCTCACCTCTCAGTGGAGGACCCAACACATCATGCCCTATATTCCCCTCTGACTTCTGCCACCCTTGCCTTAGTTCAACATTCATCAAGGTCAGCCTAAATAGCAACACCTACAGATGTCCACATCTGTAGCACTCACAGCCCTCGCTTATTTTTCAGCATAGAACTGTCATTATCTGATAAATTTTGTAGATACAGAAGAAGCAGGAAAGACATCAACATTTGCGTAAGATTGTTTTGTTGTTTTATGGATATAATTAACAGATGTAACTATCCCAGAACTCTGTAAAGTGGGTATAAATATCCTCATTTTGTGAGTTCATTGGGGTACAGTTCAAGGTCACAGTTAAGTGTGGCAAGCCAAGGGTGGAAAAAATACTGACCTCCATCAAATTCCAAACTACAGATTCTTGACCATCACCCTTCACAATCTTTCCTACCTACCTACGTATGCACATAAATATCACATACACACTTTTTACTGTTTCCCATTAGAATGAAAAAACCACAAAAGCAGGAATTTTTGTGTGATCGCCATTTTTACCCCAGCATTTAAAATAAGAAGTCTACAAATAGGGGGTCTAGAAAAGAGTCACCAATCAATAAAACTTTATTGAACAACAGGAATTAATATCTCTTTCAAACAAAATAAATTTGAAGCCAGCTGAAGAAAAAAAAAAAAACTATAATGACTTCCAGTATATTATCCAAAACAGTTTGAGAATAGTCAGGGGGGAAAAGTCTGGATATTTGCCTTGTAGCATTATAGAAAAATTTTGGGTCTTACAAAGGAAAATGAAACCGAAAAATCTGAATATTTTAAGTTCTAAGTCATGCTTTCTGGAAACAAATCTGCCACGATCACTATCATATGCAGCACTAGCATTGGCGGAAAAAGCTATCAGAATACTAAGTTCATAAACCACCCCATGCTTCTCCTACATTAAAAAAAAAATTAAACAGAAGACTTCAGCCTTAGTCCTAGTCATCTCAAGGCCTCTTCAACTTAAGAAATAATCCAACTGAAGGATTCAGTAGATCCATCAAGACCCCTGGAAACAATACTGACCCTTAACATCTTCCTCTTTTACCACGAGTCTGGAACCTTCCCAGGGGATCCACCCCAAAGCAAGGGAGGGAAGGTGCCCGGATTTACATCTTCACAACCTTGGCCAAGCCGTCCTCATATTCCCAGGGAGCAGCTGACTTCCCTGTGCATCCTCCCTTGACCAACGACCCCATTTTCTTCACTCACCTGAATGAAGATATATTCATCTTGGACCACCAGAGAACTGATGTCAATGGAGCGAGCAAAAGGCCCGCTCCGCGTTGTCTCGGCGCATTCCTGGATCCTGCAGGTGAGGTAGTGAGCATCTGAAATGAGAGGGCAGAGCAACGCTGAGACCAAAGGGGAAACCAACCTTGAACAACGTTCTCAGCACCCAACGCTCTACCTCATGGGGCATCAAGGCAATTTACAACAACACTGAGATCTCCTTTTCTTGTAAGAAATGTGTAATAACTTTTAAGAAGTGGTAATATCAAGTTCACGCAAGGGAGTAGGGACAGAGTTACTCTTACATCCTACTGGCAAAAGAGTAAATAGGTATAGCTTTTGGAAAAGCACATTTTAAATATAAGAATCCTATATGTGAATATCTTAAACTCGCAACTTTAATTCAAGCCATATTTTCTAGAGAAATACTCATACATTTTCACAAGAGACAGGGACAAAATTGTTCATTGTGGCATTGTTCATAGAGTGAAGAACTGGAAGAAGGCTGGATGTCCATGAATTAAGGGACATTTAAATACACTAAGATACATATATATTAGAGAGAAGAGGGCTGCAATTAAAACGAATTAGGTAGAAGCATATGCATTAACATACTGATTTCTCTAAGACGCAATGCTCTGCAATCTTTTAAAAATATTTAGAAATATGTATAGTATAATGCAATTTATGTCAGAAAAATCCTTTTAAACAAATATGTTTATTTGAATATTTATTTTAAAAGGATACACACACATATACACACATATATAAAGAGAGAGTGCATAAGAGAGGTTTGTGTGACCCTAGACAAAAAAATTTCAACAAATACATGTAAAATATAGTTATGATTACTTTGGGGGAAGAATGAATTTAAAGAGATAGAGATGAAATGGGGTATTTTTTATATTATATTCACCTTTAGAATGTATTCATAAAATTTAGAAAACTTGCATAATTACTTGTAAATCTAAATATTGCACAAATTTGACATCCCCCAAAGAGCCCCCCAAAACATGGCAGCAGCTGCGCTCCATGGGAAATCCTTAAGGCTATAAGGCATTCTTCTTAAGATCACAGCATCATCCAAGGGAGATCATCTGTTCAGTTATGTGTTGTTTAAGGGAAAACTAAAGTGAGAATGTGTAAAGAAACCATTGTGCAAATTTGCTTTAAAAATGACTACTATTCATTTAACGGTGTTTAAGAATAATGTAAATAATGTATGGTCAAATGGAAAGTGTGTAGAGATCATGTTAGGTGTAAAGGCAGAGAAGTCTTGGTCATCATCTAAAGCTCCATGCATTACTGCCTGCATCTAACACCACTGTCCCCAGGATGTGTGGGTGGGTGTCAGAGGCGACAGTCAAGGGGCTGGAGAGCAGCAGAGATAAAGTCAAAATGTTTAAATAAGAAAAACTATAAAACCATTGAGTTTAAAGTAAGGGTATTGAAATGATCCCAGTCTATCTTAATGAACATATTTACTAATTGATTTAATAAGTATCTCTTGTGCATATACACTGTATCAGGTATTGTTTAGGTACTAGCCATGCCTCCTAGGTAATGAGATTGATTTTTTATTCTAAAAGGACCTAGAAAGGGCTTTCCCATATGACTTGTAATCAGCGATCACCTGTAATTACAGTTAAACATGATGCTAATTTAATAAAGAGACATATATTTGATAGGAAACACATTCATTATGAGCCATATCCCCAATTCTCAAATGTCCATATCTAAGCAAAGTCAATTTACTTTGGTATCTTCAATCCAAACATGTCAAATATCAGTTTCATTCTGGCCATCAGCAGTCTTATTATATGCCCTGTAGATCAAGCCTCTTAACTTTCCTTTGTTCTGCGTGCCACAGACTCTGGCTGGTCCCCAACCTTGATGATTCTGCATCTCAAGTGCCTCCAGAGTGTGTCATCTGTCTCCTCAGCCACTTGCTGGGACAGATCTTTCTCCTCTGTGTGCCTGCTGCTTCCATTTCACAGATTAGTATTTAGGTGCATGATATATTGGGAACTGAGTGAACTTGAGATAAGGAGCCAGAGTTGTTTGTAAAACCCAGACCTGAGCAGATCCATCCCAGCCTCACATCCACCAACGGTGGTCTCGTGTCAGGGACCCGGAGCAGTGGGAACCACAGAGAAGTGGCCAACACTTGCCTCTGCTAGAGGTTTCCTTTTCTTAGTAACAGTTCATCACTGCATGCAGGAATAAGATGTTCTCAGCTTCCAAATGAAGCAAAATGGTCCCTATTTAAAAAATGACAGCTAATTTGAATATAAAATATGGTGCAGGTGAACCAAAACAAGTCTATAGTAAAAATGAGCCTGGACTCACTCACGTGCCCTCTTGTGCATCATTTGGTCCCCTCCCTCTCCAGACCATCTGACCCCCAACCCTGACCCATGAGCAACAGAAGCTGGTCCTCAGTCTTCAAGGACAGCCTGCTTGCACCTTCCTCTCTGTCTCTGTTCACAGTAAAGCTAAGAGTGGCCTGGCTTTGCACTCTGGCTGAGAGGACAGGGAAGGCAGGGGACCCTAGCCTTGCCTTGGGGCACACTGCCTGCCCACTGGGAATATTCTTGGACCCATTCTTTATGATTTGATCTCAGAGAAAGGCATGAAAAGTCAGTGGAGAACTGCAGTAGATAAATGGTAGCTGTCTCATTATGAAGAGAGAAGGGAATCAAGCGCACAGCATTCCTCATATATTCAATCAATAATAGGCAATGTTCTATTTTACTGTGGAGAATGAAAAGGCCATGATATCACAGGTCCTTTTAGTAAAGCCATATTCCGAATATGTATCACTGTTTACTTTCATTAACTGAAAGTAAGAATTGAGCACTGAGACAAGGAATAACAAATGTGTCTGGGCTGGAATAATCACAGAGGACTTGAAGGAGGCGGCAGTTCTAGTTTAGTCTGGATGGAGAAGTGTGCTATTGAGAGGGAATTCCTGACAAAGGAAATGAAAATTACCATGGACTTTTAGGTAGCTAAAGCTCTGAAAAGGCATTATATCATACAATGACATGTTAAAGAATTGATTTTGATTAATCTTTATTCTTACTCTTCTATTTTTCTATCTTCTCCTTTGAAATACCCTCAAATGAGAAACTAGAGTGAAGGACTGAACGGAGACCTCATTTGGATATCTGGGTAGTGAGGGTGGCAGAGGACAGGAATCAGAGAGAGATTTCCCAAATGGTTGAGAGTCACCTGACCCTGTTGATAAATGTCAAATGTCTTCCTAACGTACTTCCAAGAGTTGGGCAGTCCTTCTCCACGACAAGAACTAAAAGTCAAAGGCTCTGCTCCCTGCTATGAAGGGTCAGCTCAGTCAGTCTGGAATTAGCTGGCCTTATTCCAACTAGCTCTACTGCCAGCTGGACCTTTAGGAAAGGTGCTAAGACCTCTCTCACGTGACCCCCCTTCCATTCTTGTAGCTGCTAGAGCAAAGGTCTCATATGGCAAAGAGGGGGTGCTCAGAACAACTGCTTCATTCCTTGTGTTGGACAAGGCATACAGAGAAGCACCAAGGGCCAGGCACTGTCTGAGGTTTTAGGAAGCAGAGTATATTGCAGAAGAATCCCAAAGCCAAGGGACAGAGAGGAGGCATTCACTGGTGAGAGTGCTTTGGGATCCGTGCTGGGTAGAGAATACTCCTAGACTGGGAACATGGAGAAGTTAGAAGACAACCTGACATCCTGCCTTTTCTTTCAAAGGGGCTACATTTCAGTCAGGAGTTGTATAGGCCTTCGGAGATAGCTACTAACTTTCTCCAGTGATCCATGTAAGTTTCTCATCTCTCTGTGTCAAGTTCACCATAAAGGCCAGCATTTCTTACTGAATAAGCTTTTCTAAAAGGGTCACCTCCTTACAAGCAGGAATAAGCTTAGTCTTTCGTGTTTCTCTCTTAGGGCTGACTTGAGGAAGACTTGGTCAATGCTACTTAAAATGAATTGAATTACATGAAAAGCCTACTCATATTTGTTATCTTGAACTGTATTGTGACTTGGGATTATGATTTGCCTTTGTGATTACTAAATATTCAAATCATCCCAGATGTCATTCCTCTTGCCATAGCAGAGAAAAAACTTCATTCAATTTCCATTCCTTTGGGTAATATACATATTGTCAAAAATTGAAAAAATGAATTAAAATTGTGAACAAAAAGCAAATTCAGCTCTTTGGGTCATCTCTTAGAGAAATACCCAGGAGCTATTTATTTTAAATCACATCATCAACTCTCAGAAGCAAGCAAGTAATTACAAGGTTCCAGGAAACTCTGAAAAGTGATTTTACTTCCATAAGCCTCCTCTTCCTTGACTGGATAGTGGGGTTAACCTGTTTGGAGATGTAGTGCAAAAAAAGGATATTGACATTTTTGTACATAATTAATTCAGCACTGTAGAGAGAAGAGGTACTTAATGAAACAAAAAAATAAATAAATAAAGCAAAACCCCAAAGTAGCTTCCATTCCTTCCTATTGTGCTCATGAATTTCAAGTTTTGTTGAAAATTTAAATTGCCTGAAAAAGAATTCTAGTGTCTAAGACCTTCTAATGCTGCGGGATTGGGGAGGGGAGAATATTCAAAAGAATCAGAGACATTTAGAGACTACTTTAGTGACCTTGAACATCTTGGGGCCACTGATGCTCTAGCACTTAGGGCTCTTTCTATTTCACTGACCCTCTCCATTTCACCGATTCTATGTTGCCTGATAGTAACGATGACAACGGTGACTGTAAGTCACATTTTTTGAAAGTTCACCCTATGTTATCTGGTATTACAGGAACTATATGCATTAACTGATCTAATTTTTATAACTACCTGATAAATAATTAAAATTATTATCATTCCCCTTTCTTAAAGTAGAATGACTAAGCAATTTGCCTAAGTTCCACAGCTCCAATAGGTAACAAAGCTGGGAGATCAATTCAGGTGACTTGACATAAACACCATCAATGTTCCTAACCATTATGTACTTGACTATAGGAGGAAAAGCCAGCTGCAAATTAGACCAGAATTCACATTCTGGTTCAGATTCTGTCTCTGATTGCTACATAGATGACCTCGGGAAATTTATTGCATATTTGCATGCTTTACTGGAAAGTGATGCAATATGAAAATCTTATCCATTTCAACTTTTTTAAGATGCTGGCCACTTTCATGAAAGACAACCCTATATTCACAATCTATGGCGTGATCTTAGTGTCCCTGCTCTGGCAGACAGAAGGCAAAGGACCTGCAGTCCTGCTGCCTTAGATCTCTCCTGTCCTCATCTTGGTCTGTTGAGTTTTAGAACTCTGCAAGAGCTCCAATTCACACACAAAACCACCAACTCATTGATAATCCACAGTTCTTAAGGAGTCATATTCTGTGTCTCAAACCCACAGTTTTAGCCTACCAGGGAATACTGTTTCAAATAGCAAACCCATTTGATTACTTATAACTTCTTATCATGGTCTCTTAAGGAGTCCCAGGCTATCTTGGCATAGTGAGAAGGTATGAGTATGAGACCTCACGATGACACCAGAGCAAATGTCAGGGTATATGTGATACAGGTTTGGGTTCTAGAAATTTCCAGAGTAGGCAGACATCTGTAAAAGATTTTGCCCATGTCTAGATTCACTTATTACAGTACCTATGAGGCACTCATATGTCTCATGCTTGATAATTACCAATGAACACAGGATTCATGGCTACCCAAAGCAGCCAGCATCTTGTCAAGTACATACTCTTCATTATACTCTCGCTCACTGAACTGAAATCTGCATAACTATAAATGTGATTCTATAATAAAAAAATCATTGTTAGCCAATTGATGAAAAATAATAAATTATATAAAATTTTCATGGACAGAGTACATGCAGATTTACTTACTCTATTCCATACTCACATCTAGGTCAAAACAGAATTCCCTTACCTCTGTACAACATTTTATAATTTCTACACATGCTTCTCCATTTGATAGAACCATAACCCTGAGGTGGGCCCGGCAGGGATGAGTAGCAGAGGAATGCAGCACACACAGAGGTGTGTGGTCTTAGGGATAATAGAAGGAGGATTAGAATCCAGGACCCTAATTCAGTCAGGTGCTTCTGTTACATGCCTAACTCACCACTATGTCCACAGAGTATTTGGCTCTATTTTTGGCCTAGGATATCCTAATTTTATTTTCAAATAGATCATAAAATTTTATATACATTATATTTTTCACAATTTTCATATGTTTTTGCTTAAATTGCTTTTAATTTTCTTGGAAAGGGAAGAGTTCTAAAAATATGATCAACTTTGGATCAAGTAAAATGTTTAATGTAAAGTGATACTTTATCAAATGTCATGCAAGATGCTCTTAAGTACACAATTTACAAGGACGTCCACATTGGAAATCTTGGAGTGAGGATTAGGATCAGGGTTGGGAGGGTCTGTCTGCAGGGACCACGCAGGTCTTTCTTCCCACTGTATCTCCATGGTCAAGAGCAACACTGGTGCACAGTAGGCCATCCCAATATTTGTGAGATGAATGAACAAACAGTTTTGCAAATAACTGCCTCGTTACTTTTTTGGGTAAGCCTGACTATTTAAAGGGTTCATTTTTTAAAGCCGGCAGCCCTTGCAATTCACCATGTGAATACAAAATACCATGATGAGCTATGGACATTCCTTTTCGAATTACACAGAATATGCCAGGAAATTACTAACAGGAGCCTCAAAATTCATCACATTAACTTACATCCCCAGAAAATTCATTCCTGAGGGTTTATTTCAATGAAATGTCTGCCTTGGGATCAGAGGCCTCTCCCCAACTCTGGGAAATAAGGATGGATATGGCAGTAATGGAGCTCTGGGCTTTTCATCTTCCCAAGCCATTAAAATGCAAATTGGTGGAAGAGAGAGACCTGCAGGCAGATCTCCCTGGGCCTAGCTGCCAGCCTCAGCACTCACATCCATCCGCTGTCCGCACCTCCATGTGCACCAGGTCCGCCTCCTTATCCAGTCCGGCCACGGACCTGGAGAAGGAAGAGAGAGAAGAAGCTGAGTGACCACACTGAAAGTAGAAACAAAGTAGGCACTTTTGACTATTACCCTGAATGTCATTTACTCAAGAGGACCTGACCCATGCTGTGGAGACCCATAGACTTTAGATGAGAGATGGCAATTTGGCTGCCTCTAGAGCTGTCACATGTCATGGTCACATCCATGAGTCCCAGAGTGTTGTCAGTAGCTCTTAAAAAAATAGCCACACTCTTTACAATAGGTAAGACCTGGAAACAACCTAAATGCCCAAAAACAGATGAGTGGATTGGGACGCTGTGGTACATATACATGATGGAATACTACTCAGCAATCAAAAATGAAAAACTAGACACATTCATAGGAACATGGATGGAACTGGAAGGGATTATGCTCAGCGAAGTAAGTCAGAAGGCAAAAGAAAAATACCAGATGGTTCCTCCCCTAGGAGGAATATAAGGGAACCAAATAAGGATCAAGGACAGGAATAAAAACAACAACAATAATAATAACAACAACAAGAAACAAAAACCAAAAATGAAAAAACAAAGACAAACTGGGGACAGTTGGTGGGGAGGGAAGAGGGGAAGGGTTGAGGGCAGATGGGAGCACGGGGGACGGAGGTGATGGTGCACTGGTGAGATGGTGATGGAGAATATATGGGGATTACAACTGATGTCAAATATATGTAAATTTAAAAAAATGTCAAAAAAAAACACAAGAAAACAAAGTACAACTAAAAATCATAAGTGAAAATTAAAAAAACAAAACAAAAAAAACCAAAAGCACCTAGAGCCCACAGTAACGCTGGTGGACACCCTCAAACTTGTCCCTTCTCCACAGCTCACACCTTGTAAGAGGTTCTCTCTCTCTCACTATTTCTGCTCAGGGTACACCCAGACTCCACTACCTCCTCCCTTGGGAGTGTGCTATTCCCTGCGGTTCTGTCCTGGGAGGAGGTGTTGTGGCTTCAGCTCTGGTTGTTGGCTTCAAGCTACTCTTCCCTGGTGAGTTTAATCCTTCAACCTTCCTTCTTCCCATTTTGGAACAATAAATGTTTGGTAACTGACATTCAATATTTGGTCTGACTAGGAAAAAATCCCCCCATAGTGGTGAGTGTTGAAAAGTTTATAGGTCCAATAGAACCAGGAGGATGGGGAATCTTGTGCTGTGCTAACCTACCGCACATGCGCAGCCATCACCCTCCGTGTGCAGCGTTCGGGGCAGAGCGAGGCCCAGATGTCAGCTCTAGATGGCCACCCAGTGCACTCTGGCAAGCTGTTATTCCTAGCAGTTTATACTTATTTTAAATATTTGGTTAAGACTGGTTTTCTGGTTTTCCAGTGAATACGTAAGAAACAGCGGTTAGAATGAAAAGTTGAATTTAAGATGGTGAAAATCAACAGCTGACACCCAGATGGTAAATGATATATAAGACCTATGAAAAACAGACATAATCACTCAAAACCCAATCGTCTGCACATAGATCCCCTCACTTCTCAACAGCCCTGAGGCTGTATCCTACACAGTTTGGTGTGTGACATCTACGCGGAGGAGCTAAAAGCAGAGCGAAGGAATCCAGCAGGCTAGTGGTCTCAGTGCACTCTGTTTAAGAAAATATGGTGGTAAACGACACGTTAGGAAAAATAAAAAGTACAGTATTTGCTAAGATTTTACTTTGGATAATTAAGATTCAGTTATGTAACAAAATAAATCATTTATATACTTTTTCACCTAAGAAGTTGAAAAATGAGGTTAAATCTCACACCTATTTATCCCCAACAATCACTGATTAATCTTTTAATTTTTCCTCACATCATTTGTTCCTAAGGGCACGTTCTTCAGGAAGTGTAGTAGACACCATTAGTTATATTTGACTGGATGAGAAACTGAGGCACACAGAAATGGACATTTGTCAGGTCACAGGGACATGCCAACTTCTCAGCTAAGAGAAGCTCTGGTTCTTCTTGGTTCTTCTCCTTTTGCCTACAATGTCCTTCATATCCAATTATCATTCTGCCCCTTTCTTCTCCAGGAAGATCTCTTCTTGCCCAGCAACTCTTTCAACCCTCATCACACTGAAGGACACCTTATCTGCTCCCATAGCATCCTAACCTTGCTAGTCTTCAAATTTGGCTACTCATGGGCGTTATTGCACACCTCTGAAATGCTGTATGTCTGGCCCCCTCCCAGACCAGTGGTATCAAAACCTTTGGGGATTGGCTCAAGGCATCAGTATATTTCTGAAGCTCCCAATTGATGTCCATGCACAACCAAGTTTGAGAGTCACTTTTTTTTCTGAGTCAATTACTTTATTTAAATAATTATACTTCTGTGTCATCATACATGGCTAAAAATCTTACAGAAGTAAAAGTCTGTCAATTCACCTTTGAACCCTTGTCACTTCTGTGTCTATATATATATTAGGTGCTAGTGTTGTATTTATTGAATTAATAGATGACTGAATTAACAAACAACTAATCTCCCTTGACAATGCCAAAATTTTACTGTGAAACTCACATGAGGTCAGACACACAGAAGGGTAAGTGTATAGAAGGCTGAGACACAGGGACTCTCCTGACAATCATGCCCATAGTCTCATGTTTCATTATAATCAAGTTGGTGTTCTCAGAGTTAGAGGTTTCTCAAGCATCACTCTTCTCTCCTATATCTTATTTCTCTTTTGACCACAAACATCATGTCAGCCTTTCCTTACCTCTATTAGATTATCTCAATGTAATTCATCTCTCTCTTAAGGCCATATCATTCCTTTAGAAATAGTTCTATCAGGATGGAAACATCTCACACCCCCCACAACAATCTGAATTATGATTAGAGAAGAAAGACAGAGCAAGATGGGAGTACAATATGGGCTGGTCAATGAGGTTTATCTCCAACATGAGATCACTCTGCCAATATTGGGAGAAGTAGTTCTTTTACCTAATTCACAGAAACCAACAAGGAAATCAAAGAAAATGAAAGCCCAGAGGAATATCTTCCAAATAAATGAATAAGGTGATCTCCAAAAACAGATCTTAATGAAACAGAGATAAGTGGTTTATCTGATAAAGAGCTCAGAAATGCAGGTCTGAAAGATGTTCCTGAAATAAGGAGAGGAATACATGAAAAGAGAGAGAAGTTCAACAAAAGGACAGAACATATTAAAGGTACCTAACAGAAACTACAGATCTGAAGAATACAATAACTGAACTGAAAAATTTAATAGAGGGGTTTCAATAACAGACTAGATCAAGTGGAAGAAAGGATCAGTGAAAACTAAGACAGGGCAATTGGAATTCATCCAATCAGAAGAAATATAATTTTAAAAGGTGAATACAGCATCAAATAAAAGGGGATGCCATCAAATGGAACAATATTCATACTACAGAGGTCTCCAAGGACAAGAGAAAGAAAGGGGCATAAAGTTTATCCAAGGAAATAATGACTGAAGACTTCCCTAACCTGTGAAAAGAAATAGATATCCAGATCCAGAAAGCCTACAGAGTAATAATATGAATCAAAAGAGACCTGCAAAAAGACACATCATAATTAAATTGTCCAAAGTTAAAGACTAAAAGAGAATGTTAAAAGCAGCAAGAGAAAAGCAACTTGTCACATACAAAGGAGTCTGTATCAGATTATAAACAGATTTTTTTTTTCAGCAGAAATCTTGTGTATCACAAGGGAGTGGGATGATAAATACTCAAAATATTGAAAGGAAAAACTGCCAAACAAGAATATTCTACCCAGCAAATTTGTCCTTTAGAATTAAGTGGGGATTTACACTTTTCTAGACAACAAAATCTGAAGGACATGATCATCACTCAATCAGTCTTATGAGAAATAATAGAGTTCTTCAAGCTGAAATAAAAAGATTCCACTTAGTAACAAGAAAATATGTAAAAATATAAGTCATTGGTAAATACATAGTTAAATTGAGAATAATATACTACCACACTCGTGATGATTAAGTCATTTACAAATTTAGTATGATGATTAAAAGACAGAAGATCTTAAAATTAACTATACCTTACAATAATTTGTTACTAGGTGCAAAAAATAAAAAGATACAAATTATGACATCAAAAATACAGTGGATGAATTAGTTTTTGTATATGTTAAAAATGAAGTTATTATCAGCCTAAAATAGACTGTTAGGAATGTTTTATGTAAACCTCATGATATCAGCAAAAGTCTATAGTACACACATAAGATAAAGGAATCTAAGCATACCACTACAAAAAAATCATCAAATCACAAAGAAAGAGAGCAAGATACCTAACACTTATGAATGGGTGAAAACTAGTGTTTTTCCAATGGGCCTTTCCAAGTCTCCTCAAGAGTAAACCAGAAACAGGCCTCTTTGTGTAATGCCCTCCCTATCATAATTTGGAAGATATGGAAGATTTTTAGTTTCCATATCTATAAAATGGGAAGATCATAAAACCTACTTCCTGGAGTTAAGGGGATTAAAAGAGCTAAGTAGTAAACACTTAGAACTGTGCCTGACACTTAGAAAATACTTTTTCAGTTTTAACTAATTTTTTTTTTATTAGAAGGACAGGATAAACTTGCTTTCCTGTCTTTCTTCTTCCCTCCCTCAAACCTCATTATAATAAATTTGTTGAATGTATAGTAATTAAAGCACTGTTCTCGCCACTAGATAAGAAAAGTCCCTATTTCCTCTCTCTCCAAATTGATTATACATCACAAATACAAAACAACCCCCTAGTAAGGGCCTGTTCTCTTCTCCAGTGTAGAAATCATTATACTTTTTCCCTATGGGACATAATCCTTGACCTCATGGGTTTTTGCTTGGTGTTCTATCAACATTTCCATTACAGAACTTGACTTGTTAGATCTTCAATAAATATTTATTGAATGAATGATTATCACACTTTCATTTAGCCACTTCATAAGGCCCTGTGTAAACGCTGAGCTTGTTTGTGCTTCAAATACAAACAATGCTACAGTCAAAAGAGATCTCACTTTCCTATTTGTGCCCCAGGTGATATTTATCATGTGGCCTGCTCAGCTGGTACTTAAAAAGGGATGGAAATCTATACAGACCTGAGTAATATGTGAGATGGTTTCCTCTTAGAGGTATTTAAATTGGTAACAATTAATATGCTGAACATCAGCACATGGGAGCATGTAAAACTCTGAGTGGAAGGATAGCTCCAAAATTCAGACCTCAGTTCTAAGCAAGAACCAAGGACAGGAGAAAGAAAGGAAATAAGGAGCCACAGTCAAAGCTCCAGGACAGAAACTCAAACCAACTCCTACTCCCATGTACTCACAGATGTTAATGATGGATGTGCAGATGATAACAGAAGTACCTGAAAAGGGTCAACCAACTTAGAATTTACTTTCAGCACCTTAACCCTCTGTTCAAACAGTCTCCAAGTCCTGACACAAAATAAGTCAAGCAGGAATGTTTCAGAAGCAGCCAGTGGCTCACATTGCCAGGACACTGAGAAGCATCCACCTTTGAAACATCCTAATCTTTACCCAACCCTTCATAAATCAGAAAATTAGCTGTTCTCTTGGTCCAAAGACATCTAATTTATGTCCTGTTGTAACAGGCCAGTCTCCCAGAAAAGGGGAGTTTCCAGGTTTCCTACCCTACCCAAGGAAGGGTGGAGCTGAGCAGGGAGAGAATGAAGTTGCAGAGGAGACTGAGAAGGAGGAAAGAAGGACAAAGAGTCAGAAGGAGACCTGGAGGAGGCATATGGAGCAGAGAGACATGTGAAGAAGCTACACTTGCTTTTTATTTTTTAAGACTTTTCTTATTTATTTCTGCACATAAGAACTGCAGTGTAGGCCAGAGGTGTAGGGTTTGTAAGTATTCACCAGAGACAGAGGGGGGATCAGAACAGACAGATTCACTGATATACACTGCTAAGGGGAACAGTGGGAGAGACAGGAGAGTTGTGCTGCACTATGTGGGTTAGTTCCCTGGCCTGAGATCGAACTCATGCCACAGTGGCTGGCAATAGCTTCATAGTGCTGAGACTTAACCCCCGTGCCACCAGGGAGGTCCTGCACTGCGTTTTGGTCCTGGACTGGTTGAAAAAGCTGTGTGTGAGAGACCCACGGGGAGGTTAATGACAGCAGCTTTGATTTTGATTTTGCTTTTTTCCTTCCAGATTTGTCTGACTCCTTCTGTCCCTTTCCTGTGGGTCCCCACCAGAAGGTTCTTTAAACTTGTGGCAAGCTTTCAGTCCCTACTTTGGGCCAGCCCTGCTTGGCTGTACATATATCCATGAGGGGATGGGTAACTGGGTGCCTGATTTGAAAACTTGATTCTTTCCCTTTTCTGTATTGAACACTCATTGTAGTCAGTGCCTCTCCACTGAAGGTCCTACGCACTAGAGCATACTTTGTCTTGATGTGGTAAATGTCAGACCTTATTTAAAACAAGCAGGTTTGAGGGTGCTGGGGTGCCCCTCACCCTGTCCTGTAACACTTTGGCCCTAGAATCCAGTCTGGAACTAAAACTCAGTTTCTTGCTAACACATTTGGCTTCTGTGAGGAAGAGGCAAGCCTAGACTCCTGTGCATTTTCTCCCCTGGTGGATGTGAATCCCAGAACAAACCTTGCCAGAAATAAGAAAACTCATCATGATGTGAGTCTGAGGGAAGCATTGTGGGTAAAATATTGATATGGGTAAAGTACAAATCCTTTACAAACTGAGTAGTTAGACATTTAAACCACAAAATAATCTTATCTAAACTTGTCTCCAGCTTACACTACAACATTCTCCCTTTTTTACATTTTTACTTGAGCTGTCCTACCTGGAGTATTCCACCATGCCTATTCCCTCTTTATGGCCCAATTCGAAATTTCCATGCAAGCTCCTGACCTTGGCTGAATATGAGAAACCCACTAGAGTAATTTTTTAAAACTATTGAACATCAATGCACAGCTACCAGCCCTGGAAATTCTAGTTTAATTGGCATGAAGCAATAGTCCTTTCTCATTTTAGCAGCATCAGAATCTTGTTAAAACAGATGCTCGCTCTACCCTCAGAGTTTCTGATTTGAGAGGTCTGGGGTGAGGTCCAAGTATTTCCATTTGTAGCAAATGCATAGATGATGTGATGATGACAATTAGGGATCCTGCTTGCCTCAAGAACCACTAGCCTAGAGTACAGTCCATGACTCAACAGCTTTCAGATGGTTCAGAGTGATAAAATGTACAGTCACATTTGAGAACCACTCATTAGAGCTGGAAATACAATCTCCAGGAACTCAACGTGAAATAATCTTTCCCTTTCATGTACCAGTGGAGTAGTAAAAGCATGTATCCATTTCATGAATGAGTGGGTTAAGAACATGGATCCTTTACATCAAAGAGTGGGGTACTTAAGAGCCTACCTTCTGGAATCAGACTTAGATGGAATCTTGGCTCCATCACTTCCCAACTATGGGATCATAGGCAGTTTATGTAGCCATTCTATGCTTCAATTTTCTCATTTGTTTAATGAAGAGCTAATAACAGCACCCTTCTCAACAATTTTGATATGAACTAAATGCATGTAAAACCTTTCAAAGATAGAGAAGCACATATTACTACAATGTTGTATAATGCTACCTTACAGTACTCACTATTTTAAGTGGAACTAATATTTATTGAGCATATAATGTACCAATAATTTTACTATCAATTTAATATGTTATCACATTTAATCTTCAGCAAATCTTTTAAAATGGATAGTATATTTTTTTTCAGGTGAGGAAGTGGATTTTTTGAGATGTCAAATCACATAACATTGGAAGAGAATTAGAAAGAGAGAGCACTTATATTCCATCATAAGTGTCTTGCTCCACCTTCAGTTATACATATACCTGAATTTTTTCCTCCTTCCTAATTGTAACCATACTTAAAGACAGGCTTTAGGTCTGATTAAATTATGTTTTCCATTAGTGCCTAGTATAGTGCCTTGTTATGCTTTTATTAAATATTGGTTGAGTAGATGAATAAATACACAAATGAGAGCAATAATATAACCCCAGCAGAATGTTTAGGATAAATGTTGAAAATAGTTCCATAATATGGCGAAACAGATTTCATTCATTTAATTAATCTCTAGGCAATTAAGTGAATAAAGTCTTCATTTTACATTATTATGCTGCTATTTTCGCCATTTATCCTCAAAGCAATATTGGATCTGTCAAACACAGTCATCTGTGATTTATCTGACAAATGTGATCATTCTGTGAAAACGCTGGGGCAGCAAAACTCAGGGATCTCATCCAGCTTAAATGAACACAGCTCCTCCAGCGGGCACTTGGGGAGTTTTCCTCCTAAATCACAAGTAACCCTGCCTCTATCAATTGCTGGCTGCCCCCAGATTCTCTGATTTCTTAGTGCAGATGCCCATACCTACTATAAAGCCCTGTTATGTGTCTACAGATGATTAGCCTAAGGCCACAGCCCCAGCCCAAACTGGATCAAAGGCATTTCCCCCCAGACTTTAGGGCTGGTGTGAGAGACTAACGCAATACTGGGGGCAATCTGTCTTAGCGACTTTGCCAGAAGGAAGAGAGCAAAAGTGATAAGAGACAGAGAGAGAACACCATGATTTGGGGATAGAATCCTTTCTAAGTGCATTTCTTTTCTCAGATTCTCATAATATTCCCTCCCCCACCTTCCCTCTGCTCCCATCTCTTTCCCTCCCTTCCTTATCCTTTCCCTTCCTCTCTTATTATGCTAGCCCAAGTCACTTACTGAGTCTTGCAACTAGACAGTCATTACCTACATTACCCAGCAGGTCCTTCCCATGACACTTGGGGAACTACTGTCCCTTCAGTATTCTGGTTCTCCCAGCAAATTAAAAGAGCTACTGGCAACTACATAAGTGTCTTTCACACCATGGTATGTGACCCATTAGTGGATCATAAAATATATTTAGGTTGTTTTATTTATTTATATGTGTGTGTGTGTATGCATATGAGACTGGGGTAGGATTTTACAAAATATCAGAGCATTTCATATGATAGACTAAGTATTTTTCACATAACCTTGTTTGATATATATAAAAAGACAGGTTTATACTGGGTCATAAAGATAACATTTCCTAAAAGGGAAGCAGTTTAAAAACTAAATGAAAGAGAAAACTATGGTCTCATTTCATATGATATTTTTTCTAAGTTCCAGTTGGCTGAACCAAAAAACCAAATCAATGCAGTCACATGAAACATTTTTGGGACAAGACACACACATCAAGAGGTCAGTCCCGACAACAGTGAGGCTGAACTCCAGTGAAGAGCCTCAATGACCCACAGCCAACACCATGCTACACGCTGACAGCAGTAATTTGAAGCTGATCTTTGGTCACTGGGGTTTCATGACTCCAATAATGTGGAGATAACCCATAGACTTTACCTAAATGCAACTGAGCAATTATTCTACTAGGAATCCAGCCAGATTTTCACAAGTATAACTGAATACCTACTGTGCGTGACTGGTTGGGGAGAATTGCCGGAGGGTCCACCACATGGCATGTTTGCTGGCTGCACATGTGTGGGCTTGGAATAGCTCCAGTGAACAGTTAAAGAGACCATGTTATATGGCAAGCCCCCAAAAGGCAACTTTTGCTCACAGAAGACTTACTAGTCTTATTAAACAGAACCAAATATATTCCAAGATTTGCAGGATGGTTACAAAGGACAGAGTCCTTGTTTCTAGTCATTTCATTTTGGGAACTGCTATTCTCAGACCCCACTACCCAGCTCCTAAGAGCAACTATGCCATGATTAGGCATTTATGGGGTGCCACATAAAGGGCTCTTCCAAGAGCTGGCAGTCTTGCTGGAATGGTGTGGTACTTCAGGAAGGGTTTAATAAAGATGGGAAGACAAACACAAGGTTTGAAGAATGTGCTGGATTAGAAAGTCAGGGAGAAGTGAATGGGGATGTCGTGAGGTGAGATACTGGGCAGCAGTAATAAGAGCAATATGAAGACATAAAGAGAACTTGAAGGCAACGAAAAGCCACCCCAGGAATATGGACTGGTTTCTGAGAACTAAACTTAGTAATGTTCCCTCCATTTGGACAAGTTGGAGAAATGATTTAGTTTCTGAAGGTGTCTTTATTTTATTTCTCCAGAAAGGAATTTGTATATATAGATGCAATCTTTATAAACTGGGTTACTTAGAAAATTCTAGTTAACCTCTCAAAACTTCCAATTCTCCTTAACTATCAAAACTCCCTCCTTTGGTCTGGATGAAGTTGAAATAACATACATGCAAACAAAGCTCAAGGCATCTTATGGAGCTCATAAATGCATGTATGCATGCACACACATGCACGCACACACATACAAACACATGCTCATTCACCTTGTGGATGATACAGAAAGTATCTGAGAAAAATCAGTATTGGGAAGGAACTAGAAAGAAGACATGAATTGAATCCAGTATGAGCCCTGACTATTTACTCAGCAGCATCACAAGCATCACAGCTCTGAATACCTCTCTTGACTCCTCAGGACACAGTTTCTTCCTGTGAGAATGGAAGAGTTGCCAGGGTATAGGGTTTTTGGTGCCCGGGGATCCTCCGGGTCTCTGGTCTGGGTAGCTCTGTGGTGAAGATGGATGGAGGAGTGCGAGTCCTCACTGCACTGACAGTTCTTACATCCCCAACTGCTAGTCTCCTCCCTGCTGCCACTGGCTCTGCCCCCTTCCTGGGGGCTTCTTGTCTGCTCCAGCAATGCACTGGAAGGCAGGGCACCTCCTGCTGCTGAGGGCCCCAAGGTGTCCCTCCTCCTGGGCCCACACCCAGCAGGAGCGGCCTGCTCTACTCTGCTGCTAGAGCTGCCTGTGCCTCGCTGGGGATGGGAAGGCCCAGCCGGACATCAGATGAAGGGCCGAGAGAGCGCTGCCCTGCGGTATGCTGATGCTTTCACACCACGTCTAACAGCACTGCCCTAATTTTGGATGAGCACACTCAAAAATCCGGGATCACTTAAGGTCCTCAAACAGAGGTGGGGTCCTTCTAGGCTCTGCTGTCTCTGCAACCAGAGGGCGGTGGGCTTTCCGGGGCTGCCTCTCCTTCTCCAGTAAGCCACAAAGCCACGTGCAGTGAGATGCAAGATGATGTGATGCCAACAGGAAGTTGGTGGAAAAATTCAGAGAGTTAATTTGAAAAGACAAAGGACATTAAGGAGACAATTTTTGGACACTTTTGTGGAGGTTCTAGAGAAGAAAGAGCAAGGAACCAGGTGTATTTATAGACTAGCAATGTGCAGAAGGGGGAATATGTGCTGCCTCGGGCAGTTCTCATCAAGTTAATGGATGTTGCCAATTACTGTGGTAACATTTTTAATTGTATCCTAGCTCTGAAGAGAATAAAAACAGAATTTCCTACTTCTTGCCTCAGGACTGTTGGGGGCACACATTCCAGAACACAAAGCGTGTAGACATACCTGCCTGGAGTCTACACAGACAGCCCACATCACAGGAAAGCCTTCCTCACAGACACATTCTTGGGCTAACTGGGGTGGAAGGGAGTTGTTAGAAAAAGGCACCTGGGGGCCTCCCTGTGGCCTAAGTCTCAGTACAACCACCACTATGGCCTGAGTTTGATCCCTGGCCAGGGAGCTGACCCACATGGTGCAGCAGACCTCTCCTGTCTGGCCCGCTGCACCCCTCAGCAGTGTATTTCAGTAGATCCGCTTGTCCTGCTCCCCACTCTGTCTCAGGTGAATCCCTGGTACCTCTGGCCTACACCCCAGATCTTCTAACTAAAAAGGCCTCTGCCTCATGGGTTCATGTGTGTAAAAGAGTCTGCATGACAACAGGCCAGTGTGAGCAAACAGGCTGTGCCCAGGTAGGGTCACCATCTGGAAGAAGGTGGTGACCACAGCATTGCAGATGATGATGTGACGACAGCCACAATTTGTGTGCTCTCTTGCAATATGTCAGTGCCCGTGATATGCTGTTGTGTGTGTTATTTATTACTCATAAAAATTCATGTGAGCAGTTGAATAATGCCTGCCTCCCTGCAGAGTGTGTCTTAAAGGGAGGTGGCCTCCCCACTTCGCCCCATGGAAACTCCACCACTAGCACAGACAGACAGCCATGTTGTTGGACAAGCGACCAAATGCCTAGAAGGGGGTACAGCACCTGTTGCATTTTACTACCAAGTGAGTGCAGGCTCCGAAGAGCTACGTGACTTGTCTTAACACACCATGAGTAGGAACTGGCAACCCTGGAGCTGAACTTGGGTAAGAAGGTCTGGAGGCCAGAGCATATTCTTTGATGTATAATGAGGCTGCCTTTCGTGCTGGAGAAGGAGTGGGGAAGGCAGGAGCGTGACTGACATATTAATCAATAAGCGTGGAAATGGGTCCTGGGATAGGGATTTGATGCAAAGGAGAGTAGATTCAAAAGGACCCATAACTGAGGCTTCACAGCACTTCTTGTTACTACGTGGCTTCCTGGACACATGGCGTGCACACACACACATATTCACACAGCAAACTAGATCCTTAAAAGCACAAGGCAAAGTGTATGGTTTCCTATTCCCACAAACCCCTTAGGGACAACTTGGAGACAAACTGTGACACAGGCAATTCTGAGAACCTTCCCCCGCCTACGATCCTGGCTCCCTGACCAGCACTTTTCTCTGGTTTCTGTATTCATGGGCTTCATGCTTCTTACCCTCAGGCCCTTACCTCCTGCCTTGGGATGCAAGATAGTCCTCCACTTAGGCCTGTCTGCCCTGGATGATAATTTGGTCTCTAAAATCAACCTCCAGCAGCCCATAGATTTGCCCAGGCTCTCAGCTAACAGTAGCCAAGGGAAAACAACAAAGATCTGAAACAAGCAGGCTACCTTGGGAGGGGCAGCCGAGCAAAGCAATGGAACCCGGTACCACTTACTATGCATATACCAACCATTGTGCACGTGCCACGCTCCTCTCCCTGAGCAGGGGCCGGATAAAGCAATGTCCCTTTTGCCTGGGGCTGGATGGGATCACAGTCTAGGTGCAGAAAGCTATACAAACACGCGCAAGACCTACATACCGGAGCCTGCCTGGAGAGCCCCTGGTTTAAGTCCAAACTTCCCAGTTTAGAAATTAGCCTGGCTGGGGCCTCCCTGGTGGCGCAGTGGGTTAAGCAATGCACTATGAAGCAAACCGCGGTCACTGCAGCAAGATCCCTGCCACTGGCCAGAGAGGGGACCCACATGGCATGGCAGACCTCTCCTGCTGTACCCACTGTTCCCCTCAGCAGTGTACTTCCATTGATCTGCCTGTTCTGCTTCCCGCTCTCTGCTTCCCGCTCAACTCCCCCACACCTCTGGCCTGTACCCCGGTGCTTGTATGCATAAATAAATCTTTAAAAAAAAAAAAAAGAAAGAAATTAACCTGGCTGACTTGAGGACTTTCAGTTGGTGAGTTACAATGGAAAGTAAGCTCCAGCCCCTTCCTACCTCCTCTTTTTCTACTCTAGTCATGCTCTGTGTATTTTACTATGAGGTAGTGACAGTGGAGCAACATGTACTTGCCCTCAGAGACCTAAGCTCAAATCCCAGGTGCTGTCACCCACCAGCTGCCAGACCTGGACGTGCACCTGACCTCTCTGTGTAAAGAATCCTCATCTCTGAAAAGGGAATAATAACAACTTAGCTCAAAGGGTTGTTGCAGACACAGAACTAAATCACAGTATATGACACTCCTAGTTCAGGCTTATACACATCAAACATTCATGTTCCTGGTCTTCCCGAAGGATCGTTTACCCTTTACACCCATCATTGTCTGGAACCCCCCCCCTATATTTTACCTGCATAGATATAGAGGTAGGCACCTTCTCTAGTTAAGGGAAGAAACAGATGAAATTAGCAGATGCTATCTGTAAGGAGAGCTATTTAATCTACCTCTTTTTTTTTTAAAAGATTTATTTTATTTATGCATACAAGCACTGGGGTACAGGCCAGAGGTATGGGGAGGTGAGAGGATTCACCACAGAGAGCGGAGAGCAGAACAGGCAGATCAATGGAAGTACACTGCTGAGGGGAGCAGCGGGCACAGCAGAAGAGGTCTGCAGTGCCAGGTGCGTCCCCTCCCTGGCCAGTGGCAGGGATCAAACTCATGCTGCAGTGACCGCGGTTTGCTTCATAGTGCATTGCTTAGCCCACTGAGCCACCAGGGAGGCCCTAATCTACCTCTTAAGAGAGGATTCCTCCTACGCATCCTCCAGAAGCAACATGTGAAAAACCCCAGACCCTGGAAAACTGCATCTAAGCCAAGTATGCACAATGCTGGCCCAGCAGCCACCTCCAAGACACTGCTCACACCTGCATCCATCTGCCTGGAGACAGCTGCCTGGGGGGAGAGCAAGAAGTGAATTCCTCTGGGACAATTAAAATTAAACTGAACCAGCCGCTCTGGAATCCTCCCTTGGGAGTCATTCTGCCTGGTCTGGGGCTGGGGCAAGATCACTTAATAGGCCCTTTTTCATCTTTAATTTCTCTGATTCAGAAAGTTTACAAGATCAATTGCTAAGAGGGCTAATGTGAGGAGATGAGGCAGCAAGTTGCTCTGGGCCCAGAGTCAGCTAATTCCTTAGCTTCTAACGAGAGCCCGCGGGGACCCACTTATATAAAGCCTGAGAACTCGCCTTGCTCAACAGCCCCTCCCATCTGCAAATCCCCTTTAAAATTTTTGAATTGCATCCCAGCAAGAACAGATATCAGCCTCAAGCCAGCAGTGCTTCCCAGGAATCTCAGGAAGATCCTGATTAATACGCCCGTGCCTCTGCTCAGGTAAGAACCATGAATTTGCAGCCTGTTCCCCTCAAGTCTTCACACCAAGAGGCCCAGGGACTTTGCATAGCAAAGTTATCTGAAGGGGTGCAACGGTCAGGATCAAATCAATGTGCTCTCAAGCTGCTGCATAGTAAATCCCATTCTATCAACTTTTTTTTAAAGATTTATTGATTTATGCATATAAGAGCAGGGGTACAGGCCAGAATCGCCAGAGGTGAGAGGACTCACTAGAGACAGAGCAGAGAGCAGAGCAACTGAAATACACTACTGAGAGGAGCAGCGTGTGAGGTAGCAGAGGTCTACCTTGCCACGGGGGTCCCCTCCCTGGTTGGGGATCCAACTCACGCTGCTGTACCGCGGATGCTTCCCAGTGCGGTGCTCAACCCGCTGCGCCACCAGGGAGGCCCCCATTCTACCAATTTTCTAAGCCTTGGTTTCCTCATCTGTCGATGAAGTAGACACGGAGCGCGGTGGGCATGTAACTAAAGAATGGTGTGATGTGCTTAGCATGGCACCTGTACTTGGGAAACGTCCAGTAGGTCTGCGCCAGCTGGGGCTACACACTGTGCTCATTCAAGGATGCAGGCAAGATGGACCGACACGACAAAGCGCTACCCTTCAGGGGAAAAGCAATATACCACTCAGCCTCCACTGCAGCTGGTGCTCTCCTAGCCCCCGAGGGAAGTGAAGCCTGTGCACGCCTTTGATTGCTTTCCCTACCTCCTTCACTCCTTGGAAGGAGTACGGGAGGTAAACTCTCCCCTACTCCATCCCACCTACATGCAAGAAAATGCTGGCTCATGCCAGTTTTACCAAATGATTCCTGGAAACAGCATAGCCGAAGTAAAAGTCACCCACCCCCCTCCAGCAGAAGTCCATTCCTCAATGGAGAAAAACCCAGAAAGGGAAAAGCTCAGACTGATTGTTCATGAGGACAAGTCCTCCAGGACCCTTCAGTTTCTCTAACAGGACACTTGCTTCTCTTCCCAGTCATTGTCTGAATATTTTCCTAATGATGGCAGAAGGAGGCTGATTTTTTTTTTCTGCACAACTGGCTCTGGGGAATTCTAGAAAGACTGGGAAGGAAGTTTCAATTTGTTCACTGCTGAGAATGAATTCTGCCTCATATAACTCCTGACAAATTGCCATTTTTAAAGGGTTTGTTAATTTCCAATGAGCAAATGGCACATCAGATATCTTGTTTATTCAACAGATGCTCCTGAGCTAAACAAATAGTTCTTGTTTAACAAACATGGAAACATCTTGTCAGCTTTGCTGAGATCATCCTGTTTAACTATCAAGGGAGGGTCTTATGGTTCATAGAAAAAAATGTGAGTGGCCAATTCCCTCCCATGGTGGGCGCTCAAAAGGGCTGGGGATGATGGTACCATCGAAAGAAATGATTTAAAACTCCATGATCACGAGTGCGGAAGTGGTTCTGGACAAAGGAGCTGGGATTTCTCCCTTTCCCTGGTTTCTGATACAAGTATACTTGATCCAGAAGTATCCTTGGGGCTGAATCCAAACAGAGCCATGAAAGAAATGCCTGTCTGACTCCCAGAGGTAGCATGAAACTGTGCCTGAATGCTCAGGTTCGGGGTCAGCCTAGGTTGAATCCTGTCTTTGCCACAAACTGTGTGAGCTTGGTACTTACTTAACCATTCTCAGCCTCCATTTCCTCATCTACGAAGTAAATCTAACAGTGACATGAGCAGCAACACACTAGAGATAGTGATAGATGTTCAAACTATTAACCCTATTTATATTTCAAGAAATTTAAAATGGTACTGACCTCACAGATGTGTCTGTGGGGGCAGACAGAATATTGGGGGAAGTACAAATCTATGTCTGCCATTGTTGGGGAGGCGTCAACGTGGCTTGTTTGAGAAAGTGATGACTCCAATCAGAAATGCGATCTAAACAGAGAGCGGAGTCCTTCAAAGTCCCAAATCCCCAGCCTTACATCATAATTACTTCCAGCTTTGTGTCCCAGCTTGCAGGGAGGATGCAGGACACATGGGAAGAGATGATGGCTGACCTCTGTCAAGCCCAAATGAACGAGGATAAATCCATCTGCCAATGGATGTAGCACAAGACAACATATTAATTATAAGAGGGATGGCATTTCAAAGCCTCCCTGCTGAAAAGTATCACAGAAAATTACCTTGGGACGGTATCTAACTCACTGAGAATTAATTTACTCCACAGTTCAGATGTTTTAGAGAGATGCAAAGTGAGGTTGACCCCAGCTGAACATGGCATTACCATGTACTGTCTGAATGAACTTCAAATATTAATGAATCTGAATGTGTGGAAGAACAACAGAGGGACCCCCCACCCCAAGGCATGGCTGATGAGCTGACAGTCTCCACAGCTACTTTATGGGGTAGACAGAATTATTATCATCATCAGACTGATGAAGAAACTGAGGCTCAGAAAAATTGCCCAAAATATTAGCGCTTCTAAGGGGGAAACCAAGATGTTTGTTTCTAGAAACATGCTCTTAACAACTGTGAGCATGTCTTAGAGGGAATTAATTTCAAAAGTACTTCTAAGAAGATTGTTAGAAGGTAGTAAGTAGTCTGCTTGGAACTGCTTGCTTTTCGTCCTTGGCTGAGAAAAGGGGAGGTACACATGGTATAAATGCCACAGGGTGTAGGGTGCAGGCGTGGGTGGGGGTGAGGATCAGCAAAGAGCTATGAGCTTGGAAACAGGCTTTGGGTATCTGGTGTGTGAGGGCCCTTATGTCATGCTAAAGACTTTGGAATTTAATTTCTGGACTACTTTTTTCAACCTGGATTCCCTGAAAAATCTGTAGTAGGCACTGTTCACAGGGACACAACTGAGTGGGCATACCACAATTTTGAGCAAATCTCAGATAATCTATAATGAAACCCTGCACAGTGATGATTTACATTCACTTCATCTCTTGATGGCCTGTCCAAAAAGCAGCTTGCTATAATCAGCAAGAGAGACAGAAGCTGGGGACACATTAACTGTCATTCAATTGATTCCCATGCATCTAATAATGTGAATCTGTCAGAATGATATAATTTCACAGATAACATTGAATAGCCTCAAATGTACACCACCAAAAAATGGAGGAGAGATAACTTATCAATATCAGGCCCTTTTTATTGGCCACAAAATTTTTGTGACACACTTCAGAAGTAATCATGACTCACCAGTGTGTCATTGTACATTTATTTAAAATTCCTTTATCGTCCTCTCTTGACTTCAACAGCAGTTTTTAATCGAAGGATGGCATAATTCACTCTGCATTTTGGAAAACTTACAAGGTAATATAAAGGATTGACTTAAGTAGCAGCAGAACTGACGGCAGAGAGACTGGTCCAAGAAGAAGATGATGAAGATCTGGTTATGAAAGTGCCAGCAGGGACAAAAAAAGGACACAACTGGGAAAGTGGTTTGCATGGAAATAAAGTTGGCATAGGGATCAAGTGGGTGGGATGGCTGAGAGCATGAATGAAGGGAGTCCAGGGGGACTTGATATTTCTAGGTCAGACAAGTAGATGGGAGGTGACATGCTTAACTGAAATAACCTGAGAACTGAGAAGGAGTAATTTGACCAAATTGGGGGAAGGAGGAGATAGTTATGTTCATTTGGAGAATGGCATGATGTTCTATTATGGACAGTTTAGGCTTTAAGTTATATGAGAAATATCACAGTGGAGCAAACCAGCAGACTCTGAACAATTTTGGGGTAGAGATGTCTTGTGGGCATGGGAAGTGTGTGTTTGAATTTGTAGAGAAAAGAGGGGGGAAAGAACTTGGTGGTGTTTATGCTTTTCTAGAAAAAAATGAATCTTTTTTAAAGTAAACAAGACAATGATGTGAGAGCATCCTGGAAACAATAGCATTAAGAGGAGCCAGTGAGAGTGGTCAGGGAGGCAGAAAAGCAAAAGAAAGTCACCCATGGTCAAGGAAGAAAAAAGACACCGGAAGGAATCAACAGCGAGAACATCAGCTGAATTCAGCAGGAGGGCTGGAAGGAGAGCACAGCAGAGGCCCCAGGAGGCCCTGCCCCTCCCCAGGATCAGTCAGGGGGTGATGGTTTAGCAACCAGGGCAGGAGACTTAAAAGTGGTTGGAAGGTGAGGAAGTCTATTCATTATAAATCTTTCATAAACTAGTAACAAAAAGGAGGCAACTCGCAAATTACTTGGGTGGTAGAAGGACAGTTTTGTTTTCATTCTTCCTTCTTTCTTAGGATGGAGAAGCATTCCTTATATTCTTAAGTAGGAGGGAATAAAGAATTTGAAAATACTAGACCAAGAGAGAAGTCCTACAAGGTAGGAAGAGACAGGATTTAAAATGTAACTGGAGGGCCTCCCTGGTAGTGCAGGGGTTAAAGTCTCAGCAGTATCAAGCTATTGGCAACCACTGCAGCATGAGTTTGATCCCCAGTCAGGGAGCTGACCCACATGGCACAGCAGACCGCTATTGTCTCACCCGCTGTTCCCCTCAGCAGTGTATTTCAGCAGATCCACCTGCTCTGCTCCCTACTCTGTCTCTGGTCAATCTTCTCACCCCCTGCACCTCTGATCTATACCTCACTTATTCTATGCATAGATAAAAAATAAATCTTAAAAAATAGAATATAATGGCCTGCAGTGGGCACCTACCAAAGAAAAGCAGACATGATAAAAGTGGCAAATCCACAATACCACACCAGCTCTGATCCTGGCAAGGGAAAAGCAACTATCAGTGGCCAACTAGGTGGCAACCCCAGCTCGCCCCCAATGTATTTCCACCTCTTCCAAAACCAGAGTTTTCAGCTTCTAAATGCAGATTCTTCTCTTCCTGTCCATCTCTACTTCCTCAAGTCCACTCTTGCTTAACCTGCCACATCTATAATAGATCCTCCCACGTTCAATTAGGGGAGCCTTTGATGTGCATAGGGAAAGATCTTAATGGGCACAAGGCAGGGGCTGCTTCTTAGTGTTCATGCAGGTCTTTGGGCAACATGGTCACAAAATGTCAGCCATGGATTGTTCCACTGGATGAGTTCATGAATGAATATTAATTTTTAAAAACCCTTTCTAAGTATTAGCTTTTTATAAAGCACAATGTTTACCCAAGGGACCTTCCATAACAGCAGTTAAACAGAGACACTCTAGTTCATTGTGTTTCTAAGATCTTGGGAAATAGAAATCCTTTAAGTACCTTTACTCTACTTCACAGGAGCTACTTTTCAAAGTTTAAATTGCTTATATTTCACACTACTCACTTCCTAAATTCCATTTATAAATCAAAGTAGCTTTTGAGCAATTTGATGGGAATGAAATGGATTAAGAAAGAACAAACATCAAATATATATATTTGGTCATTTGAGCTTACTGTATTATTCTTTCTTTTTCCTTCTTCCTCTGCCAGGAAGGTACCAAGAGCTAGGTCTGGTGTGTTCAATTTTGACCTGAAGATTAGATGCCATAAAAGGACATGTTGTGACTGTTAATGACCAACTTCTGACTCGGTTGCTCCCAAAATTCTGCATTCTATCAATACATTGAATTTCACTAATGTCTCAGAGACTCAGACTGAACAAGAGTTCATTCTAGAATAATATCTTCTCATTTTTAATCATTCAACTGTAGGTCCTAGACCATACCTTGGCTATTTTATGATGCTTATCTAGAAGTTTCTACCTCATCCAAATATAATCAAAGACTATTATCTCTGGAAAAGTTCTCAGAGCTCATCTGTATGGTTTTCAAATCACTTGGATGGTTTGAAAATGAATGTATTCTCCTCAAGTACTGCAGACATGTGTTTTGTGAATGCAATAAAAAATACCATAGAATGTCAAATTGCTTGTACGAACTTCCAGACTCTCAGTGGATGTATTTACCTGCACTTATCTCATTACAGACCAGAGGCAGTAGGCAGACCAGCACTGGTCCCTGAACTGCACTTGGATAGCAATGAGCTGGTACAAACCTCTTGGACTTCACTCAAGGAAGTAGAAGTGCAAGAGCAAGAAGCAATTAAGCACATGCAGTTTCTTTCAGGAGAGATAGGTTAGGGCCAGGACTACTATGCCAGCCATACCCACACTACCTCCTCAGACTGATCATAGCTGGAAGTCTGCACAGATCCCTCTCTATCTGGACCCTAGATTCAGTTAAGTATCTGTCTATCTGACTAGGTTAGGTTTCATGTTATACACACACAGTTAAAGCAACTCTTTCAGACTCCCACCCTCTGTTGGTTTCCTTCTTTTCACACTCAGGTGACAACTTTTAATAGTCCTTTATCATTTTACCATAGACAGCAATTGCATGTTTAATTAGAGCATAGTTCATTACCATCTGTCTTATATGCTGGATTCTAAATACTAAGTGGACAGGGCCATATCTCCCACTGTATCCTGGCGCCTAGTACAGTGCCTGGCTCCTAGTCAGGTGTTTAACACAGGTTTGTTGAAAGAATTAATTAAGAGAAGTCATGCCAGGGTGGCACTCTGGGGCCATCTATGGGCACTGTGGGAGCTCACAGCATGCCTAGGCTGCAGAGGAGTGGACACCAGGCAGCCACAGGGCTGAGCCTCAAGCCCCAGGCTTCTGGCTGACTTGCTAAGGTTTCTCTAGAGCAGTTCAACTACTCCAGCCACTGTGTGAGGCATATGTATGGGGGTAATCTGGTAGAATTTCAGCCTAAAAGAGCTTCTAGTCTAGTTGTGGTAAGAGATCAGTGTGGACACGTGAGCAGAGGTTTCATGTGGCCATGAGAGAAGTCAGCAAAAGTTAAGCATTAAGACAACATGAGCTCCAAGATTTTGACCTCTTCTGCCTGGATGTTAAGCCTTTCATAATCAGACCCTATTCCACCTACCCAAGTTCATCACCTGTTTTACCTCCCGGGCTTGAAGGACCAACGTGCAGCCCATATCTGGAATCCTGAACCCCCCAACACCTCTAAGATGCCGCTGAGCTTCTAGTTCTACTGCTGCTCTGGATGAAAGGTCCCCTTTCTTCTCTTTTGGGTTTTTGACGTGTCACCCAATCAGCCCTGGCTATTGTCATCACGTATGAGACACTATCCTTGGGCTTCTTGTGGCACAAACTATCTAGATGACACAGGAGAGCACCCCGGGGAATAGGACACCTCAGGTGAGGCCTCTCAGCTGATTATAAACCCTCTGAAGGAACTGTGGTCATAGAGTCAGTGTCCCCAACACTGGTGCAAGTTGGAAACCGTGAATGCTTCAATAAAAATACACAGAAATGCGAAAGCAGCTTAACTTCTGGTCATTTAATGGTTCTACTATGCCCTCCAACATGGAAAAGCAAAGTCAAAGAAACCAATAGGTGTGACTGTAGGATCCTGTATTTACCTCAGAAGTGACTATATTTGAGGTAACCTCCAGAAGAGTTTCCTAAGACTCCATTCATCATGGATGAAATGGGGACAATATGGATGATGGAAATAACCAGAGAATCTATAAACTCTAGTAATACCAGCATGATGGGCACCCATTGCCCCTGTGTGCCCTGGGAGAGTTGTTTTACCTCCCTAGGCTTCAGCTGTCCTGAGACCTGTAAAATGAGGGTGTAGCCCCTCTTCTTTCAAGACTTCCTTTCTGCTCTAACCATCCAGGTATCTATTAGAAGCAAAAATGTCTCTCTTAGATTCCCAAGGTCAGTGGCTGTTCCAGAAATGACTGCTGATTTCCTCTGGGCAGGTGGAAGGAAAAGGTTCTTATTCATTACACAGACCCATAAATCATCTGGAGTCCATAGGATGCTTAATATGGAATCACTTAATTTAATAGTCATTTTGACATAAGGAATTGTTTTCTTAAAGCTAGAACTGGCTGTAAAACCTCAAGTGATATTTTATGCGTGCCATATAATAAAATCATTCAGCAATTAGTGATTAATGACATACAAAAAGACGTTTCTCTGTGGTCGCCTCCCCAGCTGCTGTATCTCTTTGGTCTCACTCATTTCCCAGGATAAGCCTCTAAAACCAGAGAGGATTTCTGGGCCTAAAAGACCACCAGCTCCATCAAAAAGTGTCTGAGAAGCCTGGAGCTGTGGTGGGGCTGATGGAAGAGCTGAAAGACACATCTGAAGTTCGAAGGCAAATTGAAAAGCACAGCATTTCCAACATGGATGGCGCTGGAAGGGATTATGCTAGCAGAAATAAGTCCGGGAAAAGACAAACACCAGATTGTCTCACTTATATGTGGAATACTGAAAAGCCAAAGAGAGGGTCAATAAAAAGTCAAATGAGCAAGCTGACCATCGAACTGAGGTAGATAGCGGGGGCTGAAATGGGAGAGAACGCAAGGGAAGAGGGGGTGATTCATGGGTGCTGGGAAAACTACAGAGACTACAACTATGTAAGGACAATTTTTAATTAATTTAAAAAAAAAAGAAAAGCACAAAGCTTTGGTGAATACCAATCAACCACTGCCAGAATGAAATGGACTCTCCGGGGCCTGTCCTCTGCTGGCAGGGTCAACCCCAACCACAGGGACCATCTCCACCGGTCCGGTCTTGTCCTCATACCACTGTTCTTACGTCACTTCCACCTGGTCTCTCCTTCCCCCAGACACCTAACCCTGACTAGCAGGTATCCCACTGAAATTCTCCCCTGGACTCTGCTCCCACAAATACCAAAAATTAAATTTATCAGGAGACAATTTGTTTCCAAAACACCAGCCCCAGTATCTCCTGGTTCCTGTAACACTCAGCACAGACAGTGTTGGTGCTAAGCCCATTTTAGAAACAAACAAACTAAGACCTGGGGGCCCAAGGTCTCAGCTAAGGAGCAGCATTACCACATTCAAATCCAGGTACCCCGCGGTCAGGCCCCGTGTTGGCCACTGGGGACTTTGCCCTCAGGATGCTGCCGTGGATTGCAAACAGCACTTGACATGCAGGAGCCCTCAAAAATAATTTAGCAGCATCACGGGAATGTACGATGGTACTGTTATTTCTTACTGCATTATTTCTAATTGCTGTTATTATCAGACTCATTTTCCTCTTAGGGACAAGGACCACAGAGACCCCACTCCCAGGTACTCCTCGAGGTTGGAATTGTGGGTGGCTGATGACTCAACTGAGTCACTTTCTGGACATTTTGGATGTCTAACAAGGCCAACCCCTTCCCCAGTGGCTGGTCAACATGGAGGCAAAAGACACAAGGCCAGACTGCTGTAGGGTCACCCCAGCTACACCCAGCACCCCCAAAACTCAAGTTCTACCCCCATCTAGTGCTGCCCCCACCCTCCAAGAGAGGTTGGTCCTGAGAGCTTCCAACAAACCCACACGCAAATTTCTCTTTTGAAGTCTGTTTATCCAGGAAACTCAGCCTACAACAGTCAACACTTGCCTCTTCCAAAACAAACAAACAAACAAGAACAAAGAAATAAACAACAAAAAGTGCACTCCCTGAATATTTGTTTCAGGGCCTTTC
This sequence comes from Galemys pyrenaicus, assembly GCA_019455555.1. Taxonomy (NCBI): domain Eukaryota; kingdom Metazoa; phylum Chordata; class Mammalia; order Eulipotyphla; family Talpidae; genus Galemys; species Galemys pyrenaicus. Next base: position 680,157 of record JAGFMF010011658.1, on the reverse strand, counting down.
TACACTAGGGAACATAACACCATATCCCTGCTGAACTTGAACACTCATTAAAACAGTTACATGCAAAGTCTTTAAATCTGTGATCACCAGCACTTGATTTATTTCCAAGTAGATTTTTCAGATACTAGGATCAAGATTCTAGGAGCACAAAAGATTTTGTATTTGTTTTCTGTTCTTCAAGACATTCTTTTTCCATTGCAAAGCACATTTTCTGCAATTACTGACGTTCCAGCTCCTCTTTTCAGTCCTCACTGCCCTCAGTAATAGCTTTTTAATTGGCCACCTGGTCTCCACTTTTCCTTTCTATCATTTAACCTTCATCCCACTGCAAGACGATCCTCCTGAAGGCCAGTCTGGAGTGAACCCGGCCCGAACGGCGCCTTCAAGGGTGCACTGTATTAACTGCAAAATCTTCAACCTGGCATTTCAAATCTCCACATTATCACTTTAATCTCCTTTCCCAGCCTTAGTGACATCTCTTCTCCCACAAGCATAGAACTTGAACTTCCTGATGGACCTAACTCTCAGCAATATTTTAAGCATACCCATGCTCTCCCACTTTGAACCTGCTCCTTCCTCTGTCTGACTGGCAACCGTTACATCAACCAGGAGCTTCCAGCATACATTTGGGTTGCGCCTATTGTAAGCGAACACATTTCAAGATTCTTCCAGATGTCTCCCCCCACCCAACACCTCTAACTCAGGACCCCTCATCACTGTCCTTTGCATCAGACATTTCTTCATGGGTCTCAATGTTTCTTTGTCCTATGGTCTTATTTAGCATTTGCTGCAGAAAAAAAAAACACCCCAAAACTCAGTAGCTAAAAATGAATTTATCTAGCCCCTACTTCTAGACTCCAGCTCCAGGTGATGGAGCAGGAGGATGTGGCCACAGTTCTGGATGGCAGAACTCTGAGAGCCACCGCACTGGGATGGCACTTTAAAGCTTCCTCCAGCTGTCCCATCAGCTGGACTTGGCAAAAGCAAGTCACATGTGTGCCAAAAATCAGAGGGATTACCTGCTGCATATAGACAAAAGGTAGCACTAAGTTACATGGCAACAGGTTTAGATGTAAAAATTCCACTGCTTGAAAGAGCTGTGAATGCAATCACCCGCACCTCCTGTCCTTTGCACCCCTCTGTGTGCACTGTTCACAGTAGGCACTCAACCATCCTCGAATAGAATTCCAGTAACTACATCTAAATGAACATAAATGAAATCAATAACCTCGTTCATACCATAGTGTTAATAAAAACTGCAAACTCTGTTTTCATAATGACTAACATCTACCCAGCATATAACAGTTACAAAGCATTTTAACAATACCTTGTAGCTTTCAAAGCACACTTCAATATATTATCTCATTTAGTATGGATCATATGAATGTGAACAAGATGCTTGGCGGTGGCAATGTCTTATTTGCTTGAAACTGCTCCTTAACTGTGGCCATCCAAAGGAGACAGCCAGGGGACAGAGAGGGTTTTAGGGAAGGGGTCCGATTTGTACCACTCACAGCACAATACCTGATACTGCACTGATTTGTCTCCCTGGCTTTCAGAATCACTTCTGAACCAACTTATCTGCTTTCCAAAACCTGGTGTGCCAAAAAGTCTCCAGGAAAGAGTGTTAGATGGAGATCCTGATATCCAGGGTGGATACTCAGATCAAGTCCAGGAGTTTGCAATTGAACAAGCACTAGGGTTCATCCATTGTGCATTTCCATGAACCTAGACTAGGTCCCCTGACCATTGGAGAAATAGGACTTCTGACCCACTCACACTGGAGAGCTACACATAGGCTACAAGAGAATCATAGACTCTCGGGATAAAAGCACTAGACCAAACCTCTGAGACCTAGTAGAAAACCTTTGACTTCCACCGATGTAGATATAAAAAGCCAGTGGAGTTCCAGAAGCATCTAAGACCTGGATGTTCTTACAGACACAGAAGGTGAATCTCACCCAGAAGCCCTGATTCCTGATCAAACTTTTTCTACTGTACCTCTCCAGTCATGGATCTTTATTATTCTCATCAGCTGAGTTTCTCTCAGCTCTAGAAGAATGTTAGCAATCTCATGTTAAAAAAAAAAATATATGAAAGAAAAGAAAGGGGAACAAAAGGGAGGAAAGCATGATTCCACCAGTTATGTGATTCATGTTCTAAATCTCTTCCGCAAAGTAGGAAAAGTCATAAAAACCAACTCCATTTGCTCTATTTCACTGTCACTTCTTTTAATGACACTTGTTAAAGAGGGGCAATAATGCTAAGAAATGCATGAAGCAGGATCTTGGCCCTCTCCTTCCCAGCATCACTTGGACAAGTGCATGGCCATCGCATTTTCAACCCCCCAGTGCTCTTGGCCCAGCTCCTTGGCAATTATTGCATACTTTGGTGCCTTTTATAGATCAGACTGGTTCCAGGGTCTGACCTTTTCAATGCTTCAGTCTCCTCTCATCTATCCAAAATGCTGAGTAGGCAGAGCAGGGATCCCTAGGGGCTCTCTCTTTGCCTCCACGGTACACAATTCTGCCCAAGTTATTTGACAGATTCTTTTCAGTACTGTTAGGGAAAAGGTTGGAGGATGTCTGAGTATGACATGCTGGTCAGAGGGGAAATGAGAGGGACAAGGCAAACCCTTAATCCATCATCCCCGCTGTCTTGCCAAAGAGTGGATAGAAGTGGGAGAACTAGAAAGAATGTTTCTCTATTTGGGTGTATTTGGGGAAAACCAGCAAGGGTTCTTAAATCAGAATTTTATCCCTGATTGTATCTGTAAGCAAAGGGGATCAAGGCAGTAGAAAATGCCAGTTGGTAGATTGAGAAATACATGAACATGTACAAAGTATAAACTACTATCTTTGAAAAGCAATCTGCTGACAGCTTATGGCTGAAAATGGCTACAGGAACCCCCTGTTTTAGGCATCCCATTGAGAGAAAAATAAGCTAGGGGGTGACTGAATAATTCTGGGGAATTTGCCAGTAAGAAAACAAAAGACCCATTTCTTCCAATCCAATCACCATAGCCTCTCATCCTCCTTCACATCTAGCTCTATGAGTCAGCACTTAGATAGCCAACACCAGGTGCTTGGGGGGAAGCAGTTATCCTCTCCCCAAAATATGGTGCATCCATTGGCTGAGAAGAGTGTCACCAGACAGTGTCCTTACTAACCCATGGCTTATGTAGTATGGCAAAGACTTTAACCACCCACAGAGTGTCTACACTACAAAGTTGGGTATTTAGGGTGGTCTGAGCACTTACCCTGAAATAGGAGCTGAAGACAGTCATGCCAGGATGCAGCTTGTGCAAAATGGGAACACCAATGGAAAGGCTAAATTGGGAAGGTCAACCAATGACCTTGTAAGCCTTTTTGCTTGTTTCCTTAATAATGGATCACCTGCCTTCAAAAGAAATCTTAGCAGAAGTCTAATATATAAAACTAACAAATCTCACATTAAAAATGAGTGAAAAATAAAAAAAAAAATAATAAGGGGGAAGGTAAATCATTGGGCTGGAGTACAGGGGCACAGTCAAGACCTGAGGGCTGGCCAAACCCAGGCTCCTCTGTGTATGATGTGTCCCCTGGGACAATTTGTCAGAACCCTCATAGAACTTTCGACAGCAGTTAGGGAGAAACCAAGAGAGCACATATTATTTCAGGGTCCTTTCCATAACGCTTTAGCATAAACAAGAGCATATACATGCAGTAGGACATTCAGCCACCATTATGGTTTTATGATTACTTATATATACAGAAGACTGTTTATCTTTGGTGTAAGCTAGAAAAAAATAACATAAATTGGGCACATTTATAAGTAAAATTTTGTGGAAAATTGCTTTCATGTTGACAAAAATTTTAAAACGACAGAAGGAATAAAAAGCATGGTGATAAAATGATGAAATCCTAGTGTAATAAAAGTCTGTAATGTACCAATTAAAGGGTCAACAAAAAAATGTATCATTGAAAAGTTGAAAATCCCATACATTTTCACTGGAGAGGGGAACTTGTGAATGGATGCTTTAGAAGATATGCATCCATCATGAGGAAAAAAAGCAGTAGACTATCTATTGACAGAAAGCTGCACTGAAATGCAACTTGTGCATCTCAAGAAAAGTGCCAATGTTAATAAATCTTCATAAAACATGAAGATCATGCCATTCCCTGCACAAAAGATGAATGCCTCCATTACCCAGAGAAACAACTCTAAACCACTTACTCGGCATTTGAAGCCCTTCACTCTCAGCTTTATTTCTCATTGTCCCTCGTTGCAAATCCTGTTTTTCTGGCACTGCCAGACTTAAGGGTAGGGGGAGGAAGTGACTGTGTTCCTCAGGGAACACGTGGCAGATCTGAAAATCTGGGACATTTCCAGTAGTCACAACTTGGGGGGATGCTGTGGGCATTTATAAAGGAGACATCTCTTCTAATGCACAGTATAATTATTCAGCTCAAAATGTCAAAATGCTGAGAAAGAGAAAGCCTATTCCAGAGAATCTACTAACTGTTCTCCAAACACAGCATGGCCTCGGCTTTGTTCTGACTATTCTCCTTTCCCAAGAAAACTTATTTCCTTTTCTTACTTGCCAATTTAACCCACTCTTCGATTTTGCTCCTTTCCATCTCCTTCTCTAAGAAGCTTTCCCCAAGGAATAAAACGCTAGCTGGGCCCTCCATTCTGGTCACACTCACAAAGCTTCCTGCGATATTCTTTTCCCACTTCTGGACACAGTCCTTCAGCAATCTGCATGGATTTGTCTCAACATTTGTATCACATCTGCTAAAGCACACATGATCTAATACAACATTGAGTTTAGTTTACGGTCTTTTGAATTTTATTTAATTTTATTAACATCAATCTAGAAATAATTCTCTCTGAAAATAATTTTAACAAGTATAATAGTAAGACATATGCTGTTAGCTGGAAAAATTTCAGAAACACAAACATTGACTATGAGGCAATGAGATTTCAACATGGGGGGAAGACTCAAATATACTCAAACTTCTGTAGTTTTGGAATAGTACCATGAACTTGCCACCAAATCAATGAGAACAATCATGTCTTCCATTTATTATCTCATAAGTTGTGTTGCTGTTCATTTATAGGTAATTTTTATGAAGCACTTAGTATTGCCAGGTTGACAAGATGGACGCTCAGCCAGCAGATGATGACACAGTATACGTAGCTGCCCTTCTGATTGGTGGGGCTTTTATCATAGAGACTAAGTCCAATTACTCATGGTCACACAGATGTTAGGGCAAAGTTGCCCTTCTATGTGGATTGCCAGGTTCCTCACAGCAATGACTCCCTAGTCATGTCATATTCCCCTAATCACTTAAAGTTTATAAAACATATTTTCCTTCTAACATAAAGACTCTGAGGATACCAACTATATATCCATGGACATATATTAATACTGTGGATACACCTTGTGGTTACCCAGTTCATTTACGCCAATCTGAAGAGAGATGGCTGTGTGCGAATTATCTGTACTAACAAGAGCACCAAAGTGAAAACTCCTGGAAGTGACAGCAATGAGCAATGCACAGGACTGATACGAGAAAGACTACAAGTTTACCGAGGAATACACTGAATAGGATGAAAAGATAAAAAGCTATGTGGTCCAAATGAAGACTGAATATTAAAAATAATTCCATTCTCTCCAGATGAATTTATATCTTTGCTGCAATTTGAATTAGTCATCTGATTAGTTTCTTTGTGGGGAGGGATCTGGATGGATGCATAAGTAAGAAAAGCCAAGAACAGTTTGTTAAAGAAGAAAAGGATCCATTTTTCTTTTATTTTGTTACGTATTCCAGGAGAGGAGACTTGCCCAGTCAGATACTACACTGTGTCATAAACAATAATTAAACTACAGTGAGTTCTGGCTCAAGGCACAGAGAACTGACCAATTCAGTAAACTAAAATCTGGCAAATGCAACCAACCTCAAGGGTTTCTTACTAATGACCAGAGATTCCAGCAGAAGAGACAAGAAACTACCAGAGGAAACAGTCAGAAATATGGTTAGAAAGGTAAATGGAAATATGCTCATTGGATTTTATTTTATTTAAAAACATAGAAATCCTATAAATGTATAAATCCATTAGACGGAATAAAATTATTGAATTATTAAACTGATCAAAATAGGATCTAGTCATAAATAAAATAGACAGCTATTCATAAGAGATTCCTAAAGCAAAATATAGAAGAATGTTCAGTATATCAGTTTATACATTGTCTAATATGTAGTATTTACATAATATATATGCACAGTATGGACACACTAGATAGCATTTATGCTACTGTATATTACTATATGCTATGGTGTAATATACAAAGTACTCTTTATACACTTAATATGTAGTGTATATAATATATACATAATATACACATGCAATAATATACTAATTAGTATATATTTTATTACATATATTAACTATTTAATAAGGCAACATTACAAGTGAGAATTTTCTAGTTAATTATTTATATGATAATAAGTTGTGGTTAACATTTGAATATAAAGCATTGAAGATAACATAATAGAAAAAGTAACATGATCTGATCGATTTTTTAATTAAAAGGTGCATTAAAAATTATAAGACAAGTAAAATCCAAAGAACAAATAGGACAATATAGAGACAAAAGAAAGTCCACAAAAAGAACTTAAAATAAAGAAGAAACAAAAACAGATGGTCATGTAAAAGAAACAGAATGACTAATAAATAGATGAAACATGTCTAAACTCACCAGTTTAACAAGAAATGCAAATTACAACAAGAAAAACTCATTTTTGCATATTAAATGAGATTACTTTTTTAAATTAAGATTTTATGATGTATAGTGAAATGATATTTTAGTAGTTGGAGTGGAAACTGGTATTAATTTTCTGGAGATTCTAGGAAGAATTAAGAGAACCAAATAAGGGACCAAAGAATAGAATAATAACAATTAAAATCACAACACAACAAAAACAAAAAGACAAAGACAAATCAGAGCTATCTTGAGGGAGGGGAGAGGGAATGGGATGAGGGCAGAAAGAGCACAAGGGACTGAAGTGATGGTGCACTGGTAAAATGGTGGTGGGAATTCCATGGGGACGACAATTGATGCCAAATATATAAAGGAAAAAGGAAGGGAGGGAGGGAGGGAGGAAGGGAGGAAAGGAAGAAAGAAGGGAGGAAGGAAGGGGACAGGTGGGAAAAAATTTCTGGAGAACATTTTGGTATGGCAGTATTTATACATCGTTTTGATAGTCTAACCTTAAAATTATTTCGGAACTTGGATAAATAATTAGTAAAAGTTTTTTTTTTAAATAGCCCCCAATGCCTTCTTTAATAGGAAAAGTCTAGAAACAAGTTCTATGTTAAAAGATAAAAGTCATTAATTTTTTATAGATTTACTAATTAAAATAATTGCAAGAAATCCAAGTTTTAAATTCTGTTTACAAAATGTAGAGGATGGAACAGAACATTTCATAAAGATACAAAATTTTGTAAACAGCATGATCTCATCTGTGATAAAACTTAAATATATGTTTAAAATCCTACTATATTATAGGGAAAAAAATCCCTGAAGTCATATTTGATTTTTTAAGTAGTATTTTTCTGGGCAGTGAAATTATAGTCTGCTATTTTCATTTTATTTTCCCACCTTTCCTTAAATGTATATAATAACCTGCATTGTGCCTATAATCAGGAAAAAAATCAGTGTTTGTATCTTTTTAAAACTATCTTTGCAGTTTTAGCCTACTATCTCCATCTTTTCCTACAAACCTAGATATTTCTGCTCCAGAACTCTTTTTGGTGAGAGTTTCTCTACACAGTTTTACACCCTGGTAAAAACCTGCTTTACCCCCTGCTATGGGATGAATTGTGCCTGGCCTCAATTCATAGGCAGAATCTCCAATCCCTAACTTGACAGTGTTTGGAGGTAGGACTTTTAGAGATACTTAGATCTGAAAAAAAAGGTCATCAGGTGAGCCCTGGAAACAACATCCTTATAAGCAGACACAGAAAGCCTGCTTCCCCTTTACCCCACACTAGGCACAGCAAGAAGGTGGCCATCCACAGCCAGGAGGAGAGCCCTCAGCAGAAACGCCCCAGGCAGGCACCCTGATGCATGACTTCCAGCCTTCCGAAATGTGAAATAATAAATGCATGTTGTTAAAGCCACCCAATCTATGATGCTTCATTTTGGTAGCAGAAGCAAACTAATCCCCAGAGCCCAAGCGGGGCAGAACATGCTTAGATTTCTTCAGTGAGAAAGCAGTGATTTTTCCTAACTGCAATCCTGTGGTCAACCTGATTTCAAATAGCCCCAAGTCCTCAGCTTGTAGCATTCTTGCGGTATTCTTCCTGGGCTTCTCAGCTCAACATCCGTCTCTTTCTTCTCTCTCCAGGCCTCTCTTTGACCTGCCATTTCTCATATTTCCCACTCATAGGCTGTTGAACTCTTTACTTCATCAATGTATCCACTCTCTGCATTTCTTCACGGAATAAGCAAGCCCTGAGAAGCAAGCTGAGCTTCAGGAAGACCATAGCGCCAAGACACTAGCCTGCACGAGGGATGGGTCTCTGCTGACCACTTGCTCACAGGAAAATCAATGCTAAAATCTCATCCACTGTGAAAATAAACATGCTGGCTCCTATCCAAAAGATTGTCAGTCAAACTCCACTGTTTCTGATGTGGATATATTTTTCTCCTGTCCTCTGCATCATCATCTGGATGGAATAAACATCTGGAATCATGTGTATCTAATCCCAGAGACATCAGATAGTTAGGGAAAGAGGAAGGAATGATATTTCCTTTTGTACCTTGGAATTTTTGCTACACTGGTTTAGATGAGTAGACTATCTTTGGATTCTATATTTAGTACATAAAAGTCTTTTCATGTTTCCCAAGGTAGAGTCAAATATTATGCCTTCTTTTCGTGGTAAAGAAGTCATTGCATGTACAGCTACATGTCTCCTTATTTCCCTCTTCATGGAACTAGCATATGCTAACCATAATTATCACACGAGTCCAGTCCATCTCCATTTCATTCAGAGGCAAGCATTCTGTTCTCCTCCCCACCAGGATGACTACTATGTGTGGGCGCTGAGCCCTGTATTTTGCTCTTGGCATTAAGATGGCTCTAGCAAAACCAAGATAATCAGACACACTGCATGCGTGGCCCCCACCAGCAAAATAGAAACTGGTTTCTGCTTGCAAGCTGAGCTTTCACATCTCCCCTCCTGACCTTGCATGTATTATTTGAATGTAATGTATTTTTAAATTGCTGCACCATTTTAAAAATGTAAGGTAGAGCTGAATTAAATATTATTTGTGGCGTACCCTGGTTTGCAAAGGGCCTCTAAATCTGATCCCTTATTTCAGGTCGATGCCTAAATCCCATTACTTGAGATTGCAAATGACTGTGTTTGCAAAATTGTAGATGCACATTTAGAGGCAGCTTCAAAAATTCAGCCCTTAATGTTAACTTTGTTTGAGAAGACCTTGATTTTCCAGGAAGCAATCTCAAGTCATTCTGTCTGTTCCTTAACTCCATCTCTGTCGTGGATAATGTATTAATAGACTAAGGATGACTTGGCATGTGGTTCTTCTGAACCATAGTCTATGGTCTAAATGAGTTCCTGATTGAATAGAAGGAGATCATTTTGAAGCAAAACATTCCAGAACAGGTGAGATTGGAGGGTTCACTCCTGTCACATATGTCAAGGTAGTCATTCCCCACTTTCACCTCCTGCTTCTCTGACCTATGTCCTCCAAATCCATAACTGCTACCACACTGAGATGGCAAATCTAGGACTCGGGCTCATAAGTCACTTATGCCTTAAGTGAAATTAGCTCTTCTCTGAATGGAAACATGCACATTTGGCTCATGCATCTGTACACACACATGCACACATGTATGCACGCAGACACATGGTCATAATCAACAATATTCCCTGAAAATGCAATCCTGTCATCAAAATGTGGACTAGCAGAGCGTAGCATAGATAGAGTGGAATAGAACAGAACAAAGTCAGACAACCTTATTACACTAAATGAGCCTCACTCAGGCTGAGTGTAAAGCTTTACAGTCTGTTATTCAACCATCAACTCCACAGAATCTGAGTACCCGGAAGCCAGAAATATCAGGACACAGTGATAGTTCCCTACCTTAAGGCAGACCAAAGAAATAGATAAGATGCAATGTCTGGGGTTGGCAACAGGAGAAAATGAAAGGAAGGAAGGAAATGGTCCAAGACAAAACAACTTATGCATCAACAGTAAACAGCAAAAAGTAACAATCAAAAAGTGCATTTGTTAGATATTTCTGTATTACAAATTATCATAAAATTTAGAAACAAAAAACAACAAATACTTATTATGTCACTGTTTCTATGGATCAGCAATCTGGCCATAACACAGTGGATGCCTCTCCTTCAAGATCTCTCACAAGGTTTCAAACAACGTGTTGGCCAGGGGCTATGCACTCATCTGAAAGTTTGACTGGAGAAGGACAGGCTCCCAAGCTCACTCACATTATTGCTGGCAAGATTCACTTGTTCCTCATTGGAACTGAGGTGTTGGACTGAGGCCCTCAGTTCCTTCTGGTTGCAGGCTTTCCTCGGCTTCATGCCACACAGGCCCCTCCATGGGGCAGCTCACGGTAGGAAAGTGTGGAGCAAGCAAAAGCAGTTTTGTAAGCAAAAACTGCAAAGCACTGTCTTTTGGCCACCTAATTTCCAAAGTGATATATCATAACTTCTGCCACGTTCTATTCTCTAGAAAGAAATTGCTAATTCAACCCAATGCAAAGACAGGGACAAACAATGGTGTGAAATCCTGAAGATAGGGTGAACCATTTTTGAGGCTGCCTGACACAGGAAGGAAGTGAAACTTAACTAAAAGTAGCTAAAGAAAAAGGAAAAAAAGTTACCAACTAGTTTTTAAGTAAATAAATAAAAATAATAGTTTTAAATGAATAAATAGTCTAGAAGAGAGGGGGATGATTTGAAGCCCCTGACAACTCAGGGAGTATTGCTCTATCAGAACACTCTCACGTGGTCATGGCAAGGACGGGGGGTGGGGGAAAGGATGTTGATCTTTCAGGAGAGAGAATTACTAAGGGAACATTAGTGAGGAAGAGACATTACAGACATTTTTCTCTGTCACAATTTAACACAGCAAATTCCATCAGACACAAGAGGCCCTTGAGGACTAGCCCAGTTACACGGAGGACACAGCCAGACCTGGACGCCCGTGACCTTGTTGACAGAGATGCATGAAGAGGGAGAACACCTATAGAGGGTGAGGGGCCTTGAAGGCAAAGCTGTGAACCCTGAGTAGTAATCGCATTGGATGTGCAAAGAAAATAATCTTCCCCCTGCAGAATGTGCCTGCCTGTTAACTACCTCCCAGTGGAAGAGTGGAAGTTCTTTTCATTTACAGCTCAGTAGGATATTAAAAAAAACAACCACTTTTTCCCATGATAGCTCTGCCCAAGCAGACACTAGAGAGGGATTATTTAGGGCCCTTATTCCACTTTGGTGCTATCCCTGTGGGTTATAATTGCTGAAGCTGTTGGGGTGATGAATGGGGGGACACAAGCCAGGTGGGTGGTTTGCCTGTTAGTCAGGTGTCAAATAAGTGAAAAGGTCACATGTAAAGAGTTCCTCTTCTCACATCATGTGTTAAATGGCTGAGTCATTGTCGGGTGCAAGATTCCTAAATGACCTCTCTTGATGGGGCTAGAAGATCCAGAATTCATAAAGAAAATTCTATCTCAACATAAATCTTTTATTATTGATGCTAATGAATATCATGTCCCAGGCCCCACCTAACCCACAAGCTCCATGGTGCACTTTCACAGCTATCGCGACGACCATCACTGCAGATAAGAACAAGTACAGGCAGGAGCTGGACCCTGCGTCTCCTGCCCCCTGGGTGGGAGGGATTTTCCCTGGATCATAGTGATTTTCCCTGAAACTCCTCTAGGCTCAACTTTCCATCAGTTGGGAGGCAAAATGAGAGAAGAAACCTGATATTCATGAATGATCTTTCCTTATAATTTGCAAATATCCAAATTATAAATAATATTTGAACACTATTCCTTCTGAATTACACAATCACACTATTATCTACATACCACAAGCTAAGCGTCTTAGCATCATCTTTCAATTCAATGTCTTGTATTTGGCAAGACTACCTTCACAAATATCTCCCCACTGTCCCCACTATCACCTCACTCTGTACCATCTCTCCCCCAAAAATAGTTGTAAGGTGTTTTGTTGTTGTTGTTTATGCTTTTGATTTGTTTTTCCACTCTGTAAGAATTATAATTCAACAAAGAGTAAAAGACAATAAAGTCAGGTCCAGATGCCTGGCAGTAAATTAGACCCATTCAATTGTTATCTGCTGTCTACGGGCAGTCTCACGGGGTATGGGATTGAAATTTGTGCCCTAGAAAAATGACAAATCACGTACATGTCGTGATCTTCAGAACTGCTAATAAACATAGTGCATAGAGACATAATTTAAAAATTATAAATCAGAAACAGAGAAATGAAACTGCCAAGTGTCCAAATGATCATATATGGCCCTTTCAATAACCTTACGAAAGTGACAAGAATACGGCTCCCCTGACACTGGTGAGAAAAAGCACAGCTTGACGGAGCCCTGTTTCAGCCAGAGTTGTGCTCCTAGATAATGCTCATGTTGCCTGTTCTCAAGGAGGTAGCAAGTGAATGTCTCCACTCCTAACCCATATGGACCACATCCCACAACATAAGTGGTACAAAGTTTTAGCCTTGGATTCTCTCATTGGGAAGGAAAAAGGTCTCTGAAAGGGATCTCTTCCTCCACAACTCCTATGAAACCTAAAAGAATAATCATGGCAATTGTCCATAAGAAACAGAGAAGTGATAATTACAAAAATGGAATTACCAGCTACCTCTTGGCTAGCCAGCACAGGCACTAACTTTTATATTTCCGCACTGGGGCATAGATGAGAGAGACACAGAATGGAGGAGAGATGAAACACAATTATCAGGACGTGGGGATTTATTCTTTCTGCACACAAAGGAAGGGCAGATGGCAGCTAGAACATTCTCTCATTGCTCCTTGCAAAAGATAGGAATATGCTGCCCCTCATCCACTTCATTTAATTTCCTTCAGAAACTATGACCAGGCTTATCCAGTTTATTGTACTTTTCTTCTCCATCAACTTGACCTTCTAGTCAGCCAACTGCCTTATCATCTCAAGAGTTTGTTCCAGAAATAGCAGGGTACTTTTTTTTTTTTTTTTGAGGAGCTTCTGAGTGAGGGCACACTGAGAAACTGCTCCACCTTAGCTGAGCAAAAGGCTGCAGTTATATGGCTCAAGTATCAGAGAAACAAATGCATCCTTTCTCTGTCCTAGTCTATTGAAAAACCTTAACTCTTGTAGATACAGATCAGAGAGTAATTGTATAGTAGCTACAGACCAAATAATAGTTGGTCTGAAAAGAGCAAAATAACTGGGGATAGTTCAGGTGTTGAATTGAGAACAGTACTTTCATTCCCTTTCCTTTCCCAGTTCTCTGAATAGTCAACCACAATAAAACACAGTTGATTTTTAGAGGATGATTTGGCAATCATCATTTTTGATTCTGGACAGAGTTTCATGAGCACACAGAGAACTTGGTGAAAGCTTTCCAAAGGTTTTATTTCCAAAAATGTTGGTGTGGATGCATATATGTGCAAGGTACTTATCGCCACCTCTCCTACATACAATACACATGACTTTCTAAGGGAACTAAACTAAGGTATTTAAAAAGAGACAGGGAATAGGTATTACTTTCAAGATATTATTACATAGCTAAGAGAACCTGGTCTTGACCTTCTCATGGCGTTCTCTAGTCCATTATTTCTCAAACGCTAATGTGCATATTACATCACCAGGGTTCATGTTAAATACAGACTACTGATCAGGAAGTCCTGCCTGAGATTCCACATTTTTAACACATTCCCAGGTGATGCTGACATTACTGGCTCATGACCACACTGAGTAGCTAAGGGCTAGAACACATCTGTCCTCAAGAGCATTGACCATTGTGCTGTGTTATCTGATAATTCTTTACCCAAGAAGGCAAGTGAGTTGTGCAAGTGGGGCTTACCAGTAAAATCTGTTAGGGGTGATGCGTTCATGCATGAGTTGCCATCGTCTTCCAAAGTCCATGGAGCTGTAGAGCTGCAAAACAATGCAGTGAAGAGAACATAAGCATCGAGGAGCACTAGTTCATGTGACCATAGTGTTTTCGTCTTGGAGAATATTCTAACACACAAGAGTACCTGACATTGAGTAGACATCTATTTTATCCCCATAAAAGTATGGCTGTGCTTATCATGGTGCCTTCTAGCACCAAATGGGTGCTCAATATATATACCATAGACTGATGTTTTTGAGTTGAATATCAATCCACTTCTGATGCTATTATTCTCTCCTTTAGGAGTAGAACTCTTTAGTAAAATGATATCTCCTTTTTCCCTAAAATTTCACAAAATCTTTAGCTACATCTAAAACTAACTAAGCAACATTCATTTAAAAAGTATTTACTGAACAACTCTTAAGTCTACCTATGTATGAAAATAAGAAAGAGGTGTTTCTTTCTGCTCACAGGGAATTAGGACATATATGTAAAAATGTTCATGAGCTGGGATCTGAACTAGTATTATACACAAAATATTGTACAGTTTATCTCTTTCAGCTTATCTCTTTGTCTTTCTGTATATAACCCAATGAAATGGACTCTTCAATCCATTAAAGAAACTAAGGTCATTTATATTCCCATATTTTTGCAGTAGGTCCAGGGTGAGGGCACTGATGACCAAGGGAAAATTACCCATCCAAACTAGGTCAGGACCAGCATGACTTCCTTCACAAAGTCATTTCTGACCACTCAAGTTTCTCATCTTTCTTCCTTCTCAATTCACTATACTCACGTTTTGTTTGATCAAGCACTTATCACAGGGTAATATCTGGTCATGTTTTTTTCAGGTTTGTCTGAATTATATATTTATGCTTCTATTCCTTGTCTATAGAGTGTTTATTAAGTATATGTTGCCTAAATCAATTAAATCTTGCAGGTAAGCATGGAGAGAAACTCATAGAAGAGGAAGAAATTCTGGAACTGCCCCCAAATTTTGGAAAAATAAAAAAGAATGCCCTGCATGGTTAATATACTTGCTTATTCTAAGTTGCTTATTCTGTGATCCTTTTGGAACACATAAGGGAAAACCCAACATTTCTGTAAGAGACAAGTCAGGAACATTGGGTTAATTTTCAACAGAATGTCTGGAAGTCCACTAAGTGATCAGACTGATAATGTCACAATAATAATATAATAATAACAACAATAATTACACCATGTTGTTCTCTGCCATATGACTGAGCCTTACAAAGACATTCATGTATGGAAAACCTGGTTGGTCAATTCTGATATAGCTGATAACATGTTTCTCCACAACAACAGAAACTCTACATGTACTCTCATAGCCAAGCCGGGCTCTCATGTCATGAGTAAGTATTAATTACTTTGTGTGTCCAAATCTATGCATGGGAAATATAAGCACAACTATTCCCATCATTCCTCATCCCTGTTTAGTCACCAACTCAGTGAATGAAACAATATTATTTCTATACCAGCAAATTACAGAGTGCAGAGAATTATAAGTCATTATTCAGGAAGGAAAAAGGGTAACTTCTTCCTGCCCTCAGGAAATATGCATAGAAGCAAACCATGCCAAAGAGGAATATGGGGTAAAGTTAAAGCCCTAGAAGCTGAGAGATATAAAAAAGATTAATAGATGTAGAAGTGGGAGCCCCCTGGTGGTGCAAGGGGTTAAGGCACAGCACTATCGAGCTATCTACAGCCACTGCAACATGAGTTCAATCGATCGGTGGCCATGGAGGTAATCCACCAAGCACAGCAGACCTCTCCTGTCCCACCCGCTGCTCCCCTCAGCAGTGTATTTTGGTTAATCTGCCTGTTCTGCTGCCCACTGAGGTAGAAGTGGAACAATTAATCTTCCCAGAGAAACATATATTTATCTAGACCTTTAAAAGTAGTGTGGACAAGAGAGAAGGTAGACACATTTCACTGGGCAGAGGAGATGAGAAGAGCAAAGTTGTCAGTTTGTTCAAGGCCTTGAACTTGGCTTGTGGGGGAGCATTTAAGAGAAAGGATGGAAGTGATGATTATCGTTGGATGAAAAGAAGTGAAATTTGTCCATCTGTCTATCCACTCATCCATTTATCTGTTTGTGGATGTTTCTGTATCTGTCTATATGTAAAAACTAAACTAGAAGGGTGGGGGGAAGAGAGTTTGTTAGGAGCAGACCACCCCATTGGAAGAACATGTCTATGTATTTTATTGTTAGGACTAGGTTTTCCATATAGGATTTTAAGAAATGGAACACTTCCCGTCTCACGGCAGGTGTCTGAGAGACAGATGCTCAGGCTTAAGATACATGTTTCCCAATTAAGAATTTAATTGGAACCACCTATAACACCAAGATAGACTCTCCTCTCTGATTTCAATCATGGCAAATAGAGCCCCGAATTATAACAAGTAAAAGACAGCACAACAGTGTCTTCTTCTGCTCCAAACTCTAGAGACAAGCCAGGGGAATGCAGGAGGGTCACACTCACCCTGTGGGGTCACTTACTGCACCTCCCATCACAGAGGCCCCAGGATGCAGCAGAGCACCACCAGCACAACTCCTGCTGGCTCACCCTTGGGAGAAGGGTGACTCCCTCCTTCCATGGTCTTCCTAACAGAGAGCGAAAGAGATGGCTGCTGATCAACCAGGCCTGCTCCAACTCCTGCCCCTCCCATAGCTGATCTTGCTTTTTCAGCTCGTCAGTTTGAATGACGGGTGAAAAATTAAATTGAATTCTCTGCCTAGAGGCTGATTCAGATGAACAGAAAGAGAAGGCATCTATTCATTAAGGGCCTTGGGTTAGCTACCTTGTCTCTCAATCTTCAGCAAGTTGCTAAGTCTGAAATGAGTTGTATCATTCTGCAAGCTGGATCTTTACAGCCTCTCCATTCATACATTTGTTCATCCATTTCTTCATTCACTTGAAGTGTATCAAGTAACTACTTGTATCGTTACTTCTAGTATTAAAGCACTGAACGAGATGCTGAGTTTAGAAAGGCTAAAACATGCCACAAACAGTGGAAAAAAGAAATGAAGACAATTAACTACCACAGACTATGTCATAATATTAATATTAGTTATCTCTGCAATGGTAAGATTATGGACAATTGGTATTTTCTTCTTTTTCTTATCTACATGATGTAAATTATTATGAACATGTAGTTATAATAATTTTTGTAGTTAAAAATGAAAGGTCTATCAAAGAAATAAAGCACATTCAGTAAGTGATAGATTTTTAGTGATATGAAGAGGTTTACACTATTTATTTTAAAAATATATTACAAAACAAACATACATTGATGTCAATTTTATTTAATATATGCAAAAGTTTGAAACATATTGGAAGAAAATATGGCAAAACACTAGCAGTGGTTATCTCTGAGTTGTGGGATTATGGGTATTTTATAGACTCTTAAAGCTTCCTATCATTTTCTGATTTCTTTACAATGGACATATATTTCAATAGTAATCCAACCTCATATTTTATTTTAATAACATTTTGATTATAATGTATATCTTATATACCTATCTTAAACTACCTCTTTAAAGGCTAAGAATTAAAGTTCCTTTTTAAAAAAATATTTTTTTATTTATTTTTGTCTAGAAGAGCTGCAGTGCAGGCCAGAGGTACAGGGAGTAAGAGGACTCATCAGAAACATAGTGGGGAGCAGAACAGGCAGATCTACTAAAAAACACTGCTGAGGGGAGCAGCGGGTGAGACAGCAGATGTCTGCTGCACCATGTGTGGGTCACCTCCCAGGCCTGGGATCAAACTCAGGCCACAGGGTTGATAGCACTGAGACTTAACCTCAAGGTCACCAGGAAATCCCTAAATTCCCCATCCTTTTTTTTTTTGAGGGAACTGAAAGTTACATGGAATTTCCCACAAAATGGTGTTTCATAGAGGTTATCATGGATAGTGGGAATCCTTTAGTGGACAGGCAATACATAACTCACATGGAGTTCATATGATCCTTCATGGTTCAACCCAATGTGTCTCAGCACATTATAATAAAGTGGATATTCCAAATAATAAACAGCTTTTAAAATACCCTTTGCTCTTGTGAAGTTATGAATCTGAGACAATGTTCTTTTCCAAATCCTACCCACCCACCCCACCCCCCGGCCCCCTCACCAAATACCTGTTCCTACAAGGACATCATTCCTGGACTTTCACCAGAGAACAACCTCCTCCCGGTACATCTTATCTCTTAACAGGCAGGTATTCAGTAACAATGCACACTCATATCCAGAGCCCTAAATGAATCATTGGAACAGCTGGAAACTATGAAAGAACATGCTCTTTTCCTTATTGATTCAGTTATTAGTTCCCTAATTACATCAGCCTGCCAGCAAAAGGAATCTGGTATGTGAAGAACTAAACAGGCAATTTAATCAGTGTAACATTTCACAGGAAGAACAACAGGTTGTATGTGGAAAGTTTAAGTTCAAAAAATAAAATAAGAGCATTAGGAGGTTATAAGCTGGATTGTACCTCCCCTCCCAGGAAATGCATGTATTCATATATCAAAGTCTTACACGCATGTCTCAGAATATGACCTTATTTGGGAATAAAGTATTTCAGATATAATCAAGTAATAATGAGGCCAGCGTAGGCCCTGATCTAATATTACTGATATCCTCACAAGGATAAGGATGGAGGGGATGGAGAGACAGGGTTGATGGGATGCAACCATAAGCCAAGGGATCCAGAGATTAAAGCACATCACCAAAAGCTAGGAAGAAGCAAGGAAGGATTCTCCTACAGGTTTCATCGTGACTTGGGACTTACTGTTTCCATTGTTATAGGACAATAAATTTCTCTTGTTCTAGGTCATCTAGTTTCTGCTACTTTGTCACAGCACCCCTAGGAAACCCATGCGGCATGTCAAACCTGCCACCAAGAGTAGGCAGCTTGGAGGAGTTAAGTGACAGCTCTTACTACACGCATGTCTGGTTTAGAGCCATATTGTTGAATCTGTGGTTAAAGGCTGAACTTTGTCTATATTCCTCTATATATTTTTGTCTATATTCCTCTGCCCTATATATTTTTACCACACCCCTAAGGATGTTTTCTAAGAAATGTAAATTCATGATGAGCATATAGTGGTAACCAGGTGAAATCAGAGGAGGAGACAAAATATACAAGAGCTTTTGGCATTCAAGCCAGAATCCCTGGAGCCAGCAGTTCCACACAGAGGGAATGCTGGTTTGGAACCTATTGATATACAAAACTCTCCCCTACAGGCATGTTGAAACAGTGTATAACTGTCCTGATTTTTGTCAAAACCTATGGAATTTAAGTAGCATAACATCCTGCAGAGTTGTGGTTATGATCGTAAAATGTAATCTTTCTCTAATAAAATGAGGCTGGTTTCAGCTCAAAGTAAGAAGTGCTCTCTGCATCTATACCACTTTGGTCACAGAGGAAATGGGAGGGTCTGGTGGGCTGTACAGGGAGATCCCCGGGGTTGTCCAGTATGTGGAAAGGGCAGGAGAGAAACCAGGCTCACACAACAGCAAAGAATCCTTCCAACACACGCCTCCCACGTCTTCCTCAAATCTTTCTTGATCACCCAAGGAAACAATCCTACTCAAAAGCCCTCTAAGCTCTTAACACAGCTTCTGTCCTCAGTGGCCATATCCTTTTGACCTCAGGGGATATAAGGAGTCTACATCAAAAACACATTCACAAAAGGTAATGACACAGGCATTCACCTAGCCATGCCATCCTATGGTTCCAGGCAACATCTTTCTCCCTATCTCTAAGACTTACAGCCATAGAGGGTTTCTTTCTCTCAGATGACTTATTTATCATGCATTCTTCACTGATCCTTGAAATACTAATCAAATGTCTATTAAGAAGCAAGCACTGCTCTATAGGCTTAGGATAATCAGTGCATAAATCAGTCTCTGCCCTCAGGGATCTTACATTCTAATGGAGATCAAATGACTTCAAGTCCCTACTTGAAAATGTGAGCTGGGTGTAAATATGTATATAGCATCACTCTTTGGATTCTTTAGACACAGGTTTATTTTGCTGGCACTTAACCACACTAAAGAAGTTTCTTGGGGTACCCTGGAAGACTTTCCTCACTGTTATTGACACAGTCTAGTGTTATCTTTTATTTTCCTGTTTTTGATAGAGATAGGAATTCAAAAAGACTTTGCTTTCTTTACTGTAAGGCAAGCCATGAAGTCTGCACTGCGTGGCAGAGGCTATTCCACTAGAGTGCTGGGATGGAGCAGTGAGGCCAAGAGCTCAGCTCCACCTGGAAATGGGCTTGGCTGTTCTGTGCTAGTCCAGTGTGATCAGGCCTAATCATTTTCAAGGAACCTTAAAAATGAAGATTTTATGAAAAATCTCCAGAGCTTTCAATATGGCAAAAAATTAAAAATTTAAAATATACTGCAGGGCAAATAAGACATATCTTGATCTAGATAGCTAAATGTTCCTCAGGGCCACCAATTTCTGACCTGAATTTCAGTGCAGACATATAATTGCATCAAGGGGAGAGTGGCACTACTCGATATAAAAACAGGGTCACCAGATTTACCCGGTAAAAATGCTGAATGTTCAAGTCATTTGAATTTCAGGTAAAAAATATATTTTGTGTATATATATATATATATTCCATGTAACATTAAGGATGTGTTTTTAAGTATTTTAACAATGTAAATTATTTGAAATTCAACTGGGTGTCCTGTGTGTTATCTGGCCACCCTGCCTTAAAGTCTCTCCCATTACATTTCTGGGAGTACAGATTATAAAACACATCCCCTTCTCTGCTCTCTAGTACTCGATGCCACCAAGTGAATACAAGAGTCTCAGAATTATGGTAACACTCCCTGCAATCAGTTAAGTTGGTCAGTTCGCTCACTAGCTTATTTAGTATTAACTGAGAAGCTAGCATGTGCTAGTTGGGAGAGGTGTGGAGTTGCAAAAATGAGTAACATAAGTTTCCCTGATTCCAGGAGCAGGATAAGAAGTCGGGCAACGCAGTAGGCAAGGGTAATAGACCCAAGGAGGCCTGTGTCCCGGGGGGAAGTGGGGATCTGGCAGACTCACAGGGAGCAGTTCTGTTGCGCTGGGTGTGGGGCCATGAACTGAATCATCAGGGGTGATGGTCCCAAAGGACAAGTCCCCCCAAAATATTCCAGTTATCAAAGGTGAAAATTCAGACTTATAACATCCTCCTATTCCACACTTAACTGCTACTCACGTCAGGTATCAGCAGAGATAACGCTGCTTAAAGGAAACTCTTTTCTCCATCTTAGATAGCACCAGGTCATCTAAATGCACGTCATCTGGTTGTAGAAATCTATTCTCTTATTTCATTTATTATGAAATTATATATACTTCCTATATACACAAAGGATATATGTGCTTGATGATTAGTATTATCCTTCCTCTCTACTTGAGTTGTACCAACTGCTTAGTGCAGTGCCAGGTGTGGGAGGATAGATGCTCAATAAATACCTAATGAATGAACACACAAATATCCCTTTTAAAGTCTTTTAATATTCTACTCCTTCCACTTGAAAGGTTCCATTCCCCTTCCCAAAGTTTTCTCAAGTCTAACTTTCTTTTGATATTAGTTCAAATCATTTTCCTTCCATGAAGCAGTCTGTGGCCACCGATGGCCAAAAGAAGCAAGATTACAACATGAAAACTAAATTCACTTTTAAAAGTGAATTTATAGAACTCATGACTAGATAAATTTGGTGACAAAGAAAAAATATTCTCCAAACCGTATCTCACCTTTTTCATAATTAGCGCCAGATTGGCCCAGACTCTAACAATAGCTTTCTCTCTTAATCTCTTGAATTATTTCTATTTAATTCATCCAAATAGGGTCTCTTCATCTGTTCACTTAGGCAACAAAGCTACAGGTGATGACTTCAAGTAGACTGGAGCCTCTGCATGAGAACAGTCCCATGGGCAGCCTTGATCCTCCCCACCCCACAAAATTGCCACTGGTGAGCCCAACTACCTATAACCACAGAACAAACGAGGATAGCCGGGGCAGTCCTTAGCTGGATTAATGTGGGGTATGGGGGTGGGCTGCGAGATGGAATCTAAGGTTCACAGAACATGTCTGATTTGGCACACAGCTAGCTAGCTACAAGACTAGAACTTAAACTGAAGGTCCTTAGTCTCTTAGTCCTACTCAGTGCTTACTTTTACTATGCTGCACTTTTTTTTTTAAAGTTGTTGTTTTTAAATAAAAATACAAGTTAACGTAACCTCACAGGAATAATGGCTCATTTGGATGCACCATGCATGAGCAACATTATATCTTGAATTTATCTAACACTTTTATTTGCAAATCACTTGCACAATTTATTTTATCCTCTTTTATACCAAAGGGTACTTTCTGAGCTAGGAGTCGCATAAGACAATCTTACAAACAATTTACATAGTATTTCCCAAAACCCATTCTTTGGTCTCCACGGTCCTATTCTTGTGACCATTTTCTCTTGCAATCAGATTCTATTCATTTTTATACATTATGATTCAGAAATGTCACTTAGCAAGCAGCACCCTTTGAACATAAACGCTGTCATTGCACCGTGAGCTGACTCTATTTGTTCTGACCACACTCCCATCCTTACCAGTGTTTTCTCTCTTCTTAATGGTTTTGGTTTCACGTCACATCCTATTATTAACATCTGCTTCATTGCCTACTTTTCTGACCTTTTCACTGTGTCCAATTTGTCCTTAACTCAGACCTTCCTAAAGTCCTGAATTTAAGAACAATGGGGAGCACTGAAAGTTCTTAATTTTAGGTTTCTTGTTCAATTTAAATCACTAACTATAAATATCAAAACAAAAATATCTGCTTCAGTTTGGAAGAAATTAAGACTGTACTAGCCCCACTATATAAAACATTATTTGAAACATATCTCCAAATAGACATTTAAATACGCTCATGATTTTAGCACTAATACAGGACTAGAAAAGCTAAGTGTTCTTTCAAACTTGAGAAAATAAATGAAAAACAGTGTGTACCTCAAAGGTTGTTCTTTCAGAAGAAAGAAGGATATAAAACAACTAGTATTTAAGGAGAATGTGCCCCCGACAGGCATTTTTGTATATGTTTATTTGACACAAATATAATGTGTGTTGGGTATTTCTGTGCCTTTTGGAGATGAACACAGAGACCCCTGAATTTGATAAACTTGCTCAAGATCTCAAAGCAAACTCCAAGGTATCTTATCCCAAAACCAGTTTCATTCCAGGTACACAGTTGCCATTGAGAAATGAGTGCTTTCAAGGAAATGGCCTGAACTGACGGGAGCTCAGAGTATGTCCTAAGGAAAGGTTGTAGAAACTTGGGATTATCAACATAGAAAACTGACCCTTGAGGAAAGAGGTTTACGACTGTTCTCACATTCGGGAAACAGCTGCTTTGTGCAAGGATGATGGGATTTTTGTCTGTGTCGCATCAGAGGGCAGAAGCAAGACTAAAAGGCGAAATCAAGATGAAGTACATGTCAGCTTGATGTAAGAAGTAATATTCTAATGGAAAGAGCTCCGCAAGGCTGGAAGAAAAGCTACTTGTGGCAAGTTCTCCAGGGAGTCGTGAGATGTGTTTGAGTAGAAGACAGGCGAGCACTTTCACGAGGCTGATAAGCTTAGAAATTAAAATGTCAGATGGGGTTTAAACCAATGAGCTTGTAGGTCTCTTCAGATATATGACCTGTGATTCTTCATCCCCAAAGTTACAGCCTCGGA
Organism: Galemys pyrenaicus; assembly: GCA_019455555.1. Taxonomy (NCBI): domain Eukaryota; kingdom Metazoa; phylum Chordata; class Mammalia; order Eulipotyphla; family Talpidae; genus Galemys; species Galemys pyrenaicus. Next base: position 656,233 of record JAGFMF010011658.1, on the reverse strand, counting down.
ATAGAATCCAAGGGAATAGTCACCACTAAAGGTACCTATACATTTCTGAAACCCGGAAATGGCGTGGGAAAGACCCAACACGCTGTATGGCAGGTTTGGGCAGAGACGTTCAGCCTCTTGTATCTAAAACCTTTGTAAAGGGGATTTTAGGCCTCATTTTGAGAGTCTGAATTTATTTCCTTTTCCCTGTGTCTTAGTATGAGTAGGAGTGACAGGTATGAGTATGTCCTAGGAGAACTCAGACTCTTCCAATCTTTTGCAATCCTGCTATCTCCAGGTGAACAGCCTGTGCCAGCTGCTGGAAGACAGAAGAGCACAAGGGCAGGAGCCCGGCGTCCAGCCAGCCCAGCCCAGCACCAGGGAAGCTCTCCGCATGCGAGAGCCCAGCCACCGAGAACGAGGCTACCAGCTCCGCCTCAGTTCACCGGAGACACATGAGTAAACCTAGTTGAGACCAGAAGAATCACACAGCTAGTCCGTAAGTGGTGAAAAATAACAGAAGTTTCCATTTTTAATAAAGACTCCAAATGCAGGGAGAGTTGGTTACGTGCACTAGCTGGCTGATACACAGACCTAGACTCAAGCCTTAGCTCATCAATGACTGAAGTGAACTTTTTAGGAGTTTACATGCCTCCATCTCAATCTTCTTAGTAGATGAAGGATTTGCTTTAGAGTAATGTTATCCACATATTTTGTTTAAAATGAGTATTCCACTACTCAGCAATCAAAAAAGATAAAATAATGCCATTCGTAGAAACATGGTTGGAGCTCAAAGGGATTATGCTCAGTGAAGTAAGTCAGAAGGAAAAAGAAAAATATAGACGGTTTCGCTTATAGGAGGAATATAGGGGATCAAGGAAAAACAACAACAACAACAAAAAAACACAAAAATAAACAGGCAAGAACAAATCAGAGACAGTCTACAGGGGAGGGGTTGAGATCAAAATGAGGGCAGAAGAGCACAAGGGACGATGTTGATGGTATATGGATGAACTGGTGGTGGAAATTCTATGGGGACAACATCTGAGGAAAGAAAGCAAACACTGTAAGAAAAATAAAGAAATAGAGTAAAATTTAAAAAATGAGTATTCCAAGTGACTCTTTAGAAATTCTGACTCAGGGGTAAGGAAGGAGTGGAACTGGCAATCTACATTTTAACAAGCCCTCAGATAATTCTAACATTAGTGCTGAGGAAACATACATTCAAATATTCTGGTCTAGGGCCTCCCTGGTGGCACAGCGGGTTAAGCAACGCACTATGAAGCATCCACAGCCACTGCAGCATAAGTTCGATCCCTGCCGCTGGCCAGGGAGGGGACCCACATGGCGCAGCAGACCTCTCCTGCCTCGCCCGCTGCTCCCCTCAGCAGTGTGTTTCAGTCAGTCTGCCTGTTCTGTTCTCCACTCTGTCTGGTGAATCCTTTCACCTCCCACAGCTCTGGCCTGTACCCCAGCTTTTGTATGCATAAATAAATAAATCTTTAAAAAAAAAACAAAACAAATATTCTGGTCTATATCAATTTTAAGCAAGCTTGGAGATTTATAACAAAATCCTCCCCCCCACCCTCTCTTCAACCTCTACCCTATTATAAGGAGGCAATGAGCAGTTGAATATTTTGAGCCCCTTAGAGATGGAAGCATCACCAGCCTGTTCCAGAGAACAGTAATTTGACCTTAAGTCAGATGCCTCTGGAGTCCAGGGAACCCACTCCTAGTCCCACTCAGCAGTAATCATCATGACAAAGGGGAGGCAGACCGCTTTCACTCAAAACAGCCCTGCCCAGCTGCCAATGCTAGGACACAATTAAACAGCAAAAAGCACAGCTTCAGCTAAAATGCACAGTAACAGCTGGACTGTGTTCCCTGAAAGTACAATGCATTTATTACACAGATAATTAGGCTTCTGTCTAGATACAAAAGCAATGTGGTCTGTGCATTAAGCGAGGGGACTTACTGCAGCTTGGCCAACCCTTGCCCGAAGCCCTCCAAAGAATGCTGATCTCCCTGCATTCTAAAATGGGGCAAGACCTGGGAGCAGTAGGAAAACTAAAACTGCTTTGAGATTCTTCTGTTCTTAGTTTAATGATCCAAAGTAGTGGTTTTTCAACTTTGCATTAGAGTTGCCTGAGAGTTTTAAGAAATACTGATGCCTGGACCCCATCTCAGAAAAATTAAATATGATCCCTGGAAACAGACTAGCCAGACATAGGTAGTTTTGTTCCTGAGTGAATAACAATTTAATCATTCAATTGTGAAGAGAAAGCAATAATAGTTTTGTTTTGTTTTGAGGTAAGAATGGTTTAGAAAACTATGTATGATTTAGGGGTAAAGGATCATCCCTCTTCGGATGCATGTAGTCACAACACACCAATCATCAAGGCAAACTCAGGTCTCCACAATAGTCCCTATATCACATTCCCTACTTTGTTTTCCTACCTCTCTGCTTGTAACCTCAATTTCCATCACATTTCTAGGATTTCTTATCAGTTTAGCTTTGTCTGACCCTTTGTTTTGTTTCTCTAGATTCCACATACAAGTGGAACTATCCAGTATGTGACTTATTTTACTTAGCATTACCCCTCCAGTTCTATCCATGTTGTTGTGAAGGGCAAGAGCCCATATTTTTTATGGCTGAGTAATATTCTATTCTCTATATGTATGACATTTTCCTTTTTTTTTTAATTAGTTATATTTGACATCATTTGTAGTCCCCAGGGGGTACCCACCACCATTTCACCCGTGCACCATCACCTCAGTCCCTTGTGCACC
>JAGFMF010011658.1:542452-652781 GCA_019455555.1 Galemys pyrenaicus | reverse complement strand
TAAGTTCTTCTGCCCATTTTTTGATTGGGTTTTTTACTTTATTTTTCTTGAGTCTTGTGAGTTCTTTGTATATCTTTGTGTCAGACCCTTGTCTGTTGTCTAGAGCAGCAGCGGGCGAGGCAGGAGAGGTTTGCTGCGCCATGTGGGTCCCCTCCCTGGCCGGAGATCGAACTGGCACTGCTGTGCCTGGATGCTGCACAGTGCGGTGCTCAAAGCGCTGTGCCACCTAAAGTGCTGATTTGTTAACACAGAGCTCAAGACCAAGCGCACTGGCCTCAGCCAGAAGCAGCTCATCTTGCCCACAGCCTTCTTGTGCCCCAAACACTAGCCACCACTCAGCACCATGCTTGGGGGCCACTTTAAACAGAGAAACTACCAAAGACAAGCACAAGAACATAGAACAATAACACAAGAGAGTTCACCCAACGGACGGCTGTTTACAGCATGAGAAGAGGAGGCAGAACAACATCTGGCTAAACCTCAGCTGAGAGCGCCCTCTTCAGGAAACTCTCACCATACCTCTGCTGATATTCTTGGATGACCCTAAAAATGTCTGGAGTATTGATTTGGGGACAACAAATATATTTTAGTGAGCAAGCAAATTCTCAAAAATGGAATCATCAAATAATGAGAACCGACTGTAGAATGTCATGCTGAGGTAAGTGGCAAGAAAACACTGAAAGGAGGATAAAAGGGCAGAGCTTGGCCGGTGGTGCTATCTCTGCAGAGCCCACCAAAAGGCCCCTCTGAAGAACTGAGATTGCACAGAGTCCTGAATGGCAAGGAAGAGCAGACAGCATGAACGTCTGAAAGAGCAAGGATGGAAGATGAGTGCGGGTGTGGGCCCTGACTGGGGGCTTAGGTGGTATGTTTGGGGAGACTCCAGGCCAGAGTAGCTGGAGGTGTGGAGGAAGCAAGAGAAAGAAGCCTGAGAAGGTGAAGATGGAGAGGAAACTTGTTCAACATCATGTGAAAGGCCATTTCTGGCCCAGGTGGGACCCTGGGTCTCCCTCTGGCAAGGTCAAAATGTACCATGATGTTTGAGGGAAAGGCTGTCAGATCTGATATATGTTTTAAAGATTCCTGGCTATGTATGAAGTACAGAAAGTGGGGAGGAAATAGAAGGCAGAGAGAGATGAGCATTGTGGTCTAGGCATGATGGGGTGGCTTAGGCTTGGTTAACAGCGTTAAGTTGGGGATCTGTGGGATACTCTGGAGGTAACATTAATAAGACTTGAGACTGAAAGGGCTACGAGGTCTGAGAATAAAAACGAAGTCACACAAATTGAGTTTAGCCTCCCTGTGCTGAGTCAGAAAGAGACTGGGACAGAAAGAGAACTGATTGCACTGAAGATATGTTTTGAGGGTGAAGGTAGAAGTGATATAATTTGAGGATGTCTTGGAGTTGGGCGTGTGAGAAAGACAAATCTAAGAATCTGAGCCTGCAGAAAAGTCTGGCATCAATGGCAATTCAGATCCAGGAATGAGATGAGTTTGTATGCGGGGGGTGTCAAGAGTCACATGCTTTAACTTATTTATCAGGTGTGTGTGTGTGCATGTGTGTATGTGTGTTTGTGACAGTGAAGAGAGAAGATTATAAAATAAGTAACAGGTAGTCATCAAATATTGATAAATTAGCTATGCTGTGTGTACAGTTAAATGCTACAGATAGGGCAGAAACAAAACCACCACCACACCAGAGAAGCTGGAAGCCTAGTGGGGGAAACAGAAAAGTAAACATGATTATTTAAGAAAACAAAAAGCTCAACACAGGTTCAAAGGCCAGAGAATGTCAGGCAATGCCAGAGGCTGCACACAGAGATGGAGCAAGAGCTAAAAGCCTCAGCAGCAGACCTCCAATTTCCCCCAAGAAAGACCCGTGAAATGCTGGTTTTGCTCATCTCAGAAACACACCAGTAAGTAAGAGTTTTCAGCTCCAGTAGCTCAATCGATGATTAAATTGTGACTACAATCTTCCGAGAAGCCCTGCATTACAGCACAGACCATGAGAGTCAGTCACATTTCTGTTTCCCACAGCTGTGAGGACGGCGTCCCCATGTTCACTCATTCTACCCGCTCTCTGGGCCTCCAGATGTGCTGGCAGCTTTTAAAGCATAACCAAGAGCAATGCTTGCAGAGACACGCCAGCAAATGAAAGGCCCTGATGTGAGGGAATTGCCTCCACATTCAAATAAAACAAAATTTCCCCCAAGGCTCAAGCCAGGAAAAGAATAGCTCTCTGGTGGAAAATCACTCTTGAAGGCAGGACACTTTTCCCCTCCAAGTTTGTTTCTACCTTTTTCTTGGTCCCAGTACTGACAGAGACAAACATGAAATTTAAGACACAATCCTTTCCCTTAGCCCCTTCCGTACAGCTGGTAGCGGCCTGCATTTTCAAAAAAAACTTACTATAGAAATCCAAGAGGGAAACGAACAAAGACAACATAAACACCGTAAAAATCACTGTACTCACAGAGCTGAGGTTCCCGACCTTACAATCGCTAAGAACATTCCTTCCCAAGCAGAGGGGCCCTGAGTCCTCACATATCAGAAAGTTCCTCTCTCAGAAAATGCCTATTTACTTTGTAAGCAGGCAGCAGTCCACATACACACATTTATACGTACTGCTTGGTCGTCCCTTGCCTCTGTTCTAGATAAATGCTTGGAATGGAAGCTCCAGTCTGGGGGTCTTTTGGGGCAAAAGGAATAGATGTCAGGGTTTTGACATTCCCTCTGGCAAAAGATGGAAGGAAGCACATAATCCCTCAAGCACATTAAGAGCAAAGACCTGAGGCAGGCAGAGACCGCTCTTCCTCTCTGTTTCCTCTGCCCCTTTCCTGGCTACTTCATGAAAACTTGGCATTCCATGGCTGGAGGGTCTTGGATCAATGCTGAAGCCCCCTATGAGCCCCCTTAGGTTTATATCTTTGCCAGATTATAAGGTGGCCGCACCTCCCCTCTGTGTATTTCACACTCAAATAACAGTGGAAGACAGCAGTTCAGCTACCTCAGAAGATACAAAGCCAGAAAAGTGAGTACAGTCCTCTGAGGAAAACTGACATTGCTCAGGGTCTAGCCGGGACAGGTCCCCAGGTTGACTTTTGTGCTCTTGCTCATCACGTGCTGTGTGACTCTCCAGAGCTATAGACACCCCCTTCCGCCATTTTGCTCTCCATTGGATGATAATGTTACTGCCACAAGAGCAGTAATTCCGGCAGTGTGGCCAGGACTGAGTCCAATTGCAAAGATGAGAGTAATTGGGCTGGGGAAGAGAAAGATGGCTTCTTGCAGCGAAGTGTTCCCCTTCCTTGTCTGCCTGGCTCTGCCCATTGGAAGCAGGCTGCACACAAGCTTGCCTTCCCACTTCCAGATGGAGTTTATGGTTCGATAACGTCTTGTATTTGTCTCCCTCCATCCTGTCCCCCTCCAGAGTTCCTAACTTTGCCAGAAAACATAGGATATTACTCCACTCCTTCCTGTCTGCATTGCTCAGCAACTAGAAAGATGCCTCAGACCACTTTCCAACATCCCCACCACTGTCCCGGGCAAGGGACAAAGTTCCGACTAAACCCATTATTGGGATTGCTCACGATCTGTGGCATGATTTATAGAAAGACAGCCTCAATTACAACTTCTCTTACTCCTTGCATTGACAAAGTGCTGAGAATACAGAATTGCCAAAATGGCATGGTACACAGCTTCCCACTCAAACAGCCTTCTGCCAACAGCCCGGGGCACACAGGAAGCAGCAGCCCCTAAACAGCGACTCAATCCATCAGTGCCAGGAGGGAAAGACCATGAGTGGCTTTCCTAACTCAGAAGGGTGGCCCTACCCCAAAGCTCTTCTCTGCCCAACCGGGACTGGGAACTCTGCTGTTTTTCTTCTGGCTGGGAGATTAGAGGCAGCCGCTATTATGGGCCAAGTAATTTTGGGAACAGCAAACAGAAATTGGGAGATTAAAAAATAAATCTGCATATGTGCTTCTATTTCCAGCCCTTATTTACTCACAGCAATAAAAAAAAAAAAAAACGAAACCAGTAACCAAAATGAAAACAAATGGACCCATTTATCTACCAGCTCTGGTTTCACTTCTGTTGATTTGAGACCAGTCAGAACTCCAAGAGTGTGACACCAGGTAGCACAGGAAGAGTTTGCACCAGTTCTCCCAGGGGAAGTGGACTGGGGAGGTGGGGGCGAGGGAGCAGTGGAAATGGTCCCTGGCACTGCTGGGAGAAGAGGAAGCAAATTAAAAGCCAGGAATATGTTCCTGCAGACACCCCTACCCTTAGCTAATCCTGTGTCTCTTAAAGTCGTTTTGCACATCTTTAATGATCATCATGCCCCTTCAGAAATGACAGGCTTTAAGGAAAGTTCCACTTTAGGAAAAGGAGCTCAGAGGAGGCAGCTGTCATTTCTGGCTGACCCAGTCTACGGCCAGCGCACTGAAGCTCGGTCTAGTGTGAGCATCCTTCACCAACCTCCCAGCTTGCCCAAACTTTGGTTTTTTGGGTAAAATTTCCAAGAGGTCATCTCTTGGAAACTGGGCTATGCTTCTATTTTCTGAATTAACTAAATCAATAATTGTATGTTTCTTTTTCATGAAAGTATCTCTGGGGAGCGGTCTTACATTTACAGACAAATGAATGGAAAGTCCAAGCTTCCCATTGAGTGGCTCACCTACCCACCATTAACATCTTGTACTATAGAGGTACATTTGTTACAACTGAGGAGTTGGTACTGACAGATTATTATTACATTCCATGGATTTTTTTTTTTTAAGATTTGTTCACTTATGCATACATGAACTGAGGTATAGGCCGGAGGTATGGGGGTTGGGAGAGCGGTGAGAGGATTCACCAGAGACAGAGTGGGAAGCAGAATAGGCAGAGAGACTGAATCATACTTCTGAGGGGAACAGCGGGTGGGACAGGAGAGGTCTGCTGTGCCACGTGGGTTAGCTCTCTGGCTGGGGATCAAACTCGTGCTTCAATGGTTGCTGATAGCTTTAGAGTGCTGAGACTTAACCACAGCACCACCAGGGAGGCCCATTCTATCGGTTTTGACAAATATATAATGACACACACACACCATTATGATACAATAAAAAAGTTCCACTGTCCTAAAAAATTCTTCTGTATTCCTCTTATTTATCCCCAGTCCCTTTGAGCCCTTGGCATTCTACTGTCTCCATAGTTTTGCCTTTTCCAGAATGTCATATAGTTGGAGCAGCGTTTTCAAATTGGCTTCTTTCACTTAGCAATATGCATTTAAGCTTCTTCCAAGTCTCTTCATGGAAGAATTGCCTTTAGTTTTTGTTTGTTTGCTGGAACTAATAGCTTGTAAACACTGAGCCAGAACTAGTAGCCTATAAAATTGTAAACTGTCTCTCTCAACTTTCTTCTCTTTTAACTATTCTCTCTGAAGCCAGTCAAGGGACACCATGAAAAAAACAGCCAAACAAAAGCTTAGTACTCTCTAACAACTGTCAGGGCAAAATCACAAGGATGAATTTTACATTACCCAGTGTGTGTTTATCGATACATTGTGGATCAACCAAAATTATCCCTCAAGTAACATTATCATATTTACTACAGATTAGAATTATTCATGTTTAAAATAGGAATGTGTCAGAGTTCAGGCAGAGAAAATAGTTCTGTAATTCTGTAAAACAGCACAGAGGAGATATTCGTTCAACGGATGGGTTAATTCCATTGCTGAATACGTGCATACTGGTGGATCAGACACCAGCCAGTAGTGGTTATCTGAGAAGCCACAATGACAAGGTCCCTTGTAATGCCTTTTGGCAAGTGGCTGTCTGAGATACCTGTCCTGCACATTAACAGCATATGATCTCCTGGGGGAGTGTGATGCTTGCAATAATGACTGCAATGTTACACATTATGTGCTGGAGACAGGAGGCAAAGAGGATGGGTAGCACAGCAGCTCAGACAAGGAAGGGAGATCCCTTCTGACAGTGATATGTGAGCCGGAAGCCCTTCAGAAAGGGCAGGAATTTGATGTAAAAATAACAGCACAGTGACAGGAGAGCATAATGAGGATGGGGAAGGGTGGCTAGAGCAAGGTTTTCTCAATATTGTGATCCAAATCCAATGTTTGTCATGTGTCTACAGAATTCTTCTCATAAAAGAGGGCTGCTTTGTTTGTTTACTTATTATTTGCTAAAATAGTATTTTTAATTAATTTTAATATCTTCAGGCAGGACCTGTCCACACCAGTTTACTACAGTTCAAAGTTGTTCTTATTTTTATCATGTGCCCATCTTAAAAGTACACCTGAGATTAACCTGCTATGTAGGGTTTACAGACTCAGAGGGTGACGCATCTACAATACTAACTGCGGACAGGTTGAATTCTGCTTATGTTTGTAGTTAATCTTAAAACCAAGGGACACCACTAAAGATCTGATCACTTTATTTGGAAGAAACTATCTTATATGGCCAATATTTATGGAGTTCTTGACAAAAAAAAAAAAAAAGAACTTCTCTTTTTGTATTGAACAAATCCCATGTCTTGGATAACCAGTGGCAGCTAAGTATGGGCAGTCCCATGGAGGTCAAGGATAGAGCCATGAAGTTCCATGATGTGGCAATGAGACCATGACTATAGGGATTTGCAAGTGATACATGGGATTTCCAGGAGGGCGAGCTAGGTCTTTGAGTTATTCACATGGGTTAGATGGGATCATAAGGCGTTATAACACCAAGCTTTTGCAATTTAAAGCACTTAGTTGATGATTCTGAAAAATTCATGAAAGAAAAGAGAAAGGAATGAATTTCTGTGGTAACCAGTACCGTTTCTGAACAGAATAATCATCTTCCACTTTAGTTACAAAAAAAATGGATCTGCTTGAGCTTTAATTCAGTAGCAAGTACATTCCTTCCTTATTCAATTATTTACCTTCCCACCAAATGCCTACCAATGCTTCATGTGCAGGGGATTTTTCTGGATTCTGGAAATTAAAATAAAATAGATTCTTGCATGATTCTTGCAACATGGAACTTGCATCGCTGACTAAGGTAGGATAAGTACTTAACACAGGGTGTGCGCCTGAGAAACAGCTACTCTCTGTTGTAGATGAAGGAATGAAAGGCATGTTAAGCCTCAGAGGTGTGTGATCACTTTCTGTCAGATGACCTTGGGAAGCTTCAGAAAAAGTGGCAGCTGATCATGGAAGTATATTAGCAGGTGGGCTGGAGAAGTGGCAGAACAGCAACTGTTTACTGAAAGGAACCAATCCAAACCCAAAGGTTTCTAGAAAATAACCAAGAGAAGCGGAAGTGGTAAGTGAAGTCTAAGATGGAAGACTTGAATGCTAACTTAGAGTATATGCAATGGCAGACAACGGATGATTCTCTACAGGAATGACATACTCCTCCACGCATGATACCACAAACTGACTTAATGATACTAGCTATCTTAATCTTCCTTTACATTTATCATCTATAAAATGAGAAAAGAATAGAGATGACTTTTGAATAATGATGAAAGACGTTTATTCTGTAGGAATTTTAACTTGGTATTCAGTGCATAGAAGAAATAGTGAAAAATGTCTAGAGAATTAAGAAGCCCTAATAAGTTATAAAGACAAAAACTTTAATTTTGTTGGGACAAGCAGGAATGAAAGAAGGTGGAGACAATGACAGGACAGTAAGATGCAATGATTTTAATTTGGGTGACAAGGCAGCGGAAGGCATCTGAAACTTAACTGACAGTAAGAATAGCTGGGTAATAGAACTATGGGAGGCAAGAAATATATTCAGGTTGGAGTCTGGCAGATGAGATGGAAGATTTTTGATATTTCCTCAGTATCCCCATGAACATACATTTAAGAGAGAGAAACTGATGTTAGCTTAAGTAACTCTAATTAGTCAAGGGAAAAATCTAGATAAACATCCATAGCTTCTTCTAGATTCTACTACCAAGGGAAAAGCAATTCCATTTAGTCTTATGGAGTCCATCGGGGATAATTACCATATATTCTGTTTCAAAAACTAGGAGTGAAAAATACAAAGAGGAAAATAGAGTCTCCCATGTAATAACCTTAATATTTATTTGAAAAAATACAAATACTTATTTCTACATAAAGCAACATAAGACATTTATCTTTGTTTAATGCCTGTTGCTTTGCTCCTCTGTGTTCATTTCTACATCACCCAGGAACCCTGAACTTGCCTGGGGCACTCCCCTGCCAACCAGTTCATGAGATCTGTGTGGGACTCATCCCCTCTGAACTTTAACATCGGGATTGGAATGTGGTCCAGACTAGGGCAACTGCAGTGGATCTGACCATGCGGGGTGGTGGAGGGGAGGAGATGTGGCACAATCAGAAAAGTGAGCGCTAATCTCAGGACCCCCCTTTCCACCAGCATCAGCAAGAGACTAGGACAGCGGGCTTGGGCTTACTGGCGGTCACACTGCCACTCAGAGGGAAAAGCCTCTGAAAAACAAAGACAGTATCGGGTAAAAACAGAGTCAAAAGGCAGGGAAGAGAGCACGCTATCACTGCTTAGTCAATTCTGCCCTTGACTCTCACAGCTACCTTAACCCGTAAGTTCCTCCTAGGTCGATTTGCGATGGTTTTTTTGTTTCTTTCTTTGCACCAAAATATTCCTTCCTCTACACATAGAGAACCACATGTGCATGACACAGAAACAAGTCCAAAGCAAGGGCTGCGTTCTGTGGGCCACTTCATGCAAGAGGCCAGTTGTTGGAGGTTGGCTCTTTGCGCTTTGGCTAATGAAGTTATTATTTGGCACTGCAGAAGATATCAAAGATTATCTCAGGGCAGCTTCTCTCCATCACGGACAAGAGTGAACAAAGTTTGAAGAGGCAAAGACTAGTCTATTCTCACTATCACTGTTTACTTCAGTGAGTATATTTACTATTCACTGCAGTTCTGCAGTAGTAATAGTCATACAATAATTGTAATACCAAGGTAATAATATTAAAAGTCATAAAGCCCGACTGTTTCCTCTGTTGGTTTTAGACTGCCCTGTTCAATCTAAAAGCCTACACTTCAGCCACGCCACTAAACCCTCTAGCAAACACTTGCTGCCTGCACCAACCAGACTCTTTGGTAAATTGATCCTTTTTCTTATCCCTGATTCTGCAGAGAAGACTCTTCACTTGCATGACATCAGTTGGAAGTAGGAATGACCTTCCTCTTCTTTGACCAGCTCTTGGAGTCTTGTGACTCAGTTTAGCAGCACTGGAAGGAGGGCCTTCCAACCACTGCCACCACAGCCACCTTGACAGTGGCTCCAGCCAACCCACAGCACCGGTACAGGCACCATCACAGCAAACCATTTCCTGCAGAGCTGAGCAAACAAACAGATGGCTTCCTCAAAAAAATCCCCTTCGTTACCACAACAAATAACCTTGATAATTACCCAAAGTGGCAGAAAAAAATATTACTAGCATGGGAGAACAAGCAAAACTTAATCTTTAAATGAAGCATAATGGAGTTTCTTGCACTGCATCAAAGTCATGGTTAAAAATGCCGTTCTCCAAATGAGCATGCTGCTCTCCTCATTCCAGAAGTCAAATCAGTTTAAACACATCTTTCCCCAGAGGCAGTTTTCAAGATGAATAATGTTGTACATGTTGTTTTAGGAAACTTTTTCTCCCCCTGCAAGTCCGAATAACATTAATTTTGTGGACTTTGAGTTGGTCAACCATTCGTTCCCTAAGACACAGAGAGGGAGATGGGGAGGCAGGATGTGGTGGACAGGAATTATACCACCTGCATCGAGGTGCCCCTTGAGGCAACACAAAGGAGCCTCAGCAGTCTTCATCGCCTCTGCTCATTTATATAAGGGGGATAACAACAGCGATGACCACTTGAGCAATGAGTAAAGAGAGAGCTATTTTTGTGCTACTCAGCAATGAGACTGCAGATAGTCCTGAGGTCTTTGGGCTCCATAATTTCTCCAGTACTATAGTTCAGCTTTTAAAAACACCCCATATTTTATTCTTATAAATATTTATGTAAGGCTTGAAATGTGTAATATATAATATAAATGTAAGTTAGGAAACAACAAAACAAATGCCTGTGACCTACCACTGAAAGTTAAGTAGAACCTCACTTCTCATATTGAAGCTATCTGTGTGCTCCCACCAAACCCCAAAGTAAGTAAGAATTAGAGCTCTACTATCCCCTTGGTTTTAAAGATAATCCTGCCCCATAGGTATGTTACTCTGAATACAAAATTATCAGGCATCAGTTGTTTCTGAAATTTATAAAATGCCAGCATACTGTAGAATATAAGCCTGGTTGAATGGACTATTTTTTCCACCCAGCATTTACTTTACCAAGGTCCATTTATGTTGTTCAATGCAATGTTAATTTTCACGGCTGAATATTGTTCCACTGAGTTAGTATAGCATAATTTATTCTTCTACTCAATTACCAGTGATTATTTGCGTGACTTTTTGAGTTTTCTCTAACAAGATATCATGTGTGAACATTCACATAAATGTCTCCTGACAAGAGTTTATAACCAGAAAGATTGTTCAGTTTTAGAATTTGTATTTATTTGGCATCAAAGGTCCTGCCAGATCATTTTCCAAAGTGGTTGTTCACATTTAAACTGATATTCAGGAGATACTAGGATTCCACAAAACCTGACCTTAATTGATATATGAAATTATAAAAATTTAATTTTAATTTAGGTTTAATTTTGCCTATCTGGTGCATATTAAATGGGACCTTATTTTAAGCATTTTAAGTTTATTTTTCACAGGTGTTTCTCTTTAAATATTATGCCTTTCATTTGTCAATTATTTTGTTAATTTGCCTATGTTTTACTTATAAAATTATAATATTTCTTTACAAAAAAATAGATACTCTTTGATAGAGAAATATGTTGCAAATATCTTCTCTAATTCTGTGGCTGATATTCTCATATACTTTTTCTCTTCTCTCTTCTCTTTTAATAAATGACCATTTTTCATTTTATGAACTGTATTACAATTTGAATCTATTGAATGTATGATCAATATTTTCTTGCCTTAGGGAATCCTTCACTGTCAAAAGGTATAAAACACCCATCTCTGTAGAGTATCAGGTAGTCTGATCATGGGTTAAGGCAGAGCTTGACCTTAGTTCTGTCTGACTCTAAACCCCAAGATTTTAATCGCTACCAAAGCTCACTCAATGCCTTGAAATTAACAACTCACGTGAATGCCTCAGTATACAACTATTTCAGAGAATCCACTAGGTATCTAGTTCAGTTCTGTGATTTTGTAATAATAAAAATTCATCAGGTTAATTTAATTATTTCACTGGTGGGTCTTGAAAAAGAGCCTTGTAGACGTGCCTGTGAAGGGAGGAACAGAGAGCCGGAAATGCTGGCACTCATCCATTTGAACAGTAGGGGAACAAGGTATCAGTGAAGACTAAAATGTGACTTAAGTCTACTGGAAACTAAATATATCCCTCCAATCTAACCTGATAAACTTCTAAGCATCACTCCAATATAATATGTAGATACATTATAGATATATGTAATATATATATATAATCTAGATATATAATCTAATACATATGTTATCTATATATAGAAGTTTATAAGGCTACAACCTTCATAGGAATAGACCTCTTTATCTCTTTTCCATATAAGCTTAGAGGAATTTGTTACCAAATCTGTTTACCCCCCCTAACCTTCACTTAATTTCACACTTTTTCATTACCTTTGCCACTGTCAAGCATCGGATAATAACTTTAGATATGATGGTATTCACAGAAGATTGCCAAATTCTCACCTAACCATTTTAAGACTGAAAGTCCATTCAGGGCTTCTCTGGTGGTGTGAGGGGTTAAGTCTCAGTGCAATCAAGTTATTTCCAGACACTACAACATGAGTTTGAACTACAGGGTGCAGCAAACCTCTCTCTCTCACCCACTGCTCTCCTCAGCAGTGTATTTCAGTAGATCCACCTGTTGTTCCCTACTCTGTCTCTGGTGAATCCTCTCACCCTACCCCCACACTTCTGAAATGCATAAACAAATGAATAAAAAAGGATCTAAAAGTCCATTCAGATTTTCTTCTACATATCATTTTCCTTCATTTTGAAAAAGTATGGATATTTTCAACCTGATCCAGTTTTCCATATCCTTCTCTAAGTCCATTCAGTAAGAAGAAACCATCATGGAGAACTAAATAATTCAGGGGAGATACCTACATCTAGGGAGGCGACATCTTTGGGAAACCCAAGAACAGTTATCACGAGGCTTCATCTCTCCTGTGCTATGAAAGACCTGCCCATACTTAAAAGAACACATCTGGGATGGTCATGGGTGCTGGAGGCCACAATCTGACCTGAGGCCTCTGCTCTGGAACATTGGTTCTCTCAGGCACCACTGTCTTGGGAGTCTTACCAACAAACACCTGTGATGCTGCTTTCCCACCCTACTTCCTTCCCATGTGTATTTTCCTTGTAGAATTTATGACCCTCTCATAACATATGCTACTGTAGACCAACTATAACAACAGTCAGCCAACTATTTAAGAACAATTACAACAATAAACATCATTTTTTAATGATTGGAGTGATTTTGTCTGCTTGCTGTTTTTTTGTTGAAGTACCCAGGTGCCTACAGCAGGGTCTGGGACAAGTCAGAGCTCACTAAATGCCCATGGTAAGAGGAAGGGCAACTGGAAGCTGGTTTTAATCTCTCATTGTGGAACGTACCTGGGGAAATGTTCATCAGCACTATTGGTGACTGGAGCAGCCCTCACACCCCTGAAATGTAGTGACACACTACCTCAGTCCACATATGCATGGACAGTTCCCCAGGTTCCAGTAGCAACCATGTAATAAAGGTAAGAATCGTGTCAACCTTAAAGCACCATGATCAATATAAAGACACATCAACTCCCAATAGGCACAATGAAGCGGTGGGAACTAAGAATCCCGTGACAGGAGGTAGGCACACAAAAGAAGCGCATATTGTTTGACCCCACTTGTATGAAATGCAAGGTAATCTATCCTGATAAAGACAGTAGTGTTGGCCTCAGGCCCAGCGGTGCAGGGAAGGGTGCGTTGCACAGGGGCTTGAGAAATCTATGGAGGGGATGAAAGAAATGCTCTTTTCTTAGTGAGGGATTTATAGGAGCTTACGACTGTCAAAAGTCATTGAACTATGTACTTTCAATGAACAAGGTTCATTTTACAGATATTATATTTTGGTAATATAATGAAATGAGGAAATAATTTATTGATAAGGGAAAATTACACAGCAGTTCCCGGAAGAGGCAGATGAATGCTTCAATTCTCATTCCAAGAACAGCAGCGGTCAGATCACTGACCCCTCATCAGGCCAGAGGAAGTGAAATGTTACTCCTGAGCTGTTGACTTCCGCTCACCTTCCCTTTCCATTTTCCCAGTCATCACTATCCTCCTGAGACCAACCAAATCCTTGAACAGCATCTCATGTAAGCCCCAGCCCCATTCAACCTCTCCGTTGCCTGGGTGACCACACTAGGTGCCTATGCCAGTTGTTACCACACAAGTTTTACCTGTCCTATGTGGGACAAGGCAGTGGAAACCTCCAGCATCTCCCTGGAGCACTCACCTTGACCATTGTCGGTCCTTCCTGTTCTTTCAGAAGTGTTTAAACATCAGAAAAGTACCACAGAAAGAAAAAAAAAATAGAAAGTGTGCTTGCAATAGAAGATTTTTCATTTAAATGCACTTTATTGTGTGATGTATTCCTTTAATTAAAGTGTGTGTCTGGGTGCATTGGTTGCTATTACAGTGCAATTCCTCATGTTTATCGAATGCACGAGTAGCTGGGCAATGCAGTAGAAACTCACATATTAGCTAGAGCACAACTTAAAGCTATAGTTCCCTGATCTTCTGAGCATCTAAGAGGTAGATAATCGTCAGGATTATTTTGGAAGTGGCAGAGTGTGATGAAGAACTGTCAGTCTGTATAGGTCTGGGCTGAAAAAACAACTTTTATTTCCAAATGGCTTGATTGACTTTTTGCTGTTGTCTAACCCAAACTGAATCCTTCACCTCTAGAAGAAACACAGAATCGGAGGAATGGCAGATGCTAGAATGTCTACTGCCTTCAAAAGGTGGTGGGGAGTAGTATAGGGAGCCTGGAAAGGAGGCAGCAAAGATGTCTGGCTCACCTGCTCCATGTATTTATAACTAAGTTGCAGAAGAACAAAGTCAACAATTCCTGAAAGACAAATGAATGACTACCACATGCATCAGGAGCAACGGTTCGGTCTGGGCAGGAAAACTAACCGAACGAGCTCCAAGGTAGCACAACACATGAGAGGTAGGGGCAGCTGCTGTACAAAAACCCTTTGCTGTTTTTGGCTCTGAGACACATGGCCACATAAGGGATCCTGGAGACCAAGCACTGTCCTGGAGAAGAGGGTGATGATGATATGCAGAACTGAGGGTGCACTACTAGAAAATTATAAGACTTCTGGTTTGTACCTGAGATGCCAAACTAGAACAGATGGCTCTCAAACTGATGGAGAGAGCTGGTAGATAACTCATGTCTTCTCATAGAAGAGGATATTATGCAGCCTAAGGCTGTGATATTGACAAAATCTCCTTACCCCTACCCAAACCAAAACTTATGCAACAGAATGTTCCCACTAACCGTAGCTTAAGCACCTGGGTCTAAATAGCAGGAGCAGGGGCCCAGAATAGATCTCTGTATTCAAAAAGCAAAGATAACAAGTCTTAGTTTGCAGTGCTATCCTTACCCAGCACTGCACAGTGCTAACCCTGAGGCTGGCATGACAACACAGAAAACATTTTGGTCAAGGAACTGGCTTAGGGGAGAGAACCACCTTGGGTCCCCACTGCACAACACAGGTATGCACAGCACAGGAGGAAGCCTGAACCCCGATGCTCCCTGCAGGCAACCTTTGAATGCCCGGCTACCCTGCTTCCTTTCTGCCTATTACCCCTCCCCGGCACTAGTCCCCTGGCTATCTGAACAGGTGTACAGGCAGTAGTGTGTAAAATAAAATACAACTGAAGGCCCTGAATTTAAAAACCTAGGATTATACTCAGCTTCGTATAGGAGGGCTATAAAGCCATTTCACTATGTTAAAAAAAAAAAAAGAAAAAGCCTTATTACAACTAAACTAAATATGAAGAGACAGAAAAGAATATCACAAATGGTATAGCAAAAAAAAATAAATAAAAAACTCAAAGAAATTCCAATTCAGCAGAACTGCAGGGTATGCCTATAATTAAAAACCAAGCTCAGTGAATTGAGAAAAATAATACATGATGCTAAATCAGGAACACAACAAAGATGAAGCAAATATGAAACAGTTATAAAAACAACTGCATCTAAAAAAATACTATAACAAAATTATAAAAATACAATAAAGGACTTTACCAGTAGACAAAAGCAAGTAATGGAGAGAATTACTGAGTTTGAAAGCACCATGGTAGAGAAAAAGCAAACAGATTAAAAAAGAATTAAAACAGTATAAGAGCTCTTAGGGATAATCTAAAGGGAAATAGCATTTATATCCTAGAGGCCCCAGAAGAAGAGAAAGAGACAGGAATAGAAAATTTATTTAATGAAATAATTGCTGAGAACCACCTCAATCTGGGAAATGAACCAGACGTTGTGATCCAAGAGACCCAAAGAGTTCCAAACAAAATAATACCAGACTAACACATTCCAAGACACAGCATAATAAAACTGTGAAAGCTAGTAACACAGATAGACTATTAAGAGCAATGAGAGAGAAAAAAAAAGAATAACATAGAAGGGAATACCTTAGACTTCCCATGAACTTTTTACTAAAAACAATATAGGCAAAATGAAAATGGCAGGAGATATTCAAAGAATTCCAATAAAACATTGTCTGGTCTGGAATTCTTTGCATGATTATTCTTTGCAAGACAGAATGAAGGATAAGAGAATTCACTGGAAAGCAGAAATGTGAAGAAGTTAGCAACTTCAAACTGGCATAAAAAAGTACTGATGGAGGGCCTCCCTGGTGGTGCAGTGGGTTAAGCAATGCACTATGAAGCAGACTGCAGCACGAGTTCGATCCCTGCTGCCGGCCAGGGGGGGGGGGACCCACATGGCACAGCAGACCTCTCCTGCTGTGCCCACTGCTCCCCTCAGCAGTGTACTTCCATTGATCTGCCTGTTCTGCTCCCCACTCTGTCTCTGGTGGATTCTCTCACCCTCCACACCTCTGGCCTGTATCCCAGTGCTTGTATGCATAAATAAATAAATCTTTAAAAAAAAAAAAAGTACTGATGGAATTTTGCAGGGAGTACACCTAAAGGGAGAAAGCATGCACTGCATAAAAAGGAAAAGTGATGAAAAATATATATATAACATAAAAATTAAAAAAAAGAAATCATGAAAATATCTGAAAACCAATAAAATTCCACTAACATTTAAAAATGGGAAAAGAAGGACTAAAGGGGTTATTATAAAGCAACAAAAACAAAACAAAAGAGACACAGAAATTGAAGATTGTGGAAGAGGAGAAGAATAAAAGATGTGATGCATTGGAACAAGTTTGTGATGAGTCCATCAAAGTGGCCACATAAATACTCAGCATATACTAAACTCAGGAGAAACTTCAGATGAAAGTCAGTAGAAGTGGCACAATAAATAATAGAAGTGGAACCTAGACAATAAGGAAGATAAAAGGAAAATGCCAAAAATAAAAGACAAAGTAAAAAATATCTAAAAAAAAAAAAAAAGCCAAACAGCACTCATGTCTTATTAAACTCCCTTAAATGTAAACAGATTGAATCAGAACTAAAAAAGAATAAAATGAATGGATTTCAATAGAAAAGCCAACCTTTTGCTGTTTACAAGAACCCCACTTTACCAACAAAGACAAGTACTGACTCAAAGTTAAAGGCTGGAAGACAATCCTACAAGTAAATAGTTGAAAAAGTCAGGAA
Organism: Galemys pyrenaicus; assembly: GCA_019455555.1. Classification (NCBI taxonomy): domain Eukaryota; kingdom Metazoa; phylum Chordata; class Mammalia; order Eulipotyphla; family Talpidae; genus Galemys; species Galemys pyrenaicus. The sequence continues at coordinate 635,837 of JAGFMF010011658.1, read as the reverse complement.
AAAAAAAAAGAAAAGAAAAAGTCAGGAAAAGCTGTTCTAATAGCACATTAAATAGATATAGTTAGTTATATATATGATTATTTTTGAAGCAATTGTGTAGATGGAATTTCATTTCTTTTAATTTCATTTCTTTTTCTTCTTGTTCATTGTATATAAAAATACAACAGATTTTTGTGTTGATTTTGTAACCCGCCACTTTGCTGTATTGATGTTTTGTTTCTAATAGCTTTTTGGTGGAATCTGAGGTTTTCCATATATAATATCATGTCATCTGCCAATACTGAGAGTATCACTTATTCCCCAACTTAGAAACATATTATTTCCTATTGCTTTCTGATTGTTCTAACTGAAACCTGTAACACTAAATTAAACAGATGTAGTGACATGGACATCATTGTCTCAATTCTGATCTTACACAGGAAGTTTTCAGTTTTGCACTAGTGAGTATTACACTGGTAGGTTTGCAGTATATGGCCTTCATTATGTTAGCCTAACTGAACATCCCAGTGAAATTATAACTGGTTTTGTTTCTCAACCTCTGTGGTAGATTCACATGTACTCCTTTGATTATGGTATATAAAAAGGTGAACATGCTTAAATATTGCCATGTATTACAAGAAGGAACTCGACATCCTTTTTTCAAATTGAGGCATATCATTTGCTGCTTGAAGCAGAGAAGCTACACATTCATACTATCTTTTTAAAAAAATAAATCGGGGCCTCCCTGGTGGCATCAGGGCTTAAGTGGAGCACTATGAAGCTCTCACCAGCCACTGCAGCAAGAGTTAGATCCATAGCCAGACAGGGGACACACATGGTGCAGCAGACCTCTCCTGCCTGGCCCACTGCTCCCCTTCACAGTGTATTTCAGTAGATATGCCTGTTCTGCTCCCTACTCTGTCTCTGGTGACTTCTCTCACTGCACCCTCCCACACCTCTGGCCTGTACCCCAGTTTTTGTATGCATAAATAAATAAATCTTTAAAAAAATAAATGAAAAATAAATTACCTATTGATGCCACTCTCAACACACAGCCCATGCTACTGGTAATTTTACTTTTTACAAAACACTTTCGTATTTCTTCATGCACTCTTCTTAGAGGGCTGCTAAAACGTGTCATTACCTCCATAACGACTTAGGAGCTAAGACCCAGACTTAAAATGAAGTCTCACAGCTGACCAAGGATCAGCAGAGATGTGCTGGAGCCACAGCCCGACACCCAGACCAGGGTCTTCTCTCAAACACTCTGAGCAGGGAGCAGGCAGTCTCGGAGACGCCCAGTTATGGCTGCCTTAGAAAGCAATCTTTGAACCTCTTTATTCTGCATTTCTCCATAAACTGAGAAATGGAGAAATAAAGGAAACAGGGCTTCCTTTCAGGACCAACTAGAAAGCTGGTAAATTCCCTTGCTAGACAGACCCGTGAAAGCATGAAGACAGCTGGTCTTTCCTGCGGGCTTCCCAAGATTACTGAGGAAAAGCAATGCAATACAAATGAATATCAGACTTTTAAAACATCACATATTAATGAACAGTTCTGACAGGTGAACTGTTCTCATTCCCCATTGTCTCCATGAGGCTTTGCCATACCATCTATACCTTCACATGCTGATATGTTTCACACTGCTATTTTATTTAGAAGGAAGAAGATTTATCCATTTGTTCTTCTCTCAGACTAAAATTGTACCTTTTGGGTACCCTTTTTCTCCACCTGGCTTGCACGTGTCATTGAGGCCAGAGACCCTTCATAACGCCTCTCTGGATGCACCGGGAAATGAGTGTGTCCCGGTGGGAGCACAGAGAACTTCAACCACATTGATAGTAGTTCTTCTCTCTCTGGAATTAGTCCTTCCACAAATCATGCTCCACATTTTCCCAGATTTTCCTAATACGATTACTCTCTCATTCTGGTTCTGACATTTATTAGCTCTCAGTATAGGGGGAAAATCCTATACTTCTGATATCCTGTTTTAATTCTTCAATTTCAGGGAAAAAAATTGGGCCAATCTCACTAGGATATTGCCTGATAAAAAGGAGCACACAGCAGCACTTAACACAGTGCCTGGTATTTCTAGGTGCTCCAAAACTACATGTTAGATGTGAGGATCTACAACTATGTGTGTCTACATCCATACTCCCTCTAGAGTTGAAGGAGGAAGAAGGCAAAGCAAAGGAAATATGCATTCCTAACTGATAGAGCCCTTCCTTCCTCAACCTAACACTTCATTGCTGATGCTTGGTATGGGGGAAAGGACTCTCCAAAAACACCCTGTCTATGATATATTTCACCACTAGTCTCTTCTGATGACTCCAAGGCCAAAAAACCCATGGCTCAGAAGTCAAAAGAGAGCTGAAAGGCACATCTAAAGGACAGAAGCATCCAGAATGGCATTATGGCCTTTAAGTGCAGCCAAGTTTGACTATATTTCCTTGTCCAGGGGCAGATGTGGGATTATCATATATTTGCTATGTGCTGGCACCAGGGGCTCATAAAGGAAAGACAAAGTTCCTTTCTGCTGTTACCATCTTGGGCAACACGGTGGGCAACATGATGTGGGAGATGCTGAAGTGTGTGTCCGCGTATCAGCTGGAAGGTACTCAGGCCACAAGGCTTCCCAGAGACAGGTCAGTGGAAAAAGAACTTGCCAACTTTAAATTCCTCCTTTTCGGTATGACCATCATTCCAGCCCAGAGGACCTTCCTTCCTAGAAGGAGACCTCAGTACTTCTTAATTTCCAGCTACTACCCTGGTTCCAAATTCATGTCCTTCTGCCTTCTAACTCATCAAGGTCAGGGTACATGCCTGCAATTGCTCACCATTTCCAGGCCAGCATGAAGCAGCTGCCTGGTAAACCTACTAAACTCTCTATAAATAGACAAGCAAGAGATGATGATCTATGGTTCATGTCATGAACTGTTCTTGCATCTGACTTTTTAGGTTCAGAAAACACGGTGTCTAATTACAGTACAGTCAGGCAGGTGGTTCTGACCAGGATCTGCTGCTTTGCTTATTGCCCTATCCTCACAAACACATGCTCAGAAACTCACCTTGGAAAAGTTACTGGGCCTCTTAGGCTTCCTCTTCCTCATCTCTCTGTTTCTTTCTTTCTTGGGGAGGGGCAGAGACAGGGATAGCAACAGCACTTTCCTCATTTGTGTTCATTAATTAACTAATTGATTAATGATAAATAAATCTGGAAGGAAAATGTGCACCAAAATATATTTTTTGGTGACTCACAATAAATAACAGAATTATGAAATGCAATAAATCACACAACATTATACTAAATTATGGCCACTATTCTAAAATATTTTCAGAGCTTATATTTCTTAAACCGTATCTAATTAACTTGAGTCAATCAATGACCTATTTCAAATCTTCATTAGGATGCATGCCATTGGAAATTTTCTAATAAAATGTAGGATTTCCTTGTTTGTGTTCAGTTTTAAATCCTACTGAAAACATTAAATAGGATTCTGCATATAAGATTTTGATATGGTTCCTGGAATATAACTATTAATATTACTGGCACTGCCTGGTATTGCTAATCACAGCTGAGGGGTATGTCTGAGCATGGGGGGGGGTGTGGGTTTCACCTTAACTAGACTACAAAGACCTTTGCAATCAGGAATTGTATCACATATTTCTCTGCATCTCTCATAGAACCCAACCTTGCGCTGCACTGAAAGCAGACTCCTATTAAAAATCAATCCACCTATAGCTTACAAAGCCCAACCCTGGTTGGAACTTCAGTGATCAATGGAGCAGCAGCTGCTCCTTTCTTGGGGAATGACTTTGGAGGATGAGTCCTTACCAGAATGAGCATCTATGCTAAGACCTCCTCACACTCGCCCAGCCAGCAGTTAGTAGACAAACTCAGGGCGCCTGCCCTGGGCCAGGTCTTGCTTGCGGTGCTAACGATGCATCCTGGGACAAAAGAGCCTGAGCCCTCGCTTCCAAGAGTTTTGACTGTAGTGAGTGGGGATGATGCACATGCTACGCAAGATGAGCAAGTTGGATGGCAGGAAATTGCTATGAAGAAAAATAAAGTAAAATACAGGGTGCTGTGGGTAACTGGGAAGATGTTGAATTTTTCCTAGGGTGGTTTGGGAAGGCATCTAAAGAGAAGGAATTTGAGCACAGACTCAATTTGGGCACAGAAGACAGTAAGCATTCAAGTCATGTCATGTGCAACCAGAGTGAAAAAGCAGGGAGCCCAAGACAGGGTGCTGCTTGGCAACTGGGGAGTAGCAAGGAGGGGTAAGGAGGGGTACCATGAGTGGGGGAGTAGGGAGGAGACAAGTCAGGGCAGTACTGAAGGAAGGTGAGGTGTGATCTGTGAGCCACAAAGCCTTTTAAGTATTTACTCTGAATGAAATGGGACCCATTTGGAGACTTGTGAGTGATGACATCATACATTACAGTCGGTCATCTGGGACGTTTTATAGAGACCCCGTGGTAGGTGGACAAGGAGGGAAGAGCTTCTCAGAAATCCACGTAAGAAGGAAAGATGGCGGCATGGACCAGATGGGCGCAGAGGAGGAGAGGATGAGGAGAGCCAGAACTCTGGATGTGTTTCAAACATAAGGCCAAGATCGCGTGAGATCTTGTGCTGATCAAGTGTGAGATCAAGCCAAGAGTGCAAAGCATTTACCATGAAAATTGGGAAGAACGAAACTATAACAGAAACAACTTAGTGAAGGGGATAAATAGAAACCAGACCTTTAATTCTAGAATGGAATATCTGGCATGTTTGTGAGATATCTGTGCTGAAATGTCAAGTGGACAGTTGGAGAGAAACAAGTCCAGTGTATAGAGGAGAGATTTGGCCTAATAATTAGGATGAGTAAATGATATTTAAAATTATCAGTCTGGATGAAATTATAAAGGGAATGAGTGAGGGCAGAGATGGGGAGAAGTCCAAGAACCATGTCCAAGGGCCCTCAAACATTTGGAGAGGGCAGAAGGAGGAGGCAAGGCCGTGGAAGCTTCTGAGAAGAAGCATCTGGTGAGGGAGAACACACAAAGGAAAAGAAAGTTCCAGCTTTCACATAACTGTACTCCTCCAATCCATCCCCCTACTCCTCGTACTCCTCCCACCACCCTTCACGGTTCCCTCCTCTTAGTCCTCCTCTCCGTCTCAACACTCCTCACTGTCTTTGCTGAGTAGCTGCTATTCATCTTCCAAAGCTCAGTCTTTGTATTAATTTCCCAGAGACGACTTCCCTGATCCCCAGTATAAACTGCAAACTTCCCCTTTTGGTACACCACTTCGGTCATTGCCTTCTTATCACTCTGGGTATGAAGCTATGCGTGTATTTCTGCATCACGATAATATGCATGGCGATTTGTATCATTCCCTGTTTGTTTATTTGACTAAACAATGGGCACCTTCCCTTTGTGGACACAGGCTGTTAGCATCAAGGAGCCTATCTAATCCCGCTCCCCCTGGGGCACATTTGCCAAGTGAACACAGGCATGAACAACAGGCCGTGGTCCAGCTAATCCCAACCAGAGGTCCTTTCCAATTCCACTCACCGTCGCCCCCACATAGCAATCATTGTATAAATATTTGATGCTGGTCTGTTTAGAAAGCAGCTGACTAGGAAAGGTGGGAGAAGCAGGGAGACTTACGTCCCCAGGGCACTTCCCCACCTCTTCCCACTTTCTTGCTAGAGCTCCATCACCTCACACTCACACCACCCAGCTGTCCGCATCTCCCAGGCTGGACACTGTCCTCATTCCACAGCCATTTCTGCCCTTCCCTGACCTGTTCTGTGCCCCTGCAGGGCTCAGCTGTATGGACTGCATCAGCGCACCTGCCTTCCTTGCCTTTTGCCTTCCAGGTGCATTCAGTCTAAGGAAGGAACAGGCAGGGATCTGGCCGCTGAGAAGAGAGGAAGGTAGGGTTATGTGTCCACTCCCCCCCTCCTGCCTGCCTGATCCTGCATTTCGCTCTGGGTTTTCATCCCCTACAACTTCAGCTGTTGGACGCCTCCTCGTTCGCTTCCGCTTACTCCAGGAATCAGGAACGTGGTTTCTGATGCTCGCCCCATCAGCCCCAGGTTCTAAGAGTTTCCTACCAGTGCGTCCTACTACTGCTGGTCTCGGGGGTCTTGTCAAACAAAGCGGTTCCCTCAGGTGTGAACAACTCTCTGAACAGAGTCCCTTCACTCGCTCCTCAATGGATCTCAGCCTAAGTAACCTTCTCCTCTGGGCATAAACCTCACCTGGAAAAGGGGAAAGTGTAGCCATTCTCCGTGCCTTCCTGCCCTTGGTCTGACTCCTCCTGGCCTTCTGCACAACCAGGCTGTCAGGCAGCCCCTGCCCCTTCCCCGGGGGCTTTCACAGCCTCCACATAAAAGCCAATAGAACAGGGGCCTTCCTGGTGGCTCAAAGGGTTGAGTCACAGCACTATGAAGCTATCAGCAGCCACTGCAGCATGAGTTTGAGCCCCGGCCAGGGAGGGGACCCACATGGCGCAGCAGACCTCTCCTGCCTGGCCCGCTGCTCCCCTCAGCAGTGTATTTCAGTCAATCTGCCTGTTCTGTTCTCCACTCTGACTCTCATGAATTCTCTCAATCCCGCACCTCTGTCCTACACCCCAGTGCTTGTATGTATAAATAAATCAATATTTTTTTTAAAAAGTCAATAGAACAAAAACCCACAGAGCCTTTATCACACCTCATTAGTCTCCCACAACTGCTCTGATATTGCCCTGGCACCCTCATGGTAAAACTTAAAGAGAGCAAAGGTTTGACATCAGATAAACTAGTGGTCACTCTCGTCTTTTCCGTGACTGGATGGAGAATGGCGAGCCCACCCAGAGTCCGTCTGATACACAGACAGAGCCTCCCTTGTCTCCTCTTCTCAGGGCTGCTCTATTTGCATAAGGATTTTCAAAAGCCCGGTTCCCAAGTGCACATGGAGCCCGCAGCATAAATCAGAACCTGGTCAGAATGAAAAGTTAGGGGGCAGGTGTCCACATCAAGCTCCCTGCCTGGACAGGCTCACGCGAGGACGCTGGGCAAGCACAATTAATGACAAAGAGGTTTGTACAGTTTATGTAAACATATTAAACACCTTGCTCTGCGCATTTATCTGACATTAAGTGATTAACCAGTTGCATAAGCTAATATTTATACATGACTTGCAATTGTGCAATGCAAATTAGGCCCCATTTGTCATGGAATGGGAGAATTTGAAAAAGGAAATAGAGTCCCAGGACTTTCCACTTCCCCTCCCACACACAGAATCTAGATGAGGAAACAGCTGCAGAGGGAAGTGATGTATCAAGCAGGAGTATGCCGGGACGAAGACCCTCTCGTCCCACTGCAGAGCTTGTCCTGCTCTATTTTTCACTAACAAGGGGAATGAGATGTCCACCTCTCCCAGCATCTTGAAGCAAAATTTAGAGTTTCTATGCCTTCCTTGCTATGTGTCCTTTAACATTAAAATAATATTAGCAAACATTTCCAGAGTTCTCACCCTGTGCCAGAGCGATCCTAAGTTGTTGATGGAGTGAAAGACTTAACCCTCCTAAGTTCGATATGAGTTGGGTGCTGTGGACTGAAGATGCTGATTGAGTTGGGTAACACGGATCGAGGATGCTGAGGATGGAGGTGTAGGTTCCCATCCAGATCCTCCATTAATAAGTTACAACTTCTCTGCTCCTGTTTCTGCATCTGTGAAATGGGGATGCCAATAGCACTTCCCTATGCGGGAGTTGCAAAGATTCCACTAAATCTCTCAAACAAGCCAGTTACAGAGGTGCCTATGAGATGGGCCCTATTTTGTTCAACTACGTTTCCTGTTTCGTAGATAAGGGAAGAAAGGCAGAGACTCACTAAAAGCTGTTGAACAACACGCACAAACACAACTGCTAAGGGGCAGTGCCAGCTTCTCACACAGCAGCCAGATGCCAGAGCCCATGTTTGCACTCGCTGCTGCCATCCAACAGAACGCTCTGAGGTGACGGGAATCATCTGGAGCTGCACAACCAATACAGTTGGCATCGTGGCTGCTGAGCACTGGAAACGTGGCTAGTGCAGCTGAGGAATGCAATTCTTTGTTGCAGTTATTTGCTATGAATAGAATTTATCATTACACGTGGCTGGTGGTCACTGTCCAGGCAGCACAGCCCTTCACTTCCTTAATTGTGGTGCTGTCTACAAACCCGAGTGCCAGGCTGGGAATACGGTAGTATATATCTGTCTCTGGGATATACACCCTCCTCCCCATCTTCACCAGTCTGTCTTCAATAAAGAGTTCCTCAGTTAAAACAATCTCATCAACGTCTGTCAAATGAATACATGAGTAGAAATGTCACCTCAGCTAGGTGACAAGCAGGTCCAGGTGAAACAGAGAGCCTCTCCGTCCTACTTCTTTGTCAGGAAGCAGACAGCCTTCTCTAGGCTGCAGTCTCTACCTACCTTGACGTTGATAAGAAATGTTTTGGAGTCATTTGAGTCTGAGTCACCAAACAGAGCCAGAAGGTTACTAAGGGTGGGCCTCAGGTATATCCAGGCATGCCCAGGCACGTTCAGACACAGCCACCTCCTCACAGAAGGAGCTGTTACAAAACAGGCCCATCACAGACCATCCAGCATTGAAACTTGACCCATCACTGCTTTGCATGTTATTGGACCAACTGAAACTCAACTGACTTCTGGCCAATGCATTTAGTGGGCCACCAGGAATCAGAATGTGATGGCCTTCTACTCCAAATTTGCAGAGCTGACCACAGAAAGAACAATCCTGCCTTGTCTATGTGGATACTGTAACTTTCATCATGTTTGTTGGGCATTAAGGTGCCATCAGTGGGGGCCTCTCTCTCTGATATAATCTTCAAAATAGCCCTTTGCAATAGGCATCCTTGGTTTTCTCGTGGGGGATACCAACGTCCAGAATGGTGGTGTCAGTTTCCAGAGGTCACACAGTCAAGAAGCATGAGCACAGCATCAGCATGTGCCAAGGGAAATATCTAGAATTGCTTAAAACAGATCCCACTCTGACCTGATGAATTTAGATGCCTCACCGTGCAATCTGATCAGTTTCTGAATGCCAATTCTGTCATTTCTAGCTGACACCTGGCGTCACACCCATGCTCTAAGACTTTAGTTGCCTCGTCTTTAAAGTGGGACCAACAGAGCCATTTTCCAAAATGTGGACAGACACTGAACACAAAGAGGTTTTTAGCATAACATCCAATTTTGTGAGCTATTCTGGAGAGAATGTTCTGCCTCTCCCTGCCAAGCCAAAGTTACGGAAACTACCTCCTCTATTTGGCCTTCTACTAGCTGACCCTTCCTTAAATCTTCTCCCATTAGGGGTTTTTATGAGCAGCTTACCAATGAAAGAGAGTATTCATAAGCACAAAGCTGGCCTGAACCTGTATTTTTGCATAAGTTTTTAGAATGAGTAGTATGATTTCAAGAAAATTTTGGATAATCACTATCACCATCAAAAAGCACTTACGTGCCTATTTGCAAGAACAGGACAATGTTACATAGTTCCTGGATGCAGGTGCACTTCAAAGAATCACTCAGGCACCATCCGTTCCATTTAGAAAATCACCAAACCCAATTACTTTTCTCAGTCCTTACCCATCTAAGAGCATTTGATTTTTGTCCAAGCCCTGAACCATTCTCCTTCCCTCAATTTCATAGTACGGCTCATTCTTGGTTTTCTTCCTGTTTACTCCAAATGCCTTCCTTTGTCTCCGTTGAGGCTGCTGTGCTCATGCTTCTTGACTGTGTGACCTCTGGAAACTGACACCACCATTCTGGACGTTGGTATCCCCCACGAGAAAACCAAGGATGCCTATTGCAAAGGGCTATTTTGAAGATTATATCAGAGGGAGAGGCCCCCACTGAGGCACCTCAATGCCCAACAAACATGATGAAAGTTACAATCTTATGTTATCTCCTAGTTTGAATGTAAATTATTGAGGTTTAAAATTAATGGAATGAATGAATGAATCATAAAGAAGCGAGGATTTTAAAATCAGCATAAATAAAACACAGAGCAGAGGGTCCAGCATATCTTAGGTAATTAATAGTTCCCATTTCTCGTTCTGTCTTCTACAATCTGGTTCCGAAACCCTACTTTTGACTCTTTGTTGGTTTGAGAGATTAATTGTTTGCCTTTTCATATTTTATTCATTCATTACATTATAGGAAGACTATACTTTATGCTGCCACATACTTAATAGTTCACCACAGGATAAATAAGGGTCTCCCTAGTGGTGCAGGGTTTGAAGTCTCAGTGCTATCAAGCTATTGTCAGCCACTGGAGCAGTTCAATCCCAGCCAGGGAGCTGACCTACATGGTGCAGCAGATCTCTCCTGTCTTGCCTGCTGCTCCCCTCAGCAGTATATTTCAGTAGATCCCTCTGTTCTGCTCCCCACTCTGTCCCTAGTAAGTCCTCTTACCCCCTGTACCTCTGGCCTACATCCCAGTTCTTGTATGCATAAGTAAATAAAATAAATCTTAGAAATAAGAGAATCAGAGGCAATAATGAAGAATGAGATGGCCAGGGAAGTGTAATTCATATGCCTAACATAAATGAGAGCTACGTGATAAAACTGTGTAAGAGAAGGATCTACTGGAATTGAGCAGGGAGCCACTGAGGAATCTCTACTTCTAGCCACAGACTCAACTGGAGTACCTGACTTGCACCCAAATTTCAGGAGCACAAAGCAGTCTTCGAAAGTCTGTGTGTGCTTTAAAGCCCTGCCTCCCTCCTGCTCAACTGGGCTAGAGTTCATATTTTTCATAAGTTACCTTGTGGAGCGAGAGGTAGTCATCCTGGAGATGACAAGAGTAATATGAAGAGTAATATAATAGGTATCAGAGCTACTTAGTTAGCTATTTGAAGATGAGTTTTTATGAAGGAGGTGCTTTTTGTAGATTTTGTGGATTTCAGAAAATAGAATGCTTCAATGAGGGAATACATCAAGAGAAACTATTTCTAATAGATAGCTTAAAAGAGGGAAATTCCACTGTAATGAGTAAGGACTTGGCTAGAAATTAGAATTCTCTAAAACCTGAATTGGCTGCTGTGAGGAACTGAGTTGCCTGAAATTGGAAGTGTATAAACAGAAGTGATGTGGCTGCTGGTCAGAGCTAATATACAGAGGATTAGGGAGCTGGACTAAAGAACTGTCCAGCTCAAAGATATTGTGAGAATTAAAAAAAAAAAAATAGAAGGTTAAAAGCAGCAGCAAGAACAACTCTAAAAATATGCACCAGTGAGAGTATATAAAATTTCATTCCTACAAGTATCAGTAAAATTTTTACAAGAGTTTAATTAAATAAATGATAATGCTGTTTTCTCCCCTTTTCCAGTCTTATGACAAGAGTGTGAGAGGATGCGTACACAGAAGCAATCCAAGTGGGGCTGGCACAATTGAAATGCTGAAAATTTCATAGTTCACACGTTGTCATAACTTTCCTCCTCCGTGTACATTTCCATGATAAAGAGAAAGGGCTGAATAATCCAAGCATTGCTGTCTTCAACTCAGTAATTAGAGAACATGGACCCTGATGAATTGCAAATGGAGTCAGAACCCCAGCTTGTGACTTAATGAGCAAAGATAGCCCAGTCGCAGGCGTCCACACTCCATATTAATCAAAGGCTGATGATTTGCTGCTGGGAACTGTCCTCAGTGATATATGGGCCTCTCAGCCAACTATTCCCCAGCCAGCCTCCTTTGCCTGAGACTTCTGGCCTTTCTAGATCAAAGTCTGGACAATGAGGCATTAAGGAGACTGAAGGTTCAAAATCTTGGCAGATAACTTCACCCGAGAGAAAATATCCCCTAAAGGCTGAGAAAAGTTAAAATTCAAAGTAGCAAAAGAAGACGAGATGGGGGGAGAGGAGAGTAGAGGACAGGTTCCCTGGAAGAAGAAATCTGAGTCAGCTCAGCCAGTGCAGAGGCCATATCACATGGAAATCGGTGGCATCTGCTCAGATAGTGCACTTGACAGAAACAGAGCTGGTTTATGCCAAGCAGAAGTTCCACAGTTACAAGGCACTTGGCTCATGTGTATACCTTCTCCCATAGAATTCGTACAACACACCACTGACTTTGCATCATTACCTCATTCTTGTTTCATCCCTGGAGGTTGAGGCAGATTCAGAGAGTTAGCCACCCTCTCCAGGTAACTCATCAGGGAAAAATAGAAGGATGGAATTCAATACAATTTTTCTGAATCCAAAATCAATTTTCTTTCCAAAGCCTAGCACCGTGACCCTCAAGGAGGTCCACTTTCAGCTATTAGATGTCCTCTAAAGTATATATTCTTAACCGAGCCTCCTTCGTCATCACTGCTCTATCGCCAAGTATTTACAAGACATCTAAGAAGTACTCTGCTAGTTTCCTTTCTTGGGCAAAATTCTTCTTATCCTCCCCCAATATTCTAGAATCTTTCAAAGTCTCTTTCCTGCTGGTAGTCTCATAAAGTCACTAGCGCCCATGGTTCCAATGGCATTCTGTGTGGTTGGCAGTTCACTACTTTTGCCCTCTCACCAGATTCCAGGGAAGGTCTGAGACTGTTCATCATTATATTCATTCTGTACACAATTATTTCTCCTCTGTAAAAATCCCAGCATGGAAAAGTACACTATGGCATGAGTAAAGCAGGGTCTTCTTACAGAGCCACGATATATGCAGGAAACAAACATTGAAGAAGAGGAAATCATTAATTTGCTAAGCTGTGTGTCCCATATTTTAACTGATTGATAGATAATCCTCAAGGAGAGGCTCCAGAAAACTGAAAGCACACATATCCAGTTCCCCTGCCCGTCACCCCTGGTGAGCCTTCTCTTCCCAAGAATCAGAGGCATAACCAAAAGGCTGTTCCTTATGACTGTAACACAGAGGGGTTTGAATCAGGTTATCACTCAATCTTGAATTAGTTTCTTAATTGAGATGAGATTACTGGTGGAAAGGTCAAGCCCCAGACCAAGAGAAACAGAATTAGAGAGAAACATTTACATCCCAAATTGGAGGTTCACATGAAACTGATGAAAGGTAAAATTGAAGACTCTCTTTATATTATGAATGGTTAGTTCATGTTAAAGAAATGAATTACTCAAATAATCTTTATTATTTTAACAGAGACAGTCCCCAACCTCCATGTCAAATAATGTGCCATGTCAAATAATTTTCAATTTATATAATAAAGCACAAACTGTCAAGACTAATACCCGAAGCCCCCTTAGGCTGACCTCAGACTCTTTCTGACCCGTCCATTACAGGCATACATTATTACTGTGTGTTTCACACAGTATACTGCATTTTTTTTTTACAAATATAAGGTTGGTGGCAAGCCTATGACCAGCAAATCTACTGGTGCCATCTTTCCAACAAGTATGCTCACTTCGTGTCTCCCCATGACATTGAATTAAGGCATGTGCTTAGACATAGCAACGTTGCAGTCTTAACAAACTTAGCAGAGGTAAACATGCCTTTTATATATGCTTGTGAGACCAAAAACCCTGTGTGACTCACTCGGTTAAGATACCAACTTTACTGTGGCAGAACCAAATCTGCACTATCCTGAGCTGTCCACCATGCAGTCTATGGTCCAGTCAAATTAAATAACCTGCTAACCTAGCTAGATCCCTTTCCCCACCTTGCACCTGTCCAAGTCTATGAGGCTGTTTGCATAGCCTAGAATGCCTTCTCCATGTGCTAACCTGACACCTGGGGCAGAAACCATCTCCTCTTAAAGCTGCTTTCTCATCTTTCACACACCTGGCTGGACTTCTCTCTACTAAACTCCTGAAGGTGTACTTCTTCTTTGGAAAGTGAGGGGGAATATTTGTACTTATTTGACATTTAAAAGTAATATTTTATTTTTATTTTTTAAAGATTTATTTATTTATGCATACAAGAACTGGGGTACAGGACACAGGTGTGGGGTAAGAGGATTCACCAGAGACAAAGTGGGGAACAGAACAGGCAGACTGACTGAAATACATTTCTGAGGGGTAAGGGGAGACAGGAGAGGTCTGCTGTGCCATGTGGGTCACCTCCCTGGCTGGGGATCGAACTTCTGCTGCAGTGGCTTTGGATGCTTCAAAGTGCAGTGCTTACCCCTTGTGCTACCAGGGAGGCCCCTAATATGATATTTTAAAGTGACATCAACAGTGAGATTTTTCTTCCTACTGTTAATTCTTATCTTTCAAAGTCTCTCTAATGGTTTTTAAATTTTTTTTTCATTGATTTGGTAATATGCATAAAAATGCATACTTCTCTGAACTAGTAAAAACAGGTCAAGGGGCAGAATAAGTGTACTGAGTCACACAGAACCAGAATGGGGCCAATCTTAGTAAATTATCCAACTGCACTAAAGAAGAATATCCTGCATTTTTTGGATCCTACATTTCTTGAGTAATGAAAGTGACATCAATCAAGTCAAGTTACTTGCGTTGTTCTATTTTTCTACATCCACAATGATTTCTGATTCTACTTGTTCTATATAGAACCAACAAAGAATCAGAAATGACATTTTTAAAGTTTCATTAAAAAATTATATGTATAAAATATTTAAGGAAAAGTCTGACAAAAGATGTAAGAGATCCAGAAACTAAAAACTATGTGAATTTACTGATAAAATACATCAGTATTTATAAATAAATGGAGATATGGAATGTAGTCATGTTTCCAAACATTTGATATTTATAAAATGTCAATTCTCTTCAAATTGATCTATAGACGTTATGTAGTCTTAATCAAAATTCAAGAAAGCTCCATTAGAGAGTAGAAACTGACAAGCTGATTCTTAAATTCATATGGAAATGCAAAGTACCTAGAATTTCCCACATTACTTTGATAGAGAAGAATAATTTGGAAGATTTATCCCTGACTTCAAGAGTATTATAATGCTGTAAAAATCACAACAATTAGATACCGGTGTCAAACAAACAAATAGATAAATAAAATAGGTTAGGATCTAGAAATAGGCCTACATTTATACAGATGATTGATTTGTTTTTATAAAAGTGCAAAGACAAATCAATGGAGATATACAAATAATAATAATAATAAACTTCAACTCATACCTCACACCATATATAAATTTAACTCAGTATAGTCACAGGTCTAAATTTATGAAACATCAAGGAAAGATCATAGGAGAAAAATCTTTATGACCTCAACTTAAGCAAGGATTTTTAGTTATGATACCAAAAAACATCATTCAAAAATAAATAACTGATACACTATACATCATCAAAATTATGAACATCTCTAGAGAAAGATAATATTGAGAATTAAAAGACAAGTTACAGTACAGGAGAAAAAAATCAGCTAGTCATGTTTTTGATAAAGGAATTTTATCCAGAATATAGAGGATTCTCATCATTAATAATAATTTTAAAAACCAGTTTTTAAATGGTCAAACTATTTGCTCACAGACTTTACCAAAGAAAATATCTAGATAGCAAATAAGCACATGAAAAAAACACTCAAAAAAATCTTTAGTCACTACAAGAAGTCAAAATCATGAGCTAATTCTACCCAATTATTAAAACGGCTAAGAATAAAAAGAATGACCATAATAAGTGGTGGTGAGGAACAGGGTTATTGCTCATGTACTGTTGGTGGAAATATGAAATGGCACAAAACACAGTTCTGTAGTTTTTAAAACCTCTTAAGCTACATCCATCATATGATCCAGTAATTCTACTAAAAGGTACTTCCTCCTTCCAAAATAAAAACATATATCCATTTCAAAACACATGTACAAAAATAGTTGGACAGCCTAATTTGTAACCACCCAAAGCGATTTTCCAGATAAATCTCCACTAACAGGGGAATGGATAAACCAGTTTTGATACATGTATATATTATATATATACACACATATGATATATGTATATATACATACATGATGGAATATTAATAAGGAAATGGAGAAAGAAGGAGGAGGAGGAGAAACTGTTGATACATTCAATCTCAAAATGATTCTATGAAGAAGAAGGCATGCAAAAACTACACACTCTCTGATACCTATTATATAAAATTCCTCAGAATGCAATGTAATCTATACTAACTATAAGCAAATCCCTCACTGTGAAAATGGTGGTAGAAGAAATAAAAAAATATGGAAGGAGGGAGTTAAAAAGGAAATTTTGGGGGTAATGGCTATGCTCATTATCTTGACTATAGTTATGACTGCATGGGTGTATTCATGTCAAAACATCAGATTTTTATAACTTAATTTCTGCAGTTATTTAATGTCATCTATATAATCCAGGGAAACTCAGAGTGACCTTACTTTTATTTTAAGCGATGTTTCTACATAATTAAAAATGTTTAACTCCAAGAGAATACCTTAATTCTTCAATACAGTAATTATATCAAACATTTTTGAAGCTAGGGTAGACCCTCTCCCCATGTGTGCTCTCATATCATACTTCTATATTTTAGCACTTATCACAACTGTCATCATTTACTGATTTGTTCATTTGTCCATGACAGCACAGCAGGTATCTTTCATTATTGAATCCCGGGTCTTAGCACACAGCAAGTGCTCAAACAGCCTTCATTGAAAATATTATTTTTGACCTGCTCTCTGAAAAATAAAGAGCAGGTGATTGATAATTCAATGATGTATGTATACTAAAAGGTAAGAAATGATGTTTACTCTATACTTTTTAATTTTCTCACTTATTTTATTTGTATTTCCTATAGAAAAAAATTTTTCAATGTTTTAAGACATGGATCTTTGTTACGATTTTTTAGGCTCTGCTGTCTGTGGGTAATGTACTTGGGAGAAGAAAGGATAGATGTTGAGGCATAATTTACAGTTATTTTAACAATTAAGTTGTGATACATGTCATGGAGATGAAATGAATAATATCATATTTTGACCTGATTATTAAACTGGCATTTTCAGCATCAAAAAAGGAGAGGAGATTGCATAAACCTAAGGGCAGACAAATTACATTAAGAGTAATGCTGTACTAGTGAAACTTGAGAGCTCCCAATGAGGGTCGGAGTCTCCACTCTAGAAGGTTCAAAAGATTGTTTTTGCCTGAGATGGACACAGGAGAGAGAGGATCCCCCAGCCATCTTTCAGCATCTTAATTATGAAAATATACATGTCCAATATTAGTGTAACAGTATTTGAAGAAAGTTAATATATCCTTTTCCCCTCACTCATTCCCCAGCTACCTATTACAAAGCTTCCAAATTACAACCCCTGGCTTGAACCACAGGCTTCAAATTAAAAAGTCTCCATTAAAAATAAATAAATAAATGACCTTGTTTCAATAATTTACTCAGAGAGCTTCTGCTGACTGCTGCCTCCGGCACTCAGAGCATCCAAGGGAGGATTGGGGTAAAATGTCAGAAAAGCAGTGAAATGGAAAAGCACCACACAGGAAGGTCATCGTTCCTTCTATGGCACAGCTTGGCGGCAGGGTCTGCCAAGGCCTCCCTTCTTCTCAGTGCGTTTGTGAAACAAGCATTTTCTTTATCAGGAAAGAAATGGCCTGTGGGGCAGTCCTTGGTCTTAGTTAATTTTTGCAGGCCATCAGACTATCATATTGATGGTGTTCTTCTGGCTCTCGTCATAGCTGGGGTAACCACAGGTCCTCTCTCCAGTGCCTTCCATTCAGTCACCAAATCTGTTTCTATCTTCAAATCATTCTCTAATCTGCCCCCCTCTTTCCAATTCTACAAATGTTACCTTAATTCAGCTTGTCTCTCTTGCTTGTCCAGGGACAATTTAAGATCTTTGGCTGACTTGAACACTGAGAAAAACTGTGGTCTTCCACCATTAATGGACTCACCATAAAGTAAAAGGCTGTCCAGTGTGCTGAAATGAAAAGAGCTTCTTTCTAGATTTTTTTTTTCAGTAAATAGAGATTAGTTTTTTTTCTGTAGACAAGTTTGAATGGAGAAAGTTTTTTCTAGATAGTCTCGGTGCAAATTGAGGGTCGCTCAGTTTGCATTGAGTATTGAACGATAAACAGGATGACTAGATGAAAACTGGGAAAGGACTCTCAGAGGGAAACACACATGTCCAGGCATTTTGGTGTGAAACAGAAGGAAGGGTTCCCAGCAAGGGTGTGACTGGGAAGAAACAGTGGACATTGAGGCAGGATCCAAGCTATCATGGGCCATGTGCTGTACTACTGTACCCTCCAAGCTATGGGGGAGTCAATGATGAATTGTAAGAAAATTTATTACACATTCAGGTCAAACAAACTTCTTTCTATAATTTCTGACTCATTCAAGAACCACTGATATTTCCAAATGCAAAGAAAGAACAAAAAACAAAGTGTATAAACAAAACAAAACATATTTGGCTCATAGGAGCAAGTGGCCATGGTTCTCAATTCTGTTCTCTCTGAGTCTGTCAGTGCTCATCCTGGCCTGGGCACCATATTTACTTTATAATTCTATGATTTCCTAATCTTCCCCAGGGGCAGTGCCAAAGACCAATTTGGAACCTTTCTCACCAGTCTCAGGGCCACCTATGTGGTCTAGTTTCTACCTCAAAGATAAGTGCCATTCCTAATTCCTTACCCCCAAACCCTACTGCAAAGCCTTACCAGCAGTTGGTCCTTTTCCACAGGAATGGGAGCATCTCATGCAATACAGCAAGAATTGACACTCCCCTTCCCTCACACAGGACAGATCAACAAATCCTTCATCTCTCAGAATTCTTGGCATGCATGTATGTTACAGGCAGAACTGTGTACCCTCCAAATCCATGGCTTGAAATCCTTACCCCACCCACACCTCTGCCAGGGCCTCCAAAGGTGACTGTAATTGGAGACAAGATATTTAAAGAGTCAAAAAAGTTAGAATGAGTTAATGGGGTGGACCCTAGTGAAATCTGACCGATTTCCCTGCAGAAAGAGGAAATCAGGACACAGCAGACACAGAGAGAAGACTAGGTGAAGTCACAGAAAAATGGCCACCTAGAAGCTAAGGAGGTCTTGAGAAACCAACCCACTAACACCTTCATCTCAGACTTCTAGCTTCCAGAATGTGAAGTCTCACATTCCCCACCCAGTCTGTGGCAGGAGTAGCAAACTAATATAACATTGACAAAAATATAACTTTACTTTTTTCTTCCAGAATTTTCTCATGAGAAAGTCTTACTTCAGAACTGCATGGATCAATGTAAAGAATAATAAAAATTAACGCTTGGATCTGTAGATGCTGAGTACATCCTGAGAACTTCCCCTGCTCGGCTAGAGAAGAGCCCTTGAGGCTGGGAGAAGGGTCAGTGAGTATATCTGCTTCCCCTCAGCACTGACAAATTATGACAGATTTAGTGCCTTATGACAGATAAATTTCTTCTTTTACACTTTCAGAAGGCAGAAATTCAGAGTGAGTCTTATGACGTTAAAATCAAGATGGCAGCAGGGTCAGCCTCGTTCCTTCTGGAGGCTCCAGAGGAGAATCCACTGACTCATCTTTTCTGACTTCCTGTATTACTTGCCCCATGGCCTGCTCTTCAAAAAAGTATCACTCCAATTTTTGTTTCTGTTACTATCTCACCTTTTGGACTCTTGTTTCCCTGCCTTCCTCTTATAAGAACCTCTGTGATGACAATGTGCCCACCTGGATAACCCAGGAACCTCTACCCATCACAAGAGCCTTAATTTACTCACAACTTCCAAGTGCCTCCTGTCTTCTAGGGACACATATTCAGAGGTTCTAGGGATTCAGAGGTAAGCATGGCTCACCTTACAATGTTAAGGACACCCAAAGGGCAATGAGGCCCAGGAGGGACTGGGAATGCAGAAATATCAAAGGAGACACCCAGGGCGGGTAGGTCTGTGCTGTGATCTCTGTCACTGTCCCACAAAAATAGCTGTATCACTGCCAAAAATAACGCTTGGCACAGTCAGCTAGTTGACCAGAGGAGCAAATTCTGAGACAAGAATAGTTTATTTGGGAGATAGTAACAGAGCAGAGAAACTACATAGGACATGGAAGACAGTCAATATAGGATATCTTACAAAGCAATCAAAATATGGTGAGCTTAATTCCACTGGAAAATTGGGGGCAAGGGCAGGGAAGGAAAAATGCCTGAAAGCTGTCCCACTTGAGAAACAAGGGTACCTATACACCAAATTCTATCCATCATAAGGGAATTCCTCGACCTTCGCTGTACGGGGCATCTGAGTAGTCTCTAAAGGGTTTGATAGAAAGCCCTTCCATTTAAAAATTCAAATCCTAGAAATCCAGAGCAAGTGGGAACACACTACAGTGGAAATACCAAATAGATATGGGCAGGACATCAACAATGCCCGTTAAAATTAGATTGCTCATGGAAATCAGTGGCATGGCCAAGTCTTGCCTCTTCATTGACATGAGGTTGAAATACTTTATAAATACAAGATAACAGATGACATCGGCATCACACAGAGAATAAACATCAGTGGAAGAGCAGCTTCTGTGCTTGCCTTATAGACTATGCATATATGATTGCCACAACTGCAACTCATTCTGTAGACCTCTACAGAAAACCAGCCTTGAACCCTGCTCTATGGCCTCCATTCAGGACGCATATGGAAGGTCCATTTCCAGCATTTTCCTGGTATGGATCCAATTGCCACTCCCACTCCTACCTCTTTTGGCTTAGACAGAACATCAGACTACACTGCTACCCATCTCTACTGCTCTTTTAAATGGATGAAAATATATTGGATAGAGTGTCTCTCCACCTACTACTTCCTCCCTTGATTAAAAAAAGAAAATTAAAAAAGAAAGTAGCAAAAGAAAAATCCCCAGCTGTTATTTTCTCCTTCCATTTCACTCCCAGTCCTCGGCCCTTTCCCTTCACTCCCAACCATTAATCAGGCTGTTCTCAAGTCTCCAAGTTCAAACGCACCAGGACAGTACACATGGAGGTACTTTTAAGTAAGAAGTCAATGTTCTGTAATTTAATTTTCTCCTCTAACATTAAACCTGCCATTCTTCGCATAATCAGAGTGATAAATGCAGAGTCAGACTTCGTCTTCCTGACATTAATACCCATCAGTACTTCAAATGCAAACAATTGTGACATTCGACTTTATAAAAATTACCAAGTGCACCAACTCCGCTTAATTAAACCATTTAAAAGTTGCTTTTGTTACATTTAATGAATGATATATTATACTGCAATGAAACATGCAGCAATACAAATACTTCACAATGCTTCCAATTAAGACTCACTTCACTTATGCCAATTGACAACACAAGTGTTCCACACTTCATTCAGTTTGTGCATTTTAAATGAACTGGTTAGTGAGAAGGGTGCTTCTTTGCTAATGAGTTTTGTAATCAAGGCATCTATTTTAATTTCAAATTGGCTAGATTGGGGGAAATTGCTAGACTAAATGACTGGTACTAATTAGAATTATAAAAATATTCATCATGCCATGGAATTAACATGGGGGTCTGATTTTCCTACATTTGCATATTGCTTGAGTTTTGGGGGTAAAATCTTGACAAATTGTCTTCTCTTTAGCAAATTGAACAAACACTATATCTGTTTTAGCCCTTCTTTTCATTTAAAGCATAATACATATTCATGATTTGTAAATGAAGTTAAATGATTTCAACTTCTATCTTCATTACCATATTAAAGATGTTGTCTCCATAAGCTTCCTCAAAAAACTTCTGATCATAGTATTACCTATTTAAATGGGAAACACTTTGGTTTAAGCTATGTACTAACCCAGATGTTGGGATGACTTAATGGGAAAAGTGAGTAAAACTGGGCAAAACCTGGAAAAGAAAGACTACTGCCTGTGAAGACAAATTAATTAGTCCTCTGGTCTGTCAGCTGTGAACAGCCAGATGTTTTCCTCCTCAATACCCCTCCGCCAAGGTGCCATTATGGGAAGGATGGGCCAGAAGCACCAATGGAATCACTTCAAGGTCTGGCTGGCTTTGTTGTCTCACTAGTACAGCATTTTCTAGGCTTGGCCCCAGATCAGGTGGCACCCATGGAACACTTCCCAAGTCATGGCAAGTCTGTGCATCTACTAGGGAGAGCGAGATGTGGTGGTTAGCGCAAGAGCCCTCAGCCAGGCCGAGAAACACACAGGCCAGTCCCCTCACCTTCTGTGCGACCTTGAGCAAATTAATATCACCTTCATGAGTCCTATGCTCACCTGTAACTAGAAAATAATATCCACCTTGCAGGCACCTATGGGGATTCAATGTAATGATGTGTATAAAAGCACCTGTCAGTGTGTATACACAGGAGATGCTAAAGGACATAGATCTCCATTTCTAAGAAGCAACAACACTGACTAAGAGAATACGGAGAGCGTAAGAGTTACTGGGCGCCAACCTCAATTCGCTGCATGTCTCCATCCCATGGCTCCAGAGCATTTTGTTTCCATTACAGCTGTCAAATCAAATAACCAACTACTAATTCAATTTTGGAATATAGCCACAAAAATTCATCTGAAAAACTACCGGAATAAATCACTTCCATAACATCTATCTACAGTGGGTGCTTCTAAATAATAAAACCTGTATCAATCGCTGAGTTGTAAATAATATAGATTGAGGTTATATCCAACAAGAGTACAGTTTTTGTGAGAAGAAGAAAAATAATTCCAAGATTTTCACAATTCAAAAGCAACCACAGTGGACAGCCAAGTTGGGGAAGGGACAAACCTCCGGTGTGATGAATTCCCTCTTCAGGAAACTTCCCTCTGTCCTGCCCCTCAAAAGGGGTTTATATAATGATTTTATTTATTTAACTTTTTTAATTTATATATATTTGACATCAGTAATCCCCATGTATTCCCCATCACCATCTCACCAGTGCACCATCACCTCAGCCCCCTGTGCTCCCATCTGCCCTCAACCCTCCCCCTCTTCCTCCCTACCAAATGTCCCCATTTTGTCCTTGTCTTTTCATTTTTGGTTTTTGTGTCTTTATTGTTGTTATTATTATTATTATTGTTCTTATTCCTTTCCTTGATCCTTATTTGGTTCCCTAAATAGACCCTACCCACACTCAGGTGAAACCTTTTTGAAAATACCACCTTATAATTAGGAATAAACATACACGATTTATAGTAGAGTACTTTTCAGAATTTAAAAATTCTGAATCTACTTATTAAAAAAATTACATAAAACAAATTGTATGAAAAAAAATTCACAAAATTCTGCCATCTTAAAAATAATTGTTTTTTTGTTGCTGGGACTAGTTCTTCCCATTCTTTGTAAGACATTTCCTCCTTCCTTCCTTTCACCTTTTATCTTGTTTCTTATTTTTGCATACCTATATTCAAAGAATATTGCTTTAATTAAAATTATTTTGCATAGGTCATGTGTATAATATGAAATACACATGTATTAAATAGGTATTAGTATGTTTCCATGTTGCGGTGGGATTCTTATGGCCACCATTTTAACGACTTTGAAATATTTTGGTAAATGCATGTAACATGTTTAAAACTCCTTTAAGGTTGGATATTCAGTAATTTTCCCTTTATAAGGGACTTGTGTAAACATCATTATGCCTAGAACTTTGCATACGAACTTTATCCCAACGATGTAGTCTCAGAAAAGGACTAACTGTAATCATTGACCAATGTTATGATCAGAGATAGGTCTTCTGTACTACATTTACAAGGTGTTTTCCAGTAACAAAAATTCATGTGCACTGATATTACCTCAGAATATAAGGTAACATCAGTGCTGTACCAACTGCTCTACCACTGCTTTACCAACACTGGGTATTAGTGGCATTAAATAATAACATGTTTTAAAACAATGAAATCTGCTAAATCAATTTTAAATAAGCATTTTTGAAAAAATTTTCTTGCATATATTCTGCATTAGCTGGACTTACTCAATGTCATCAAATTCTTGCTTTTGATTATGTCTATCTATAGTGTTACTATATATATTTTCATCCTCCTCAGTTATTTATTTCACTTGCTAGGTTCCAAACTTCCGAGGAATTCATCTTGTGTCTATTTCTCCAGCAGCTTAGCCAGTCATAAATCATAAATCCTCTGCATAAGATAAAAAGTGACCCTGACAGACCACCGCCTTGCTGGTGGGGAAGGTAATGACTGGAATACACAGAGGAGCATTCTGGGATGCCAGTCGTGGTGTGCTCCTCCCCAGGGTGCTGTATTCCCAGTGTGTTCAGTTTATGAAAATCTAGCCAGCCCCCCCCCCTTTCTCTCTCTATACTGGACTTCATTAAAAAGGCTTAAAGGCTGACCCTGACTTAAAAGACCAGGGGAGGTGCTGTCACACAGCATGAGTAGCCGTGACAAAGGCAGAGAGCGGAAAGAAGGTAAAGTTATGGGGATGTTGAGCTCAGGCAGATAAGAGCCCCCAAAAAACTTCCAAGTAAGGAGCAAGAAAATGCCTCGGTCCAACTGTAGAACTGGAAGCCCGGGGTCAGGATTTAGGCAAAGTGCCAGTGGGAAGCTCAGAGCATCGGTGAGAGCAGGCAGCTCCTTCAGCAAAATCCTGCCCTGTTGAGGTTTTACTACGAGAACATGATGGCTTTGGGAAAGGTGTTGAGAAAGGTACCTGAGCGCCCGTCTTAGGACATCTGTACTATCTGCCTATTTCTTTTAGCAAAGGGAACTGTGTCAGGTTGCCACAAAGGAAACCTAGAAGGTATAGGATGGAACAGAAAGTCAGTATGATGTAGAGAAAGCAGGTTTGGGAAGGCAAAGGCCACAGAGTTCACACGTCACTAAAGGTTGTTCTTTGAGCTAATGTTCTCTTAAACAATGTTGCTACAAATGGGGATCCTCACTGCATCACCCTCATTTGAGCACAAGGTAACACTGTACATTCAACCTGTTTCCTCATTCAGAAGTAAATGCAAATATATTAATGCTAGCATTTTAATAACAGGTTGATCCACCTCCTTAATAAATAAATAGGGCCATTCTTGGTCCGCATCCTTAATTTCACCTTCAGTAAAGCAGCCTCATGGCAACTGAGTGTTTCTATGGTGATGGAGCTCATACATCCCCACTGTACCAATAAGACATCTGCAGGAATGGTGTCAGCATGTCATAGGTGAGTGGGCAATGGCCTTTCTGCTCTGAAATAGCATACAAAAGGTTGTATAGGCATATAGGAGCACCTACTGAAAATGCAATGTTTTTCTTTAAATAAAAGGTGCCCTTCACTCCTACTTCAGTCCATGGGGGATAAGCTTCAAAACCTCCATCATCCCCAGTTAATCCCCAAACAGCTTTATCCCCACCAGGTGGGGAGACATGACGCCTGTTTCTGCCAATAGCGGTTGAGGAAAATTATCAGCACCTGCTAATCCTGGAGGCTCTGAATACAATTATATATCTAATCTGAGGGTTTATATGAGAATATAAATGAAAGGAACAGCTTCATTTGTATCCAGAATTCCATAAGTACAGATTTAAACTTCCTTCTGAATTTGCAGACCCTCCACACTGCAGTAACACTTTAGTTCACCAGGCCCCTGCTCGTGTATGATGCAACAGCCCATGGGGGACCCATCACCACCTCATCCCCAGCTGCCCCAGTACTGCCTGGGACCATGTCTCAAGCTGCATCAGCTTGTCTGTCCGTTAGCTTCTATTCAACTTGGCTGGTAGCAATGATAATAAAAGGGAAAGAAAGAAACCTACAGCTGCACACCCATCCCCAACAAAGATACCAGCACCCATCCTTGTGTGTGCTAATGTTTTAGAAAGTGGCTTTCACATTAAAATTATGGGCAATTCTAGTCCAGTCTAGCAAAGAAGTGTCTGAAAAACAATAGTCTGAAATCCCATTGAGTTGCTCATCTCTGATTTCCAAAGCCTGCTGTATTTGTTAAAGTTTCATTTTGCCAAGGAGATAAATGATAATCGAGAGCTGTGCAATCCTACCTCTCATGCAGAAAAATAGATATATTCAACTCCCCATCTCCTCTGCAAGCCCCCACCCGCCAGGAAGTATGTATCTGCGAGGATCACCAAGAATGTGCCCATTTTTTAAAAAACAACACTAAGTCTCTTGTCAAAATGAGGGATGATGAAGCATCCAGCTTTCTACAGTGGTGAGGACAGCTCCTATCTATTCAGAGGGTTGCAATGTCTTCAAAACCTATCTCAAAATCTTTCCAAAATGTTCAGTTATAATAACACCATTGAGCCCTTCAGCTAATCCAAAACATCACAAGAGAATCTGTTTCAATCATCATGCAGGAAGTATCCTGATGGAAACAAAAGGGAATCTTGTCTCTTAAATAACTGGTAAATACACAGCCCTTGGAAAATGTTCTAGAGCTTTGTTTCTGAGTAGAGAGGAGCATCTTTTCTTATTTCCAATTTGGTCACCCATATCATATTAGAGCCACTGATTTTTTAATCTCAAATATTCATATAAAACTCTCTTAAAATTCTTATACCCAAGAAAGAATCTCTTGTTTATACTTGGCATTGAGTCCTTTTGTATTAAAATACAAGATGGTGGAAGAATCTGTAGTGCAGAGCAGATGCTGACCAAGGAGTTAGCAAGACTTGGGAAGTTTCAGGAATAGACAAAATGGAAGGATTGGTCAAAAGTCAAAGCCAAGCTGAACAGGGAACAGAAAGGAGTTTGGTAGCCTAGGATGCATCAAAATTGGAGTGGCTTTGTCTTCCAGTGGGGTCAAGCTCAAGGTGCATTTGTCCAAATCCTTCACATCTTTGAAAATTGGAAGGCTGGCAAGACCTTCACCCACAACCTGACTTGGACCAGTCAAAGGTAGTTACCTTTCCCTGTAAATCCACAACCTGCCATGAAGCACCTCAACACAACGTGCAGCTCTTAATTTCTAGATACAGTGTTCTATCCAGAAAGTATTTCTTAATTTCCTTTAGTACCTTTTACTCAGTGAGATCTCCTGGCAAGACTCCTGCAGCACTGAGTTAGCAATTGGATATTGTCCTTTTAAAATATCATTCAATTAGGTCTTTTGTAATACATACAACCTAATGAGATAGCCTTACCGATTCTAAAGAAATTGCTAGTGCATTTCATCAAAGGCACAATAATGGGAACATTGATTCACTCCACCACAATATCTCCCTTTGATGCTGCAGTCACCTAACTACCACACTTTTCATTTTCTCTAGAAGCAGTCAGCTGCCTCAATGCATGCCCATCAGACAAGGATCCAGGCTGAAATAATACATGTGAATATCAATCTCAACTATGCTGTATCTTCATCTGCTGCTGCCCAGGATCACTCTTTGACTCTATACCAATAAATTGTCCCCCAATAAGAAAAACTCTGCTGCAAATAGGATAACTGGAACCTGGTGTTTTATGCCAATTCTACAAATGTTGCTCCTCTACCTCCTCACACCATTTACTCAAAAGAATGACAAGGCATCCATCAGAGACTTTGTGAGCCTGAGGAACGTCCAGCCACATCATGCAAAAGATGTCAACAGGAAAGTGTACCTTTACAATAATACACCTGCAAAGGTGCAATGTAATTAGGCAAATCCACAGCACCCACTGTCATGTTTCTGGAAAAAAAAAAAAGCAACCACCAAGTCTGAAAGTATTCTGAATGCACTGTATCCACAAAGGTAGCTCATTAGCCATGCCCCAGATGTTCTCAGTGCTGTGGAGATGGAGGCGAGCATACTCCTTCCAGACTCACACAGGACATGTTGCACTTGGTTTATCAACCTCCTGCCACGAGATGTCTGTTGATTCTAACCTAGCTTGTCTCTGTATAAATAAAAACATGGTTTGGGGATCTGGTCTTCATCTAAATAAGTTAACAGTCAGCCATTTAGCAACATCCAAATATATATTATTTTTTCAATAAAACTTCAAAATTTCTGGCTATTCTAAGCATCTAAACTCACAGACTAGCTGACATTTGGCTAAGTCTTTCATACAATATCCACTTGATACCATGAAAGAAATGTATTTGCAATGGCTTTTGCTCTGCAAATGTCATCTGGGTGTCCTTAGGGGATTGCATTAAGCACCTGGAGCCCACCATGAGGCTCCTTAATGAGAGATATAAAGGTTATGTTGAAATTATTGTTTAAAGGTGCTGACATCTCACACACATGTGCACACCTATATACACACACACATTTTAAATCAAATATTCAAATGTATACTGAAGAGCAACTGTTTCAGGATTTAAGAAAAAAGGACAGAGAAGGAGTTCTTCAACCAAGGTTATTTTCTAGATATCTCTATGCAAGACAGTGTTTGTAATTAACTTTTTCCTTTCACTAATTGATTCTACTGCATTACATAATAATTTGGCATCAAAATAGTACTAAGGTTCTAAGATGACAGGAAACTCAAAGAAAAAAATCTAAAATCCTTTGTCTTAAGTATAAGTTGATGGACTCTAGAATGTTCATTACCATAGCATTTACACATTCACCAACTAACTTGTTTAAGAAGTCAGTATTTAATGAGCATGTATCACATACCTTCTACTCAGGTACACCAGAGTTGTGTACAACAGTCCTGACTTCCTGGAGCATGATGCAAATGATTCAAAATTCACATTAATCAATGTAAAATCTTAACCATACTGGGTAATTTGATGGATAAGAAGGATATCTAAAGGGATTTAACTCTGTTAGGGAGCATAAGGAAGACATTCTGAGGGGAGTAATGTTGGATATGAGATGAGACAGTGATGAATTTATTTTGGGAAGAAGATTCCAGATCTAGGAAAGGTTGGCAGTAGACAGCTGGGGTGACGGAATGAAAGAAGGTCATTCAAATGGAAGGGATAACAGTGAATCATAAGAAAGGAGGGACCAGCCGTGGCACTGAAAGATCGATGGAGAACTTGGCCTTATTTCTGGGGCAATGAGAAAGTGCTGAAGGAGTTTAGAGGCATGAAACCACGAGGTCAACTCTTGAAGAATATAACGTTCAGGCTATTGTGTGAATACACTGGGAGAGATTCTAGTAAAAGTTCCAGTAGCAGATGTAACTTATGTCTGAATGGTGGTGGTAACAGAAAAAAAAAAAAAAAAAAAAAAAAGGATGGAAACAAGAGATATGTAGAGATAAGACTGTGCTGGATTAGAGTTGGTTAAGAACCAGGAATTACTAGGATACCTCCTAGTTTTCTGACTTTTGCAACTAATGTATATAATTAGTCACAGTTCTGGAATTGCAGCTGAAATACTGAGAGAGAACCAATTAAGTTGGGGGTGTGGTAGAACTGGGGGTTATTTTTGGAATATACTCAATCTGGAGGAATCTGAGACATATTAGAGACAAGGTCAAGTATGCAGCCCGATACATGGATCAGGAGCTTAAGGAGGAGGTCTCATTAGGTTCCTGTATATTGACTATACCTTTGTCAAATAACAGCATAGACATATTTGAAGTTTCCCTTCCTCGGCTAAACTGAGAACAATACTGTATCAAATTTCCAAATCAAGTTACCAAGGTGTGATGAACTGTAGCCAAGGCTTGAAATCTGACAAGCATTTAAGACCTAGATCCACTTCTATCTGGGTGGGATTGAACAAGCACCTCAGCTTTTCTGTACCTTCGTTTCCTACATTCTCTAAAATTATTATGAATATATAGTCTTAGTTACTTCACAGTGTTGACTTAAAGGTCAAATGAGTAAAATTCTGGAGAAAACCATTTTAAACCTGTGAAATGATAAATAGCATTGCCAATATATGAAATATAACTGTCTGCATATTTTGATACTAAAGAATAGAAAAGAAGGCAAGTTGCTGCAGATAAAATCAACTTGGTTGGAATGATAAAATGCCACTGAACCCTCCAAAATCTGAATAGCATAAACAAGGTTTTTTTCCTGGGTGGGACCTGGCTGACAAGATGAGAATGAAAGCAGAATTAGTTCACCTTTTGATCCAGACTGTAGGCCAGCACCCAGTCCTCTTGCTTGGGGTGGAAGAGCAGGCTCTGGATAAAGAAAGTGAGTCGGTACTTCTGGTAGGTCGCCCCTTCGTCTGAGCTGATCAATATGCTGCTCTCCATTTCAGGATCACTAAGAAGCATGATCTAAGGAAAGGAGGGGGTAGAAAATATAGATTGAGTGAGTAGGAGAAATAAATGCAATAAATTAAAGCCGACCTATAAAGTCATCTGTACTTGTATTTCACAGCATACAAAGGGGTATCTGGACCTCCCTTTTGAAATACTGGTTGTTGTCTTTTTTTCCTGATTTGCTGATATAATGTACCAGGTTAGGTCTGTATACATATAAGATTTCATTTTTTTTAATTTTTACTTCCACTTTTCATAACCATCTTTTGCAAACTGGAAGCATATTCTTAGGGACCCTCTATGACCTGACCTTGGACCATCACACTTCTCTCTCCCTTTCTCCTTCCACCTACAGTTCTCCATCACATTGTTTCTCTTACTGCTCTTTAGTCATGGAAAGGATGCTCCTAAGACCCACTGTTTGTTCTGTTCTTTCTGAATCATTTTAGTAATTTAATTGATATAAGTGGTTTTATGATCCCTACCTTCTGGATATTTCCCAAAGCACATAACCCAAAAGGCCCTTAAGCCAACTACTGCTGCCCAAGAAAGTGTGTCATCTTCAAGTCAAATGGACTGAATGGTCCAGCGACAAAATCCTGGCATCAGAGAGAACAGGTTCAAATCTTAACACTCTCCTGTCCATATACAGTCACCTTGGAAAGTTACTTCACATTTAGAACCCTCAGGCCACAACAGTGACTTCATGCACTGGGCACAATGAACATTCCTGGCATGGTTCTAAGCAGTTTTACAGTAAGTTCTTTGCAGCAGCATTTTTTACTGCATAACTAATTGGCCTTAAAGCAATTTTGCCACAAAAGAAAAAATAACTGGTTGACAGTTTGGTTTGACAGTTTCATTTGACAGTTTGGTTTCAAATTTCCCATTTTTATATTATATAAACCTTACCCTTCACAATGGTCTCTACAGAGATGAGTAGGCAGGGTAGCCTTAAAATAGTGGGTAACAACTATGTACATTGACTCGATGGAAAACATGGTGATGAAACTTATTTGAAGTGTGAATTAAGACTGTAAAGCCAGGCTTCAGGATGCACTAGAAAATGATAACGTACCAGTTTCCAAACCATTCAGTGAACACAGTCATCCCTCCCACTATCAAAACCAAAAAATTTACCAAGCACTATGTGCTTGAGAACATCAACTATGGATTCTTCAAGAACATCAACTATGGATTATTTAGCTAATTCAGACACAGCAATTATATTTCATGATTTTATGAGTGTTTCCACAACCATTTAGGCGAAGTCAAAAGCCCCAGATCCACCCTTGCTCTCCTGGTTTGCTCATCACCTAATGTTAATTAGTCTCTGAGTTTTGTGCATTTTACCTATCAGCTCTAAAATCAGATCAATTTTCTCCTTGTGTTCTATGACTGCCTTTGTCCAATGGGATCAGCTCTGCCCAGGATTAGTGTTAGACACACTAGCCACTGTCACAACTTTAGCTGTGTTCCCTCCACTCCACTTAGTGCACTGTGGTCAGAACAGTCACCCTGTAATACAAAGTATCAAGCAGATGTCTGATCTAGACACCCCCCACTTAAAACGATCCAGTGGTTCATCTTGATATGCCTACTCCTTAACCAGTCTAACAAAACCCACCCTGCTTATGTCTCTGGAGAAATAGCATAGTTCTTTTGACCTTTATTATCTACCTCTACCCAACTTCTTTGATATCCTAATGTTTGTTGAGTGACAAAATGAGCAAATGTGTTCATTTCCTTACAGTGTATCCTGTCTTTGGCTATGTGGCCACCAGTTGTCAAGGCTACTTCAGAACATGGTGTGAGTCTTGAGACCCAAGGGACAAAACAAAGCATAAACCTATCTCCCTATCCTATAAAAGGAAACTATTATTAGCAGGATATTTAAAATGTTATACATAGCAGATATTAGTATTTTAAAGTAAGTTTTAAAACAAATTCAATCCCTTTAACTAAGATTCATAGTGCTTTTTCTCTATTATTTCTTTCAGCTTCAAGACAAGCTTACTTTCTTTTTTCTCAAATATTTGCTTTTGCTTCATTGGAATAAGTTATTGCTAGTTATCAGCAAATTTTAAAGAAATGGATGCGGTATAATATATTTTTTCATTCATGTGTGAATAATCTAGGGGGAAAGTCTTAGATGGGTTTTTCATAGATAGAATAATTTTCTCCTCCTTTGGAACTGTGAAGGGGTAGGAGTAACTGGTAAATGCACCCCCACTGACCTTGGAAAAAAATCTCAGGGGATGCATCGATGCTCCCTTCAGGGTTTAAGAGGACAGATATATTTTGTAAGAATGAGGCTTTCATATCTGCCCTCGCAGACTTTACACTGTGTACCAGTGGGCTACATAACAGGCAATAAAATCATTTTTCCCCTGGTGCAGAGAAATTAAACTGCTTATTTTATGCAGGTATAAAGAAGCTTCATGCCTATGATTTTAATTAGAAGATAAGACCAACATCATAAACGGATGTAATTTTATATACCATGAGTTACAATACACTAAATAAGGGCAACCATCAAATATCTTGTGCAATGTATTCTCTTCCTCAAGTTCTGTATCTTTCTGTACATACACATCCACACTTGGAAATGCAAGATTATTACTCTACACACCACTGGGCCCTGTGTGTGTGCACACACATGCTTATACACTCACTGATGTTCACACATATATCCAGAAATGAATTAAAATAAGGCATATTGGTATGATGTGGTGATTTTAAGGCCCTTTTGTTGGCTAGAGTACATTTTTATTGCAACCTTTCTCTGACATTCTCATCAGAAATCCTTTTATATACTTTGATATCACTGCTGTATCTGTATTCAAACCAAGTTTCTGAGAAGAACGACGAAAGGGAAATAGAAACCTACATGTTTTGGATTTCTAATCTGTGCTGGGAACTTTGTTGGATATTTGATTGAACCCTCACACAAATTATGTGAAGTATCATTACCTGCATTTTATAGATAAGGAAACAGTCTCCGAAGAAAGCAACTTGCTTATTACCTCCTCCGATCGACTCAAACAGCCCTACCTATACACTAACCTTTGACTGGACCTTGAAACTTTAGCACAATATCATCTTTATAAAGGGAGCAGTAGAAGCCAGAGAAGCAGGTCTTTATCCTTCTTTTAAACATCTCTAAGAAATTAACCCATAAATCAAGTTCAAGAAAGCCCTTTTCTTCCTCTAAACTTATATCTACTTTCACCCAAAAGGACACAAAGAATTTTGGAATCCAAAGAGTAAATATGTCAGTACTTTTAAAGAATGAGAGGAACATAATAACATAAGTATGGAAATAAAACAAATGTCTCATCAGATGTTGTCTCGGGGTGAATACTGTGTGTATTGATGTACCACATAGACGAAGAAAACCATCCCACATTCGCCCAAGTTTGTATTGCTAAGCAGCAATCTCAAACTCAAATGCCTAAGAGGGCAAATCAGGTAATGAGCGGAGCTGATAAAGCAAGACAAGGAGTGGGGGCACCCTTCCAAACAGGAGGTGCATGTCTATTCTTCAAATATTTAAAACTGAAATTTTTACAAAATTTGTATCTAAATTAAATCTGTCTATGGACTGAATTTTTGAGCCAGGCACATGAGTACCGGTTAAGCTGAGATAAGTAAATTTACAAACCTTGATTTACAATTTTTAATTACAGGTATATAGGTATAAAACCTATGTGGATGGCTCCTTTACATGTCAGGATGCTTTATACATTTACATGAGTTGGATGACATGAACAGGAAAGTCTACCCGTTGGAGAGTTTTGTTTCGCTTTATTGTGCTTTGCTGTCATTCAGCTTTGATTATCTGGCTTGTCCCATAAGAACTGTTCTGGAAGGGGAAAGGGTATTTAAGTAGGATTTAGCAGAGTTATTAACGGTAGAGGCTCTAAGGGCAGGTGACTTGTGTTCAAGTCCTCAGTCAGCTACTTGATGTAAAAACATAGTCATGTTACCCAACTTTTCCAGGTCTGTCATCTCATCTATTTAAAAAACAAAAAAAGGAGATAATCATTGTATCTAACTCTCAATGCTGTTGGGAGGATTAAATGAGATAATGATTAAAAGAGCTTAGCACAGGAACATAATTGCTAAACAAACATTAACCTTTGTCTTGAAATCACCTGAGATAGGTGCACAGCTCAAGACAGAGGGATGCCAAGCAGACTGGAGACAAATAGAAGTAATCTGGGGATTATTTGTCTCCCTCCCTCTGACTCTCATCATTTCTGAGCTTTGTGGACAAAAACAAAAGACTCAGGTAGTGGGGAAAGCAGAAGGGCTGTTCACGTGGTATAGTATCTCATTCCTGCAGAGAAGAAAATTCCAGAAATCAGTACAACATTGTGTATATAGTTAACACTGCCATATGATACAATTGGAAGCTTGTTAAGAGTGTCGATCTTATTTATTTTATTTTACCACAATGTAAAATAAACCTGAAAGAATGGGGGCAATAAAAACTACATTTTATATTTATCTATTTCCCTGATAATAATTTAGAAAAACATACTCTATTAGCAAGTATCAGCAATGCCAAAATGAACACCAGTCAGTAAGGCATTGTCAAATTGTAAAAGATAAAAGCTGCCTTGAATGCCCACTCTTATCTCTTCAGTGGGAGGTGCCAGCATGAAGGAAGCTAATGTGCCCACACGCCGGGGTGGGAGACTGCTACAACCAGTGTCTACAGAGGTACAGGAAGAATTACACAAATGTGCATAAATGTACTGAGCATGATTGCCGGTGACTCAGACTAGAGATAGACAAATTCTTAAGAGTTTTCCAGCATGTGGATGGTGCAATGTCCTTGTTTTTCTTTTCATCTATAATGCTTTTTGCAGGAAATTCTTGAGAAAGTTGAATAATAGTAGTCCACATTTTAACACTGACTTGCAATTGCAAAGGACACGTGGAGGTCGGGAAGCAGACAGGAGCTATGTTTAGCCAAAGATGCTTTCAGAAGCTTGTAAGCTTCTCTGTGTCTAAACTCATCAAAATTGGTCTTGTTTATAGCAAAATCTCCTCCAGAAATCTTTCCAGAATGCACCCTATCCTGCTGCTGGGCAAATCTCACAATGTCACTGATAAACATGTCATCCTATTCCAATTCCCCCATTCTCTCTTTTTCTCCCTTGAGAAGCAATCTAGGAAATGGGGGAGGGGATGGGGATAGGTAAGGTTTCTGTTTCTACTCAACCAGACATCCCAGAAAGGCAAAGGGAACAAATTCCAGTGCAATGCTATGAAAGCAGTCTCAGAACAGGAGTAAGCAGACTGCCTCTGAATAGAAAGGGAGAAATGTTATAATTTACTCTATAATTGAGTCCTAATGGGAGACCCTTAGCACAGTTGGTACTCAATAAGAAATAACAATAATATCAATACAAGCTCACAAAAAATATAGAGGGAAAGTCTTTGAGCTAACTCCACAGCCCATTGACGTAATTGATACGTTGTTGGATATCGACTTACACACAAATAGAGTCTGTTACAGATCAGGCTTTTAGTTGCACTGTAACAATACACCACCAGTCACTTTCACTTTTCATCCTCATTCTCTCTCACACTCTCCCATCCATTCATCCATCCACCCACTCACCCACCCACCACCTATCAATCCATCCGCCCATCCAACATCTTCTGCAGCAGCAGTCCTCTCCTGGCAAAGGAGCTCCCAGCAAGGTTCTGATGGGCACAGCTGGTATTTTGATCTGTTCACTCTGGTTGCCATTCTGCTTGAACAGAGCATTGTGGGAGGTGGGGAATGGCAGAAAAAGAATCCGTGAATCACTTCAGTGAGAGCACAGTATAATGATCCAGATGGGAGGCTGGGGTCAAGCTATGCTGGAACTCAAAGGGACGAACAGGCAGGACTTCTGGGTGCAGAAGGAAAAGTCAAAAGGGCCTTACAGATAAGAAGTGGGGTCTAAGAGAAAATGGTAAGATGCGTTAAAAGGTTTTACAACCATACATCGATCTCAGTGTTGCTTATCATAATTAAGTATTAGAACTAACTCAAATTGCCTGATAAGTTTTTGGCCTCAACAACCAGTAAAACAGAATTAGCATTGATGAGATGGGAAAGCCTGTGGGAAGAGCAGTAGGAGGCTTTAGAAATAAGGAATTTGGTTCTGAAGAAGCCTGTTTTAAGGGGCCCACAGACATCCAGAAGGGGACGTCAAAAAGACAACGGATGTTGAGACCTCCCTGGTGACTTAAGATTAAGTGCCAATGCTATTGTTGTGGTGGCCTGAGTTCGATCCCAGGCCAGGAGGTCACCTGCCTCACCTGCTGCTCCCCTCAGCAGTGTATTTTAGTAGCTCACCCGTGCTGCTCCCCACTCTCTGTCTCTGGTGAATCCTCTCACCCCCCCGCATCTCTGGCCTACACCCCCGTTCTTGTATGCATAAACAAATAAATACTTATTTAAAAAAGTAGACGGCAGATGCTGAAGGTGTATTTTCAGGAGAGGGAGCTGCAAGCAAGAACTCAGGAGATGGCAGCGTGTGGACAGCATTTGAAGATGTTGATCTGAGGGTCACCAAGACGGCAAATAGAGATAGAGGAGAGTTCAGAGAGCTGAGCTCATGAGCAGTGATTAAGGGTCAAAAAGATAAGGAGGGATCAGAAAAAGAGCTAGAGTGGGAGAAGGGAAATTCAGAGTCTTCAAAACGTTGAATCCAAGGAAAGAAAAAGCTGACAGTTAAGTAAAATGAGTTCCAGGAACTGATCAGCTTAACAAAGTGGAGGTGACCATGGCAAAGACAGTGGAGTAGACAGACAGTGTTGCTGCAAGTAAATATTGGCATGGCCATTCTGTAAAGCTATGTGGTGAGATGGAATAAGACTTATGAATATTCATAACTTCTGCTTCATAATTTCTCTTCTAGGAATCTGTCCAAGGAAACCATCAGGGACCTAATAAAAGGTTTATACCCCTGTATGTTCATCTCTGTATTATTTATAATAATAAAAAGTTGGAAACCACCCAAATATCTGATGGAATGATTAAAGAAAGTAGGCTAAGTCCACTCAAAGGAATATTATGCAGCCATTAAGTATGAATTCAAATATTTTTGACATGAGAAAAATAATCATATGTTTAAACAGAGCATTAAAAGCAGCGGAGCACATGAAGGATAATCTCAATGTTGTGAAAAATTGTTCAGATGATATCCTTATATTTACGCACAAGTAAACAACTTGAATGGAAAATTTGCTACATGTGAACAATAGCTATTATTGTGCGGTAAGATCATGAGTAATTTTCATTTTTTTCATTATACTTTTCTATTTTTCTCTAATATTCTGCAACAAGCAGATAGTACCTTTATAATGACAAAGTGCTTTCTCTCTTCCTCCCTCAGGACATGCACATGCACACACACACACACACACATTTTCTCACCATTAGCCCTTTCAAAAATCTTAAAATTATGCTACCACTGCCTATTGCTGGAAAAACTGGGAAGCCGCACACATATCACTTGCATTGTCAGCAACGATCTGAGCAGAGAGCTACGGGGTTTCTGGAAGCAGGGTAGCAGGGGGACCTTGTGTAGACATTGCTATCCTCTCTTTGGAGTAGGGGAGGAAGCTCTAGAACTACCCCTCCCCATTATACTCAAAACTATCCTGCTCACC
This sequence comes from Galemys pyrenaicus, assembly GCA_019455555.1. Classification (NCBI taxonomy): domain Eukaryota; kingdom Metazoa; phylum Chordata; class Mammalia; order Eulipotyphla; family Talpidae; genus Galemys; species Galemys pyrenaicus. The sequence continues at coordinate 598,161 of JAGFMF010011658.1, read as the reverse complement.
ACACACTGAACAATGGATATCCCCAACCTAGCTCAGATCATGGTGTCCCCCCCCCAAAAAATCACCCCTGTACCCTCTACAGGTCATGAACACCAAGCTGGGCACTAAGGCACTTCCCAATGGGGATCTCAGGGTGACCTCTACAACACAAGCATGTGTTCTTCCAAGCAGTCCCAAAGCTCTGTCAAGTCACTGTCTGCTGTGGCCTGTGTCTGACAATGCTACTGCCCCACCTAGAAAGACCAGCATCTTCCTTGTCTGTGCCTTCCTTCAAGGTTCATTTTCATCCCCCTCCATCCCGGGATGCCTCCCAAATGCTACAGCAGAATGCTCTCTGCTTCCATGAACTCCATCAACAAATTCATCACACCAAACTAAGGTTTTAATTTTAAAATAGTAAACATAAGTAAATGTACTTATAAAAATAATATAAAATGTTAGTTATGTTTCACTTGCATTTCTATCAGTTGCCACATGGGTGCTAAGCTCCTATCAGGCAGAGAGCTTCAGGTCTTCTCTGCTGGGTTCAACACAGTACATGCTCAAAAATATCTGAGAGTGGCTGAGAGAGGGTCACCCACCTAGAGTTTCTTGTACAAATATCTACTCTATTATACCTGCAGCTTATCAGCACCCTGGCCAGGGAAGCCAGCTCTACGTCAGTAATAGCAGTCAGCACAACTTTGACCTAAGACTATCCAGAGATGGTCCAGGCATGACCAGTCCCTCTACGGTAATCCTCACTCAGGAAAGTAGTCCCTTGCCACTTTTAGTTCCTCTTCAGTGAAATAGTAACACAGACATTTAATGAATTGCTGGACATATTATTTTTCAACAAGGTATTATTTCCAATACTTTAAAAAACCACATCTAGCCCTGGGTGAGAGAAGTTTCATTTGAACATATATATGTATGTACGTACATAAAATTGGACTGCATAAGCATATACCGTATATGCCTAGAAGATTAGTTTGGAAGTTCTTTTCATTGCTTTTGTCAAATCAGTTTTACTGTTTCATTGTGGTTTGATCTGGGAGTTTGGGTTGGTTTGCTCTTTCTCCACTTTAGGAGCACTAAAGAAAGATGCAAACCCAGACATCAACATGAGAGCAGGGCACAAGACACAGGTTAGATGGCTGAAGGATTGGGGGAGTCCCCAGTGGAAAGGGAAAGGCTTTGAGAAATAGCAAATCCACAGAATCAAGATCACCCAAGGCATCTTTGTTTTAAACCTCCAAGTTGCTACTATGTGTGTCTGTGGCCACAGGGGAATGGCAGCATTAAGAGTTGCTGCCTTGGGGCCCCCGTAGTAGTGCAATGGGTTAAGCACAGCACTGTGAAGAAATAGCAGGCACTGCAGCACCAGTTCGATCCCTGTAGCCAGCGAGGGAGGTAACTTACATGGCACGGCAGACCTCCCCAGTCTCGCCCACTGCTCCCCCATCAGCAGTATATTTCAGTCCATCTGCCTGTTCGGCTCCCCACTCTATCTCTGGTGAATCCTCTCACCCCCCCCCACACTTCTTGCCTGCACCCCAGTTCTTGCGTACATAAATAAATAAATATTTTTACAAAGTTACTGCTTCCATCCTAAAATCAGAAAGGTGGTGATGATGTGAAGAGATAAAGAAAAACTGCTCACCAGCACGCATATTGTCTACCACAAAACAAACCTAATTTGTAAGCATCTTGTTGAAACAGCGTGGGAGGAAAATCCTGAAAAGATTTTAGCTCACTAGGGATGGTAAACGGAAATTAATTGCACAGTACCCATTATGACTAATTTAAGAATTGCAGATTGTCACCGATACAGTATTTATTTAGCGTGCTATCATCTGTATTTAATTTAGTGAACAGAAGAAAAAAGAATGGAGCTTTTATAAGTTCACTTGCTAACCCTGTTTTTCCCATTGGATCTTCAATTCTTTGTATGAGAAGCTGTCAACTGAGGCCAATGTTGGGGGCCTAACCCTAGATGCTGAGGGGGATCGTTTTAGTTAGAAGATGGATTTACAGTGGTTCGCGGGAGAATCCGCAGCCCTCTGCTTACCTTAACATCAGCTGATCAACAACCTTAGTTCCCTTTAGAACTTCAATTCCCCATCTGATGTCACCCAAGAAGCTTTCCAGTTTTCATGAGAAAAACCATCCATCGGGAATACACTTGGAACTGTCCTATGTCTGGTCTCATTGGAAGGGACAAGGCAGCCAAGAGTGTCATTCGAGGTGGTACTAAGTCACTATATCCTGGGGCACTGCCACACTCAGCAAGAGTGAAGACCAAGTAGGGGACCACTGGGCTTTCCCTCCAAATCGCTGTGCACCCTTTAGGGCCAGGACGGCCATGCCCACAGCAGGCCGAGATGGCGTTAGCACAGAGCGCAGTGACTTGCTAAGCAAGAACACTTTGGCCAAAGGGCTTAAAGGACCACAGGCCCATAAGAGCCATGGCTGCAAAATCGAGGGTACCACGTAGTCCTCACCCTATGCTGAAGCAAAGAGAAGGGGGTGCCAGCCCCACTGTCCTGGGGTGCTGCCAGGCAACACCACACTGCCAAGGAAATGGGGGTCGTGGAGCAGGCTGATGTGGCGGGAAGCTGCTGAGAAGGCAGAACCTGGCCTTTTTAGTGATTGAAGATAGACAGTCAATTACTCAGGGCAGGCAGAAGAACAAAGAGAAAATAGTTAGAAGGAAGTGGATGTATGCCTAGGTTATCTAGGCTTTTTGGGCAGATGAGTCTGGGATCTATTTCATGGCTCACATTTGAAGACTGAAATCAAGCTCCCAGCACTCACTCATGGTTCTGATCTTCTTAACAAGGCATCCGTTGATCAGTCTCTGGGAAGCAAAGTTACATATATCAGTCGATGGCTCCCCAGGAATTCATGGTCATGCCTCGTGACGGCATCCTGCTCCTTGAACTTGAGAGGAACTTTGCAGTTTCGGTGGTTTGCATTCTTTAATTTTAGCTAATTGATTGGCTGGGCCAAATGGACTTTGTACTGGAATGGCCAGAATGGCGGCCTCCACAGCCCCATAAGCTGGGAAGACCCACACCAGGGCAGGATACGGCTTCTAAGTGGAAACACCGAGGTGCAGAAGCTTGCAGGGAGGTGGGCAGAAAGTTGAAGCATTGCATGGTGTAGGGTCAGAGAACAATCACTGTTTCCACCCTCCCACCACTGTGATTAATGATGGATACCTGTGGTGCTGCGAGCATTCCAGGGTGGGCATGTGCAAGTGGGTGCACCTGAGTTGGACACGGGCTTAACTGGGCGGCGTCATGAGGACGCCAGGACCGACAGTACGGACCAACGCGAGCAGCAGCAGCAGCAGAGAGAGAAGAAAGCAGCTGAGAGGGTGAGATACGCCAGCCCCCCGGCACCCCTGCCTGCCATGTACCTGGTCATCTCTGACAATAAAATGCATAAAAGCCACCGAGGGCTCCAAGACTCCTTACCCCCGTCTGCTAAGAACCATCCGGACCTTGCTCCTGAGCCGACCTTCCTGGCCACTACGCATGGTTCTGTGCTTTCAACCCCAACTCCAGACCCCTGCTCTGCACACTACCCCCTAAGGCAGAGTTACCACCAAAGCGTGGGGTATAGGTTTGTCATAATTTCTTAAGGCTTTCTGCAGCTGGCAGGGCAAACAAGACAGCTATTGCATTCGTTTTCTGTTGCTAGAAAGCAAACCATACACATAACAGCTTAAAATAACATAATTTTCTTTGTTTACAGTTTCAGAAGTCCAAAGTGGGTCTCGCTGGGCTAAACACAGGTGTCTGCAGAGCGGCTCCAGGGGAGGCTCTCTCTCTGCTGGCCTCAGATGCTGCCTCCGCTCTGGGGCCCTGCTCCGGCCCAGTCTTCTCATTGGCATCTCTTTGACCCTACTTCTTCCCCCTCCTCCAGTTTCCAGCACCCTTGGGATTTACAATGGTTCATGGGGAATCCATTGCCCTCTGCTTATCTTACTATCAGCTAATTAACAACCTTAACTTTCTTTAGAACTTCAGTTCCTCCTTGTGATGTCACCCAACATAATCTCAGATTCTAGGGATCAGGGCACCTCTGGAAGGGCTTTACCACACCCCATCTTACAGGTAGGACGCCATCACCGGGATTGAGGACTCACTGGAGTCACAGCTGGTTATCAAGCATTCAGACTGAGGCCAAACACAGAACTTTCTATCACCAGTGGAGTGTTTTATACTCCCGCGGAGCTCTGTGTCAGTGACACAGTGAAGGAGAGAGAGTACACAGCAAGGGAATGACAAAGAGTGGTATGCAAACAAAAGCAGGGGAGAACCAGAGTGGGAGAGACGTGAGGCATTTACCCCATAGGTGTGCTCTGTCTTGTCCTGCCTCCCTCTTCTGCTTTCATCCCTTCAGCTGCAGATCTGACCCCATTATCCCTAAACAAAAGCACCTGTGACAGCACGAATGTGTATTTTTTCCCCCTATTGTATCTTAAGAGTGTTTGTTTTTGCTTCTTCTCTTTCCCAACCTGAAGTAGAGGTAGGGGGGGACGGGACCGAGAGGTAGCAATTTTGCCAGGCAGGCAGGTACTCTGTGTAATGATCCATCATCTCATTCCAGGTGGTCCCCAGACAAGCAGGGAAGAGAAAGCCACGATAACAGTCATAACTGGAGAAGAGGGTCTGGCAGGTAACAGCATAATGAGGAGCCCCAGCTGCTCCGGCCGGGGAGGGTGGAGAAGAACGAAGAACATTCTCCTACCCAGGAGAAGAACGAAGGAAGAGGTAAGAAATGGAGGGGCCCAAAGGCTGCAGCTTCATGTTGTGCCCCAGAGTGTGTGTGTGTGCATGCATGTGTGCGCGTGTATGTGTGTGCATGACTGCATTCCTCATTGTTCAATGGAAGAAAACAACACCTACAAACTTTTTGTTGTTTTTAAGGTCAGAGCAGCACATTTGTCCAAACAAAGATCCAACTGCTACTTCCTGTTCCAAAGTTGGGCAAAGGATCCACCCCTACGGTGATTTAGATTAATCGCTTCTCATTAAGAGCCAATAAACAGACTGCATTCCGAGAGCTCCTCTCAACCTGCCATGGTCGCTGTGTATAATTGCTGGGAGGGAAAGCCGAGGTGCACCAGAGTTGTCAAATGTAATTTATAGGTTTTTAAGATGTAATCATTTTCTATAACATTAGATTAAATGACAGTCTATATTAAAGAGGAAATTACATTTCACCCTGCTTTCTTCACTGTTCTCCCCTTTTCCAGCAAGGGTTTCTCCAAAAAGCTCGAATCCCATGAAAAGGGCCAGAAAACATCCTTGACAAAATACCTAAGATACATCACCCAAAGCACCTGCCCAAAGTGTGTCCAAAGAAGCAGGAAAAGAGAGAAATGGAAATATCCCCTTGGCTGAGCTAAGTCCACCCAGGGTCTACGTGTTTCCTGTTCCCCCTTTTACCCGGAGCGGTACCAGGCTAGTCCCTGGCCGCATGCCCCACAGCTCCAGGAGGCACGGGAGTGGAAAAGACAGCCCCAGAACCAACTGCACTCCTGCGTTAGCTCTGGAACCCAGCAGCTCTTGCTCATTCATTCATGACTCTCGAGGTGCCATTCGCTCACCCTCACTCCCTGCAGCTCTAACTATGTGTCAGGTGCTGGGACGGACACAGGAGCCAGGGAGAGAAGCAGAAGGCAGGCATTCAATTCCCATCTGTTTATGAGCTCTTTTATTAGCTCCTTAGCTTCAAAGTTTCAGTTTCTCTCAACTATAAAATCTCAAAAGGAACTGCCATGCCTGTCCCCACCCCCCGCCACCATAAATGGGTTTAGAGGGGAAGAGGCTGAGAAATAGTGTTTGGAAACCTCCTGACACACTGGTATCAGCCAATGTCGACATCTTGTTTCACTGTCTGCTCCCCACCACAGTGCTGGAGAACAGTTATTCAATTAAGTTGGGGGAGGGGGAGAATAGAGAATCAGATTGTGGAAGGAGAGGGGTCTCTTGGATAGAAAGCTGGATGCATGCAATGACAATGAAAAGCCCTACTGTAGAAGGGTGTGTCTGCTCCCAAAGCACAATAAAGTAACAACGGACATCCGCTGGTGCTATGCCACGCTGGGCGTGCACAATGTCAGGTTATAACAAACCAACTCTTTAGGCTGAGGTCAAGGTCTTCGCTCAACTTTCCCAAAGAAAGTTTCAAGCCCATGAGCCCAGAATGTCTACACTCTTGAAAAGCAGTGCCCAATTCCCTAGTCCCCAAACTCATGCTTCTCCATCTCAAAGCCACAGCTGAGGCCACCCCCCTCCCAGGGATGTTCTTTACCTTCCACACAGTGAAAGGTCTAAGCTTCATCTGTCCTTTAAGGACACACCCAAATTCCTCCAAGAAAGCTCCAAGGACCCCCTCCTCTCTGCTCAGCAGTGCCTTGCTGAGCTGACAATTATCTGCTTAAATTACAGTAAAGCTAGAAGCTCCTCGTGGCAAATGGACTTCCCCCATCTTTTTATCTTCCACGGTGTCCAGTTTGATGCCTTTCAGAGGAAGCGCAAGAGCCCTGAAGCTCTGCTCCCTGAAGACTCCATCCAGGAGCCCTGGCTGAAATGAAGCCCTGCCAGCCCCTCCAGGCTCCTGGGGAAGGGAAGGACCAGGGTGGAGCCTCCAGGCAGTGCACAAGGATTCTAACCACAGGGGGCACTGCTCACTTCCACTCTTACTACACTCCGAAGTCAGAGGTAGGCAGGTGGCCCCACCTGCTCCCCTAGAGCTGCAGTGCATCATCCCCACTGTCCAGGAGCCTCAGTGGCAGGGTGGCAGCAAGAAAAACTTCGTACAAATAAGAGACCAGAATTCCACTCCCAGGTACACACCCAGACAAATCAAAAACAGATACTCAACTAAATACATGTGCTTGCAGGTCAGACTATTCACAAAAAGTGGCCAAAATAGGTGAAAACAGCCCAAACATTTACCAACAGATGACAGACAATGTGCCTCTGACATGACTCGGGCACAAAGAGGAATGAAGTGTGGGGAGACACTGCAATATTGACAGACTTCGAATACATGCTTAGTGAAAGAGATCAGTCACAAAAGGTCACACATTTCATTTATATGAAACATCCAGAAAAGTTAAGCTATGGAGACAGAATGCAAATTGTGGTTGCCAGGGCTGGGGGTAATGGGGAATGAAAAGTGATTGCTTACTGGATACCAGGTTTCCTTTTGGAGTGATAGAAATGTTCTGGAACTAGATAGAGGTGGTGCTTGAACAATGTTGTGAATGCATTAAGTGTCGCTGACTTGTTCATATGGAAATGTTATGTGAATTATACCATAATAAATAAAATAAAACAGAGCCAGAGCCTGTACTGGTTGGCTCCAGTCTCTCTCTTGCTTGCCAAGAAAGATTAGGTTGACAATATTAAGTTAAAGATATTAGTAAGCACAAAACTAATTCCCATCTAGCTTATAAAGTGACTAGTCTCCCAATAAACATCTCTGTTTAATGGAAAATAATAATACAGTTGGTCTCCATGGAAACCACAGACCACCATTCTCAAGACAGTCTGAACAGCTGTATTAACCTCAGCGCCAACTACTGGTCCTTGAGGCTGGCACAGATCTGCCCTCTTATGGAGGTGCCCAAGTCTAGCTCGGGTTGTAGCCCATTAAGATCCACACGTCCCACTGAAGCAGGAGGCATTTCCAGGAGGGCTAGCCTTCCCAGGAACAAACCCTCTTCTAATTGCCTCAAGTTGTCTCATGCTAGTTCTTTAAAATTATCATTACCTGCGGCCTCCCTGTGGCGCAAGGGGTTGAGCGCAGCTCTGTGGGGCTTCCACAGCCACTGCAGCACCAGTTCAATCCCTGCTGGTGGCCAGAGAAGGGACCCACATGGTGCAGCAGAACTCTCCTGCCTTGCCCGCTGCTCCCCTCAGCAGTGTATTTCAATGTGCCTGTTCTGTTCTCCACTCTGACTCTGATAAGTTCTCTCACCAGCTCCCCACGCCTCTGGCCTGTACCCCAGCTCTTGTATATATAAATAAATGAATCTTCAAAAAAATGACCATTACTGACAGGTCTTAGTTAGTGAGCCGGGGCCTCTCTATGCCTAAAAGTCAGGCCTGAAGGCTCTCCTTTTACAGGATGGTGCACAGGTGGCCGCTTTACACAGCTTTATGAAGCATGTGTTATAAAAGTACCTCTTATAAAAGTACCTCACCCATACGGCTTTTTAATACCATGGCAGTCCATTCAATTCAGTCCCATAAAACCCCAGCAATATTTAAGTGTTAAAGGTGACTTTCACTATGATATTTATTATTGGATAATGAAAAATGGGACAGGTAGCCTTCAAAACTCCAGGCAATGGAGTGAACTGCCTCTCTTCCAAGCTTTTAATAACAAGACCACCATATTTTCTGGAAATGACAAAAATCCCCTGAGTCTCATTTGAGATTCCCTCTTGTCAACTTGAGTTTTAGTAGTTTTGTGGGTTTTTTTTGGGGGGAGGGTGCTTCTTAGTGACCATTAAAGTATTTGATCCTGTCTTCTCCATTAGACTTTTTTTCCTTTTTGTTTTTTTAGGATAATCCTGACTTCCATATGATCAAGAGCTCCCCAAGACTCTCATTGTAGCTATACTTCCCCTATGGAACCCGATTAGGAGAGGTATTAGCATGCTGTTCCCACCCGGGAACAGCTCTGGGCCCCCCGCCCCATCGTTCGTGTCCTTGCTGTGCGTTCAGTGCCATTTATTACTCCATGTTTGTGTCCTCAGCAGGATGTGGCATCTCTGAGGACAATGACTGTGTCTGATTTCTCTTTCATATCCCCAGCATTCAGCACAACATCTGGAACAAGGCAGATGCTAATAGATATATCTGAGTGAAATAATAGCTAACTAACTCTTATAGAGCAAGACCGGCCATTCCAACTATGTGAATACACAGTGGCGTGCACACAAGGGGATTAGTCATCTTCAGAAAACCCCACAGTTACCAATGGGAACCAGACGTTAGCCACTACAGCCGTGACACAATTAGAAGCCAACAGCGGCACTTTGGAGAAAACCCCCTGAAAACCCTGCAAACGTTACATTTCCCTGGGTCCTGTCTCTGACATCCCCAATGGGAATTCCAGACCTGAGAGCAAAGTCCTGAATCTGCCTTTTCACAAGCGCTCAGACTATTCCAACCTACATATAAGTGAGCACTGCCCTTTAGCGTGTTTGCAGCAGGCAAAAACAAAAACACTATCCTCCAGGTCCTTACAGAAGTAAAGGAAACTTTTAAGTGGTAGTCCTCCCCCTGGCCCCCAACACACACACACACACACACACACACACACTCAATCAAAGTTGTGACCACAGTCAGTCAGGAGGATTCCTACAAAGAAAACGGAGCGTGCAAAGTGGCGCAGCCTGCATCCCGGTGCACCGCCTCCTTGGACTCCATGGGAAGCCAAGGACTGCCGGAGAGAATGATGTAGCACTAGAGACAGCACGAATTGCTACGAGGGAATCAGGACACCATTTGTGGGCTCGCCTTCCCTGAATGAGCTTCATTCCTTCTGCTGTCAGAGGCGGCTCCTCCAAATATCCCTTTTGTAACTTTGCTAACCGCACACTAAGCCCCAGGAGGTGTGCCTTTCCCTACATTTTAGGCTATCTCCACACCACCTATTTACTCATAACATGACTGGACAGCAACTGGCATCAACTATGGGGCAATGAAGAGCTTCTCTTAGAATCTACATTTAGTTTCTAGAATAGAAATAAGCTGGAATTAGCCATTCCCTTTCTTCATTAATAGGCAAGAGTTGCCATCCTGCTAGTTTGCGACATGTTAACACAACTCTAGCTGCTCCCTGGCAGTTGTGACCAGCTCACAGGTGATATCAAAGGGGAACAAATAAAGTATTTGGTGTCAGCGTGTCTCCTTTTAGGCAAGAGAAACAAACATGTGCGGAAGGAAAATGAAATCTGAGCAGAAAAGAATGAACACAGATCTCAACTTAGCACCAAGGTAGACAATGGAGGGAGCTGCAACAATTGTCCCTGCACCAAGGGTGGCCGGACGCCCAAGGCTCCTGGACATCTGGAATAAGAAGGGTGGAAAGCTTCAGTTGAGAGCAGCGCCTTTCAAAGTTGAACGTGCTCAACAATTACCAAAGATCTTACTAAAATACAGATTTTCATTCAGGAGGTGCAGAGAGCGCTGAGGTCCTGTATTTCTAACACGTTCCCAAATTAAAGCAATGAGAAATTCTGGTCTGCGGACCACGCTTGGTGTAGCAAAGATTTAGATGAAATAAGCATCATCTGCAAGAACTGGTGATTCTCAAACTTGAGCATACATGAGAGTCACCTGGAGAGCTTGCTGAATCACAGCTTGCTGGGCCCCACCCAGTGCCTGAGTCTGGAATTCTGGCTGGTTTTGAGAGCGTGCACTTCTCTGGTGATGCTAACGAAGGCTGCGGTTCAGAAACCACATTTTAGAGCTGCTGCTGCTGCTGCTGGGCAGGGCACCGGTGGAATCACGCAGAACTGGATTCAGTCTCACTCGGGGCTTACTCAGCTCTCAGGCATAGTATAAATGGGGGCAGTGATATCTCCTGGCTGGTTTGCTGTTTTGGGTGAAGGTTGAACGAGAACATGTACGTATTTAGCACCATTTGTTAGGCCGTCAAAAACGGACAATTTTGAGTTTCCTTTCTATTATCAAGATTTGCCACAATGAAGAATGGCTGAATTACAAGAATTCCGGGATGTGACTTCACTATATAAGGCTTCGCATCAAAATCCAGCTTTGTCCTGGGTTCAAAATATATTGTATATTGTGTCTTCTGTGATTTGCCTATTTATGACTTCCCACATTTGACATGCAAACTACCCAGTAACCTTACTGATCAGAATTTAACTGAGTCTTACAACACACCAGGCAGTGTGAACAGTGTAACTGAGACTAAGAATCAAACTCCATGGGCTCTGCTTCAAGAAATGTACAATTCGTAGGGAAGGGAGATTCAGTCTCAAGCAGCATGCATCAAAGAGTTGTGATAGGCTAGATACCACATAGCAAACATGTTAAACCAACATAAAAAGGTGGCATTAGTGAAGTCTAAGAAGGAAATTATCTGTAAAGGCAACTGGGAAATGTAAATATCTTGCCAGTACCCACTACATGTCTGAAAAATTGTCTATAGGAATAATTATTCTCATAGAGAGGAAGGTCAAAAATATAGTCTGTCTTCCAGAAATCATCCAATTTATGATGTTCCTGCCTATAACATCACTTTAATTAAATCATTTATATTTAGGGCCCAGTCTTCTAGTTACGGGATGACTTAAAAGAATAGCACTGAATATGTTTGTGGATTTCAAATTTAGTATGCATAAGAATCATCCAGAAAACTGATAGAACATTAAAAATCCATGCTCTGAAGATGCTGATTCTGGAGTTCTAAAGTCAAACCATAAAACCCCCACTTTTTTCTGAGACAGCATTTCCCCAGTCTGAACTAGAGGAAAACGCTGCTTGTCCCCAAGGCATTTGGGTTAGCCCTTCGAATCAAATGGAAATTTCCAGCAAGTTTTTTCCAAAACCAATTTATAAAACATTTTTGTAACTAAACCAGATCTATAAAAATAGCCTGAAAGTCATAATCACAATCATAATGGCTAATATTCCTTGCTCTTGCTAAGTGCCAAACTGTATGCTAAATTTTTTTTTTTTTTTTTCATGAACTGCTTCACTTAACTCTCTCAAGGACCTTAGGAGTTGGGATACCTGATTGACCACCATTTCTTTTCTTTTCTTTTTTTTTAAAGATTTATTTATTTATGCATTCAAGCACTGGGGTACAGGCCATAGGTGTGGGGGGTGAGAGGATTCACCACAGACAGAGTGAAGAGCAGAACAGGCAGATCAACAGAAGTACACCATGTGGGTCCCCTCCCTGGCCAGCAGCAGGGATCGAACTCGTGCTGCAGTGGCTGCCGTTTGCTTCATAGTGCGTTGCTTAACCCACTGCAACACCAGGGAGGCCCCTTGCCCACCATTTTCAAAGAAAGGTCCAGTAACGTAAAGAAACATGACCCCAAATCTAGTAGGCAATGCTACATGAACTAAAATATATGTTTAACCCCCAAACTATCTATTACTGTATACTGCCCTACAATTAGCAATTTTCTCTCTTAAAAAAAAAAAAAAACAATAGGCAGTAATTCACTGAGTATGGGCAGTGGTCATACATGGATCCATTTCAGAGTGTGACATTTTAAAAGGGACCTGGAATGGGATAGACAGTTAATAGTAAATAGAACGAAAAGGGGAGCAGAGGTATAAAGCTGGAAAGTACAGAGGAGTCCTTTCTTTGCTCTGCTACTGTACTTCACTCTGGCTCAACCTTCACCTTATTTCTGACTGTCATGGCTTCTTCCTTTGCATCTTAGATTGATGCTGCCTGGGATTCACCTGTCACCTGTACAGGTTGGTTTGTGCAACTTAAACAAAACTGCACACAAATTCAACTTGCGTAAATCGAATCTTATTCCTCGGCTGACTCATTACCATTTCACTTCAAATTGATATTCAATGTGCAATTTAAAGTTTCTCTCCTCTCAGTTCTCTGCCAAGTAGCTAATGATCTACAAATGAACAATGAAATACACCAAGGAACTGACCAATAATTTCACTGTTTTCTCTACCTCTCCCGCCTTCATACACACAGAAATGCAAAGCCTACATATTTTACATCTCAAAAGGTTTATATTGTAGGTTTTCTTAAAAGAAGCAGGCATGTACTTGGTTCTACTCCAGAAACTACGAAGCATAAAGATCTAAACCTAGACCAAACCAGATTGCTGCTCTCAGATTTCTTTATTATATATCTAGGTGTAAGGAAAATAGAATATATTTATAAAATGCTGCAAGGGGTTCCAAGAGACAGCACTGAATTTCCTAAGAAGTAGAGGATGGAAGTCATATTTAAGTTCATTTCTTAATACTACATACTTTGAACCCCTAAGAGAATGCCTTCTCTCTTAGTGTTTCACTCTCTTCATGGGAAAATAATTCCGTTCATCTATCATTCTCCTAGACTGCCAATTTAAACTAACAACCTGGCTTCCCAGCTTGGGGCTGCTTTTACAGTATCTCTCTTTCCCTATGGCACACAAGCGAAGCTCCTTCCACCACCCAAGTCTTCCCACTGATCTCCAAACACAAACATATTATCTGTCGAAAATATAGCAATTTAAAGACAAAGCAAACATAGCAATTTTAAATAAGCCAACTCTCAATTTTCTGCCTCTGGAGAGGGGTGGGGATCATGTGCGCTGAAGGGACCTACTGATTTTTTTTTAAACAGGGAAGAAAAAACAAACTTGGCTTTTACTGTTAAAACTTGGTTATTCACACCATGGAGAAGACCTGGAGGAGTATGTAACCCAAATGGTGATTAAACAAAGCATTTATTTTCTTTATGCTCTGGAGGGTGCTCCTTTTCTGCAATACATTAGCCAGAATTAGCTGATGCTACCATTAGCATGAATTTCCATTCCTTGACAAAGTAAATAATATTTAGTGGATGACTGGGAGGTAGCAAAAGGGACCGGGAAATCATCAGCCTATAATTAAATACTTCCCACGGAGACACCGATATGAATAATCAATGCTGGACTAATGGAGGAGAGACTGGGTTTGGGGTTGTCTGAGTCATTGGACCACCCCCAAGAGGAGGCAAATCTGATCTTCACTTAATCATGTCCTATTCGTTCCCCATCTTGAAGGGGGGGGGCCCTCTCTTTTGGAGCCAAGAAATGCATCCAGGAAAGGAAGACTCTGGTAGACATCAAATTGAAAGTCAACCACCTGAAGGCAAGTACATTTGGGCTCTGCCCGCTGTATCCCCAGGTTTCACCCCCTGAAGACGCAGTGAAATGAATTAATTCACATGCAAATTCATTTCCAGCCAGCCCACTTCTCCCATACATTTTCATCCCCTCCAGTTGCCTTCACATAGCTAGTCCTTGCCTACTTCTCTAATCATCCCACACCCATCCAGCCTTTACAGTGGTCCTCTCCAATCAGATGCCTATGTGATGACTAAGGCTGGCTTCCAGCTCCTTGATGTTGATTTCTCCATCTTGCATGGTGAACCCATTGCCTGAATCAGGCAGAGAGCTGGACATTGTACAGCTGGGGAAAACACTACTGTTGTATATGTTATCTGCTCCTCAATGCCAAGTTCATTCTTAGCCCTGACTGGAGTCCTCTAGAAGTGTTAAAACACTGCCACTCACCACTGGTGTCCGGAGAGAAGCAATTTTGTTTCTGAAGAATTGTGTTCGAGGACTTTAAAAGCCACAGAACCCAGTGCTGGGTGAAGATGTGGGCCCCAGTAAGGCCTTCTTCTCTGAGCCAACAGAGGATGTGCAACTGCAGCACAAGTGAGCCTCGCCATGCCAAAGGGACCATATCTCTGCTGAGAGTGCCTTGGTGCCTTGGGACCCACCGAGCCTTCCTCAAAAGGAAAAGGAATGGGACTCTTATCTCTAAGCCAAGCATTTCCTGAGCCTACCTGGTGGGTCCCTGCTGGTACATGAAATTCCTAACAGCATCAGCCCTTCCACTAAAATCCAGAGAGAAGGGGACTTTCCCTCAGTCTGCACACACTACAGCCTGCACGGGTTTGCAGTGCAGATCTCTGCACAGAACCTTCTCTTTTCAAAGTGCATCTCTCTCCCAAAAAGAGTCCTTCCATGCTCAATCACACTTCCCTCCTAGCTGAAATGGAGGAGTGCCTCCTATAAAGCACAAAAGGAAAACTGATGATGTAGGGATGTAGGGGCAGCAGATCAGAACAGGCATCAACACTCATTTTACAAGTCACATTGCTACTTTTCCCTCAATGTCTAAAGACAAAACACAAGATGGAGAAAACACACTTAGTGGAGGATGTACATGGCTAATTCTGTGAGAAAGTATGTCTGCTGAATCAAGATGCTTCCTTAACATTGTAAGTTAATATAAACATTACATCAAAATCAACATCGTAAATCTCACAGATCACAGTGGTATGACCTGATATGTTTCTCAGATCAGCATGTATATGCATTAACTTCTGAGATGAAAAAGAGTATCAGAAGCCCCACACTGGGTCCCCTTTCTCCCAAAAGTAACCATTATCCCTTTTTCTATTAGCACTGATTAGTTTTGACTACTGTTAAATGTTTCAGCAACAGAGCCATGAACACTATGTTAGTCTTGCTTGTATGGTTCCACATCCTATGAGATTAATCCATCTTGCTGCTAATTCATAGCAGCGATCCTTCACTTTACTGCATGATATCCTGTTGTAGGAATAGTGAATATTTGTCTCTTTCACTGTAGATGGACATTTGGGTTGGTTCCAGATTATGGCTTTTTAATTTTAATTTTGGGGTTATCTTTTTACTCCTCCGTATGTGCATGTTCCACCCACCCTCCACCAAACCACCCATGGCAATACTGCCTTTCTTCCCCATCCTCCTCCCTCTCTCCTATTCCTTCTGGTAACCATTAGATCCATTCACTAGGTTCAAGATTTATTCTTGCTATATTTTTCCTGTGTATGTTTTTTGGCTAATTATATTCTACAGATGAGTAAAATCATCTGATATGTATCTTTCACTTTTTGACTTATTTCACTTAACATAATCACCTCAAGGCCCATCCATTTTGTCCTAAAAGACACTACTTCATGTTTTTAATATCAGTATAATATTCCACTGAGTACATATTCCACAATTTCTTTATCTAGTCATCTGTCAAAGAGAACTTAGGTTGATTCCATGACTTGGAAATTTTGGACAGCGGTGCTATGAACATAGGCATACCTAAGTCTTTCTATATTGAGAGTTTTCAGATTCATTGGATAAATGCCTGGCAGAGAAATTGCTGGATGACATGGGATATTTTCATCTGTGTTCTCTTAAGAAACCTCCACATTGTTTCCTAAAGAGGTTTGCATTCCCACCAACAGTAGATGAGAGTTCCTTTTCCTCCACACCCTCACCAACATTTGTCGTTTTCCATTCTTTTTGATATTAGTCATTCTCACAGGGGTTAGGTGAGATCTTATGGTTTTGCTTTGTATTCCTCTTATAATAAGTGATGTTGAACAATTTCTCCTATGTCTATAAATCACTCAAACGTCTTTGGTAGAATAATGTCTCTCGAGATCTCCTACCCAATTTTTGACTGAGTTTTCTGATTTTTTGGTGTTGGACTCTTAAAAATTGGAAACTTAGGTAGTTAGACCATTGACAGATGTGTGATATGCAACAATTTCCCCCCCATTCTGTACACTGCACTTTTCTTTCTGTGGTGTTTCTTTAGAAGTACAAAACCTTTTAGTTTGATGTAGTTATTTATTTTAGCTCTGGTCCCCTTGCCATTGTACTTGAGTCCCCAAGTAGATCTTTGTCATAGAGGTCTTATAGTATGTCCCCTATCTTTTCTTTCAAGTATTTTATCGTTTTAGTTCTTACATCCAGGTATTTAATCCATATTGATTTTGAGTCTGGAATGAAGTATTTAGTTCTATTTCTTTCGCATGTGGCCATCCATGTTTTCCAACACCGTTTGTCAGAGAGGCTTTCTTTCCCCCATTACACAAAAATTCCAGTTGTTTTGCATCCTTGTCAATACTAGGTATTGTCTATTTTTTTTCATTTTTGCTAACACGTTTGTAATATAAAGGCATTTTTCTTTTGCATTTCCTGGTGACTAACAAAGCTGAACACAATTGCAAGCATTTACTGAATATTGAGATGTCTTCTTTGGTTAAATGTCAACTCAAGTCTTTTGCCCATTTTCTATTAAGTTGTCAGGGTTTTTTTTTTTTTAATGATTTGTAGGATTTCTTTATAAATTCTAGATATAAGTTCTTTGTCAGATAATTGTATTGCAAATATCTTTTCTTATTAAAAGGCTTGTCTTTTCAATCTCATAATGCTTCTGTTGAACAGAAGTTATTCTTTTAATTAAAGTTCAATTTGTCAGTCTTTTCCTTTATGGCCAAAATTTCCGCAGACTGTGTGAGAAATGTTTGCTTATCAAAAAGTCATGAAGATAATTTTATGTTTTTTATTGAGAAGTTTTAGAATCTTTCTAGTTTTCACTTTCACATTTATGTATGCAATCCATCAAGAATGGTTCCTGTGTAGAGTCAAGAATTATTTTTTTAAAGGTCAACTTTTTAACACCATATATCAATGTTGCTATTGTTATAAATCAAGCCACCAGATGTATAGATGAGTCAATTTCTGTGCTCTCTTCTCTTCCATTGGTCTACATTCCTGTCTTTGTGGTAACACTATACTCAATTATGAAAACTTTAAATAAGTTCTGATAGCTGATAGTTTAATTACCCTCACTTTTTTTCTCCAAGATTATCTTACATATTCATGGACCTTCACATCATTCTATAAATTTTATAATCAGTTTGCCAAATTCCACAAAAAAGTCCACTGGAGTTTTCATTGGGATTTTTTTTTTAATGATAGATGAATTTGGGAGAAAATTTGTATCTTTACAATACTGAATCTTTATATAAACATTATCTTCTTTCCAATTTCTCTAGGCTTTCTTTAATTTCTCTCAGATTGTTTTGGTCTTCTGTACTGAAGCCCTGTTCACCATTTACTTCTTTATTCATTACATTTTTCTATTACTTAAATATTTATCACATATTATTTGATGCTGTCATGGAATCATTTTATATATTTAATTCTCTTTGCTTTTCACTGTCATGTAGAAAATTCAAAAAAAAATTGACATTTTATCCAGTGACCTCGCTATATTCACTTATTAATTCTAGTGATTTGTCAAAGACTTGAAATTTCCACAAAGACAATTATGTCATTATTTCTTTCTCTTCAAACTTTATGAATTTTTTTCATGTGTTTTATACTGGCTAGAATGTTCTTTAAAATTCTGAATAAGAGAGGTGATTGTAAATTAAAAAGAAAGGATAGTGGGCATCCATATTCAATTCCCAATCTTAGAGAAACAGTCAAACTTTCACAATTAAATGTGATGCGTCCTATAAGTTTTTAAGAAAGTACATTTTATTAGATTAAGGGAGTTCCTTCAACATCAATTGAGATAATATGATTTTCATTTATTAGGCAATTGTGCTGAATTACATTTGATTTTTAATGTTAAAGTAACCTTTCTGTAACCTTCCTGAAATAAACCCAACTTGGTTGTGATATACTATCCTTTTGATATTCTTTTGGCTTTAATTAGATAATTCTTTTTTAAGGATTTTGGCATCTATTTTCATGAGAAGAATTAATCTGTAATTTTTATTTCTTTTAATTCCATTCCCAAGTTTTGATATCAAGGTTATGCTGCCCTCATGAAGAGCTGGGACATCTTCCATCTTTTATCTCTTCTCTGAAAAAAAAAAAAAATAGTTAAAATCTTGTGGGTTTTCGGCCTCCCTGGTAGCACAGTGGGTTAAGCAACGCACTATGAAGCAAACCGCAGTCACTGCAGCACGAGTTCGATCCCTGCCTCTGCCTGGGGAGGAGACCCACATGGCGCAGCGGACCTCTCCTGCCTCGCCCGCTGCTCCCCTCAGCAGTATGTTTCAGTCAGTCTGCCTGTTCTGCTCTCCACTCTATCTCCTCTCACCTGCCTGGACTCTTGCCTGTACCCCAGCTCTTGTGTGCATAAATAAATAAATCTTTTAAAAAAACAGTCTTATGGGTTTTACATTTTCTTTTTTTCTAACATTTGGAAGAATTCACAGATAAGGCCATCTGGGCCTGGTGACTCTTAGTGGAAAGATTTTTTAATCACTGATTTTTTTTTTTTCCCAATAGATAATGGCCTCCACATTTTCCGGGTCCCAAAACACAGCAAATAGTTGTTCTAGAAAACTATGACATCAGATTCCTAGAAACCCCAGAAAATGCTGGACGCATTTCATCAGTCAGATGCAGTCATGATAACCCCTCCACAGCTCAGCCTTTGGTGGGATCTCCAGAGTCTCCTCTTGCTCTGCACTGCCTTTCTGATGTCTACAAGATACTTTCGCCATTAAAAAAGAAAAAGCAATCCTTGTTCTTGTAGCAGGGTGATTTACTGAGAATTTAACACAGCAGTATAACCTATTAAGACATAAAATTGTGTCTTCTTTCTCAATGCTCCAGACTCACCAGGCTGAAACAAAAGCTAAATCCCAATTCCCCACATAAACCCTTCTAGAAAGGCAGTCAAGCCTCTATTTCCAAAGACTGGACTCTCTTTTCCTCCAGTGGGAACTTCACAGCTTTTTTTTGTTGCTTTTTTTCAGAGCCAGAGCAAGAAGAGAAAGAGTTTTGTAGTTAGGAGACAATGGTAAAATCATCTTTGCTTTCTTCTTCGAGGTCTAGAGTAGTCCAGGGATGTAAGCCAGACTGTCAAGGCTTTGGTGTTCTGGTTGAAGAGAGAGAAATCCAAATCCCCAAAGTTGTACTCAGTAATTGTAAGAAAGGTGGAGTTCTCTGAGTCTGATAAGCAGCATCTGGGGAGGCAGGAATTCGAACAGGGCTCATGTGAGTGCCTTTGTAGGCGGAGTGAAGTCCATGACCTTGAGAGGCATGCCTAGACCAGTTGAGCACAGTGGGAGTAAAGGTGGTTTCCAAGTAAGCCACTTGGCAAGAATATGGGCAACTGTATCATCAGATGAGGTCAAAAACATTCCCATTCCCCCTGCCTGTGAAATGTAGCATTTTTACCTGACTCGTGGGGATAGAGAACCTGAAAAAATAACTATTATGGGATGCATCAGAGGGTATAATAATGAAGAGCTCAATCTCCCCATTTATTTTTTTATTTTTTATGTTTTGGTATAGAAGAACTGGGGTGTAGGTCAGAGGTAGGGATGGTAAGAGGAGTCACCAGAGACAGAGTAGGGAGCAGAACAGGCAGATTTATTAAAATACACCATTAAGGGTAGCAGCAGGAGAGACAGACAAGGTCTGCTTCCCCATGGGGGCCAAGTCCCTGACTGGGGACAGAACTCAAACCATAGTGGTGACAGCACTGAGACTTAACCCCTAGACAACCAGGGAGGCTCCTCCTTTTATTTTAAATAAGAAAAAAAAAAACACTCTTTTTAAAAGTGTGGCTTATCTTTTACTTCCAGAGTATTATGAAGCAAAATAATCCATGTGCCATTATCTTTGGACATTTTGGAGCAGGATTAGTATACGTACCCACTAAGAAATTCATTTCGTGGGTAGCTTTTTGGTGATGTCAGTTACTTCAACAGCCTGGAATCTGTTTAATCTGCCTTCCCCTTTCTCTTCCCCAGTTTACTTACATCCAGGGAAAAGAAAATGGTCCCAAAAGCTCGGGTGTGCAGGGCCTGCAGCTGATGGTACTCTTCACGAATTTAGGAGAAGTGGCAGCTGGAGCATAATATGGAACTCAGAAGGTTTGCATGCTTTGGTGGGGCACTCTGGGCCAGTCTCACGTAGTTACTGTTTCTTGATTTCAACTTCGTTGAAACGAATGCTGACCTGGGGCCAAGCACTGTGTTAGGTACCAGGAGACTAGATAATTCAGGGTCCTGGCTTCAGGACACTCAATGTTAGCAGGGGACATAAAGGGCTGTGCTGCAGGAAGATACATGCGAGGGCAGGAGACAAACAGAATGCTGTAAAAATACCAAGAAGGGAGTGATCAATCCCACCGTGAATGTTCCCTTTACTATGTTTTCTCCTCCAGCAGAAACAAAGTGCTGGGCTCTGCATTCTGGCAGAAGATGCTGGAGGAAAACTGTTAGCTATCACAGCTGGAAGTCATTAGTCCTGTTGCAATGACAGGAGAGCCCAGCAGAACGCTGGATGCAGAAGGTGTGTCCAGGAAAGAGCAGCCAGGCTCAGGTGCCATCTGGACCAGGAAAGCGGATCTGGAAAGCTGGGATGAGACACGAAGCAAAGCCCTCTCTATTAGTTACCCCATCGCAGGCCTTGCCCAGAGAGACAGAGAATCATCAACATGTGGCTGGGATCCAGGCCCTGGAACAGCCTTCAACACCTGCACATGGCATCCACCCACCCCAAGACAGCAGAGAGAATGTTGTGCTCCTAACACATGCAAGATGGTGCACCAGACATTACAACAGGTACAAGAATGGGGAAAATCTCAGTGCTTGCCCCCCAAAGAATTCACCGATTTTCTATAGACAGAAACGTTAAAAGATACTACACAAAGGGGAACTGTCCCTCCAGATGGGAAGAAACACTAGGTGAGTTGATCAGTAAAGACCTCTAGAAGGAGATGGCTCTGCAGGGGGGTCTGAAGCTAGAAGTCAAACAGATGCAGAGAAAACAGGGTTGAGTACTTAATATACTACACACAAAAGCACAGCTACTGTCACCAAGTCCAAAGGAAACATGGGATGCCTGAATGTTATAAGGGTGGAAGAGTACAAGCAATATGAGACAGGAGATAATACGTGGTGCACGTTACACAGGAGCTTTCATTCATGCTTGGAGTTTGGCCTGAATTCCAAAGTCAATGAGCAGTCACTGGCCAATTTCGAGCCGAGTAGGGACCACATAAAAGCAAATGATCTCACATAACACTTCTCCCTGAAAAGCATCCCTCTCCAACCAATGAAGCCCGTTCAGTTGGAAGATGTCAAAACACAGCCTATACCAGGTTATAAATTTACCTGCCAACTACTGAGAGTCATATCAGCTTGAGAGGGCTTGGGTGTCTGCACTATATTTATTTCCCAGTCAAAAATTTAAGGCACTCACGATGATAGAGAAAGAACAAGCTGACTTTGAATGGGTTTCTGATGCACAGAGAGCTCTGAGAGTGCAGGAAATGCATTCAACTGCAGCAAGATCAAAGGGTAAGACTGGAATCCAAGCCCTGCTGATCAGTCATCCCTCATCAGGTTGAGCATCTACCACTCGACAGCTTTTCCACCCCACTGGAGCCTCAATACAAACATGACTCCCTGCTGTGCCTTGCAATTAAAGGTAAAAGTACACACAAGCATCGCCAAAGGAGAGCGTACAAAAGTGTGGGGGAGCAGCATCTGGAAGTGTCCAGTGGGGTGAGCAGGGTGCATATGGCAGTGAGACGCTGCCACCGCTTTGCCCAGTGGCCTTCACTAGCCCTCTTGCTACAAGCAGAAATGGATGCCCATTTCTACTCAAGCTGCCATGGGAAAAGAGTATTAGCCTGGAACTTAGGGAAGCAGTATGTTTCCAAGACCTAAGTTTAACTTGGCTAGAATGGACTAGAGAAAGACCAATGTTGGGCACCAGCCCCTTGACTCAGAGGAGCAAGGCTACTTTACTTTATGGTAAGTGAAGGTGATAGGAATTCCCGGGCTACTGGAGAAAATTTACAATGACTTACAAAACACATATTCAGTGTTAGCTCTTCTCCCAGAAAGGAGCTTCTTCAATTTTCAGTTTCCTGGCATTCATATGAATACTCATTTTTCAGGAATAGGCTTAATTTCTAAAATGAAATTCAAATACAACAACAATGCATAAAACATTGATTCACTTGGAAAACTCTATCTCATCTTTTAAGACCTCATCAGATGTGATCTTTACTCTGCATCTTCCTCTAATCACACATGGTAGAATTAATCGTTCCTTCCTCTGCATTACCAAAGCACTTGATTCGTCTCTCTGTTATAATATGCTTCCTTGGACAGAGACCCAGTCTCGTTCATCTTGATGGTCCCAGTACCTGGAATTATGCTAACCACAAAGGAAGTGTTCAATGACTGTTTGCTGAATTGATGGTGAGATAGGTTTATGTGCACTTGATCTTATCTTCAACACCAAGAATCACAGACTTTATTATTGAATTTATCTTTGTTTGCCAAGACTTATATGTGTTCCTAAGCATAAGTCTGTCTCCGAAGATTTAGACCCATAAATCCATCTGCCTAAAATCTTTCTTACCCGGATGTCCCATAGTGTCAAACTCAACATGCTCCCACCAAACTGATTTGCTTTAATACAAAACTTCTTTCTTTGTAGCCCATCTAAGTCTTTTAAATATACGTAACTGCTACTCATTTACTCAGTCTCATTCTGCAGAAGGCACCCAGAATTTTCTTTGGTTATAGCAACATCCAAGTCAGCACTAAGATGGGTAGAGTCCACCTCTCCAGCACTTCTCAAAGCCAGCCCCTCCTCACCATCCTTCCAGCTCTTCAAGAGGGCCTAGAGCATCCTGCCAGCCAATTCCTTTACACTGCATGCTGTATTTCAAACACAGAACTCTGTAGCCTGTGTTTTTAACTTATGAACAGTCTTCCATATCAACAAACGATAACCTTCAATCACTACACAATATTCCATCCACTAATGTATTTTCACTGACTAATAAAGCACTCAAGTGATGTTTGATCATTTTTGCTCTAATACGGTAATGTCACACTGGACTCTTGTCATTTTCACCATTCCCTGAAATTCAGCCTCCATCGTATTTTCAAGTGGTACTTATAAAGCACAGCTATGATCCAAAAAACCCCTACTGGGTCAAGGAAAAATAAAACCCTCACCCAGTACAGGAGACCTCTACTCCCATGGCCTCTGGCACTTCCTGTCCTTTCCTGCCACCTCCTCCCATGCGGTTTCACCCCACTTCCACCATCAAGCTTCTTGGGGCTTCTTCCCACACTTCACTTTCTCTCATATCTATGCCACTGCACATGTTATTTCTTCTGCCTGGACAATCCTCCCAACCCACTGCCACCATCACTCCACAGTAAACCCTACTGGTAATTTGGTTCAATTATTAGCTTTACTCCGTGCCTTCCTGGCTCTGCCAGGTAGAACCAAGACATCCCTCCTCTGTGACCCACAGCATTTACCCCCATCCTGGCATGCCTCTATGAAAGCAAAGGCCCATGACACAAAACAAACCCCAAATATGCCTGGATAATGACATTTTTTTTCTTCACTCCAACCAGACTAGCAGCTCTTGATGCTAGAAGTAGAGCAGGATCATGTAGTAAAGTCACAAATTACTAACCCAGGGTCTCACTCTAGATCTACTGAAACAGTTCCTTAGATGAGGTCCTGCATGGGTATATTTTAAAGCCCCTTTGCAAATCCTGCAGTGCAGCCAGAGTGGAGAATCAATGAAATTGACTGATGCTTTCAAGGCTGTGATGCGTATTGTCCAGAACTAAGTGGGGTGCAGTGGGACAGAGCATGGAAACTGGAGTCAGTCCAAGCTGAGTTTGAAACCCAGGTCCTCAACCTCTAAGGAAAGCGAGTTTCTCTGCTTTTCTCGGCCTCAGTTTCTACAGCTGCAAAATAATTGAGCCTAGAGGCCTCCCAGGTGGCACAGTGGGATGAGCGCCACACTGTGAAGCATCTGCGGCACAGCAGCACAAGTTCGATCCCTGGCCGGAGGTGGGGGGAACCCACATGGTGCAGCAGAACTCTCCTGCCTTGCCTGCTGCTCCCCTCAGCAGTGTATTTCAGTCGATCTGTCTGTTCTGCTCCCCACTCTGTCTCTGGTGAATCCTCTCACCTCCTGCAACTCTAGCCTGTACCCCAGCTCTTGTATGCATAAATAAATAAATCTTTAAAAAATAGAGCCTAATTTGTAAGAATCAAAGGGGATAATAAACTCCCAAAGGGTCATGGGTCATTCTGAAGATAAATCATGTAACATGTATGAAAACTTAGCCTTAGCCCTAGCACACCGCTAGCATGGTATGGGCCATTATTACTATCCCTTCACTGTCTCTCTCAGTCACCCAAACAAGCCAACATGCATAACAGTCATTGGGAGAATTCTCAGGGGCCAAATACTGCAGCTCAGCATCTCCACCTGCTCCTGCAGCTCCAGCAAGAAGCCGGCTGTCTGCAGCTCAGATCATTACTGAAAAGGAGGCAGAAGAGGAACGTCCCACCCCAGCCTTGGTTGTTTGCAACAATGATGTTAAGTCACTTTCTACTTCTATCTGCAGTCTTAAAGGAAACCACAGCCTGATTGTCTAAATTGGTTTTAGTCCTGGAAGGTATAAAGAAATGCTGGGCAGAAAGGCTGAAATTGAGACGAGGGGGCATCACCATCTCTTTGGAAGAAAGTGGCAAAGGAATAAAACACCAAACTTCCTTTTGTTGTTGAGTCTTAGGGTAGCAGAAGGATAGATTAGTTCTTACCCACACATCTAGAAATGCTCAGGGTGGACTCCATGAGAACACGATCACTAAAAAACTCCCGCAGTGTAGATGTGCCCAAACCATGTTGTGCGGCAACAGGCGAGCAAAGCACACTGGCCATGGATCCTGCTAGCAGCCAGGAACAGACGTGGAGGTTTGCTTTGCAGGGGTGATGGGGTCCAGCTGTTAAATTTCAGAAACTATTTCCAAGCATGGCTGTTCCTCAGGGATGCACTGGAGATACTTTGCCTAAAACCAGTCCCAAAGCTTATTTAAATCCAGAAGATCGGAATCACCAGGGGTAAGTGAACTCTGCAAATCAATACTTCCCACATTTCCTAATGTTACCTGAACACTCAGTCCGTACACCTACCATCTAGGGGGAAAGAAGTTCTATTTGGGAGAAAAATGCAGATGAAATATAGGGAAGACTTCCTGGAGGAAGGAAGACTGAAGATGAAGTTTGGAGGAGAAGGAAGACTCTGGTGGGTGGGGTGGCCACGGAGCAGTGACAGCCAAGAGAAGGAAGACTCTGGTGGGTTGAGTGGCCACGGAGCAGTGACAGCCACGAGAAGGAAGACTTTGGTGGGTGGAGTGGCCATGGAGCAGTGACAGCCACGAGAAGGAAGACTTTGGTGGGTGCAGTCACCACAGAGTAGTGAAACCCAAGATGGAAAGAGGTAAACAGGAAAAGTGAACTTTTATATGGTTTAACTCATTTGATTCTCAAAAGGCCATGATGAGACAGTTGGCCCATACAACATCCACCCATGTTTCTCCTTCCTTCCTAATTTATTGACACATCCCCCTGTACCTGGGTATATGCATGCTGGAGGTTGGGGACCCCTGCCCACCTGGTCTGCCCCAGCAGAGGCATGCACACAGGATTCACTCTGAGAGCCACCTGCTTCTGGAAACAGTTTCCTCACCTGAATCTGCATTGTCATCTGTTCTGGATATTTGTATGCCCTGCTTTCAATGCAAGGGCCTCCTCAGCCACTCAATATCCATCCTCATGTCCAATAGAGGGCAGAGCAGGAAACTGGATAAAGCTTGATCCTCCACAAAGCAACAGAACCAACAAATGAACCACCTGAAACAGTGCTACCTTTACAATTAATCACATTAAGTAACATATTCCCCATACCTCAGCATGTTAAGGCACAGTTTTCTGTACCTTGTAAAGTAAAAAGCATCCTCTCTAACGTAGGCAGCACCAGGACTCTGATTTTATGGAGGATGGCCTGAGATGTGGCGCATTTAAAACTTGCCCAAGGTTACAGATCTTACACTACTGAGCAAGGCAAGGAGAGACTGGCTAGGAAGCTCAGAACTACTTGCCAGACCACACATCTGCACAGATGTTCTCCCAGGGAAACTGGGGAACTCAGAACACTTGCTGAGCCACACATCTGGACAGATGTTCTTACCTGGACTCTAGGGAGGTCAGAATACTTGCTGAGCCTCACATCTGTAAAGATGTTCTCCTAGGGGTACTTGGAATCTCACAGCACTTTCTGAGCCACACACCTGTACAGAGGTTCTCACCTAGATGATGGGGAGCTGAGTTACACACCTGCACAGATGTTCTCCCAGGAACACTTAGGAGTTCTTGGAAGCTCTAGAGTAAGCATTAACATAACATAATCAAAGCAGCAATTCTTGAAAATAAGTCCTGGCTATCATTTTTTTTTATTTTATTTTCAGATCTATTTCATTTTATTTTTTTTATTTTTTTATTTCTTTTATTCTATTTTTCCCTTTAATTTATATATATTTGACATCAATTGTAATCCCCATGTGTTCCCCATCACCATATCACCAATGCACCTCAGTCCCCTGTGCTTCCATCTTCCCTCAACCCTTCCCACCAAGTGTCCCCAATTTGTCCTTGTCTTTTCATTTTTGGTTTTGTGTCTTTATTGTTATTACTATTATTATTATTGTTCTTATTCCTTTCCTTGATTCTTATTTGGTTCCCTTACATTCCTCCTAGGGGAGGAACCATCTGGTATTTTTCTTTTCTGGCTATCATTTTTAAGCCAATGATTGGCGAAGTGATCTCAAGTCTCCATTTCTTACTCCCTTGCCTCCAAGAGTTCATGGTCCAGGCCCCAATCCCTGCCCTAAAACATCAGGGTAAACTCAGTATGCAAGCAGCTGTGAGACCAAAGAGGAAACATCTTTATAGTTTCTCAAGAGAAGAGGGTGATTCGGAGTATCTCAAACCAATGATCTCAAACCAGTGACAATTGGCTTCAGGTCCAGCTGAGGCCAAGACAGGTCTCCAGACAGCCACATCAGGGAGTTAGGAATGCTATGGAAATCCCCTCATAGAAATGACTCTCACAACCTTGTGCCTGCAAGCCTGTTCTCTGAGCTATGGATGCTGGTGCTCTGTGACTTGGGACCAGGCCGGGCTGCTGAGACCAGAAGTCCGGCAGCGCAGCATTCCAAGCCGACTTTGCAGAGCTAACCTGCATGCTAAGCTTCTGCTCTGACATCAACTCACTCCTCTCCAGAAGTCCAGAGCAGAGTCAGGAAATCTTCCGCGCATATATCTGCTGCCACTGCCTCCTCGGGATGATTGAAGATTCGAGGTTCAGGCCAAAGACCACTTTGGATAATTGCATCCTATCTCCCCGCTGCTCTTCCATGCGACTGTCCTTGACTGGCCCTGCTGGGCTGCTTTAATCACTCAAGTGCTTTGCCTGCTCCCATTCCCCCAACAAGTGGAAGGGACCCTAGGAAAACGGGCTGCCAACAACCTCGCAGTCTCGGTCTGGAGCCCGTGCCCAGGCCTGCCTCGCAGGCAACAGCTCACCTGTTCCAGTTCTGCTCTCTCCCCTCCAGCATGGCCTTTCTATTTGGGGTCTTTTCTCAGCCTTTGGACATCAGCAGCCTCTCTGACTTGTTCTCTCCTTGTTCTTGCCTTGACTGAGTCTCATCTGGATTTTGCTTCGTTTGATTGATCTGGGTGCAACTTGGCTTTGCGTACCATCTCCATGACCACATGCCCTGGGACAGGCTCCCTCACCTGGCTGAAAGCTTGACCTGGCCTCTTCCATCCCAGAGCCCTAGAAGCCCCGGGTTTACTGGGCAAAGCCCACAAGCACCTTGAAGCACTGGCCATCGGGGTCCTCAGCTACCTGTCCGCCAGGTGCACCTGCAGTGTGCACAGTGGTTCTGGGACTTTCATAGGAACAGCCCTGGACTTGAAGGCAGAAGGATGATTTCCAAACCACAGTCCTGCCATGAAGTGGCCAGGTAGCCTTGAGTATGTGCCTTGCCCCACAGGGACCTCCGTTTCTCCATCAGTTCAGCGGGAGGCTCGAACCAGACCACCTTTGAATAACCTGCTCACTCCACCCAAGCCCGAGAGAGGCACAGCCCACAGGCAGACTGTGTTCATGGATGAGCAGGCCCAACACGGGACTCCCCCATGCCAGGGCCCGGTGTCCTGCAGGCAATGAACTAAACAGCGTGCACTGGCCACTGGTCAAGCAAGTGCAAATATTTAATCTACCTGGGTGAGGTGGGTGGTGGTACTATCCTGATTACACAGAGGAAGGAACGGAAGCTTAGACATATTGAGTAATGTTTCCAGCCACCAGCTGCTAAGTGGCAGGGCCAGATAAAGCACAAGAGCAAGCGGAGCGGCTTCTTGCCCAAGTGGAAAGACACCCCAGGGAACCCAGCCGTCCCATGCCCTGGGGGGGTCCAAGTGGGAATGCCAAAGCTGCCCTGTGCTCACTCTGATGAAGGGCGACTGGAAGGCACTTCCACAGGTGATTCACCGCCCCCAGCAGCCCCAGCACAGTGTTTGTTCATGTTTAAGAAAACCCCGGACTCTTCCCACTTCTCTCAGCAGGGAATATTGCATCAATTTTCAGCAGCACAGCCCATGGCGTTGCTGCACTGGAAGGAAACACACCCCCCTGCAGATCCACACCCTCCTTCACTGACACACAAAGGGGAGCTGGGATGTCACAGAGCCTGCTAGTCCATAGTACAACAAGAGTTTATGTCTCAGGGCCTCCCTGGTGGTGCAGCGGGTTAAGCAACGCACTACGGAGCAGACCACAGCTACTGCACCACGAGTTCAATCCCTGCTGCCTGCCAGCTGGGGAGCTGACCCACATGGCACAGCAGACCTCTCCTCTCCTGCCCACTGCTCCCCTCAGCAGTGTGTTTCAATAGATCTGCCTGTTCTGCTCCCCACTCTGTCTCTGGTGAATCCTTTCACCCCCAAACCCTGTACCCCAGTTCTTGTATGCATAAATAAATCTTAAAACAAAAACAAGTTTATGTCATAAAGTTGGACAATCTGGGTTCAAAATCCAGCTTGGGCAGTCCCCAGCTGGGAAGCCCTCCATGTCCTGTGTGTTCAATGTCTGACTCTCTTTCTCTCTCCCTCTTTCTCTCCAATATCACTGTTACTCTCACCCCCCCTTTTCTCATAAAATGGGTATAGTAGTATTTTCCTTGCATATTTTTATGCATGGGAAACATGTTTATTATAATCCACTAGCATGGTACACAGTAAGCGCTCAATAAATGCTGGTGTGTTGTTTCCTTCCAATGCTGGATCCAACCGTTGCTACTATAGCTGCAGCCTCTGACGTCTTGGGCCCCCTCCCAACTCTGACCCTACGTGAATCTCACTTAAATACAATGACCGCCAGGGAGGGGCCTGGGTCTGCCCTACTTGCAAGTTCCCAGGCTTGACCCCACAGAGAAGGGAGATCAACAAACCTGAGCTGGATGTGAGCTACATAGATGGGGTGCTGTGGGTGGACCCCACATGGATGGGGTGCTCTGGGTGGGTCCATCACTGGAGGGGCTCCTGGGGTTCTGCCACCAGGCAGATGTGGCTCTGGACCGTGTTATACCAGCTTACCTGCCTTTGGAGGCAGAGGACAAAATGGGTGTAAATCCATTTGGGGGCTGGCGACCACCACTTTTACTGGAGAGTCACTAGGTGAGAAGCAGTCCATGGCTATGTGAGAAGGAGCACAGGTGGGGGGACAGGGAGACGGGCTGGAGAGTGAGGTTTCTCTCTTTGGGAAGAGGAACAATTGTCACTAACACTAGTTTGAGGGCCATCTAGAGTCCTTCTCCCAGGAAAGGCAGGTCAGCAGTGGGGACATGGGGTCCCTGGGAACTGGGAGGGGAAAGCCCAAAGAGCAGGGGAAGACGTGGTGCCTAGCTCCTATCTGAGCACGACATCCTGTTATTTTGTCCATACATTTCGGTTTCCAGTCAATACTATGGTGAGCGCCCCCTGCAGAGGCGGAAGCTCAGGCCCAGGGAAGTTAAGCCCCACATCCAGGCACAGGAGGCCCGGCTGGGCTGAGAAGTGCTTCCCTCCACCTCACACTGCCTGGGGACCCCCAAGAAGCAAACAAAACTGACAAGTGACCCCCTCTGTGTTCCGCCCAGACCCCAACATGGGAGGACAGGGCTCGCTTGCTCTGAATCTGGCCTGACTCCTCGGCAGGCCCGCGGGCCCCCAGACGCGTGTCCCTGGTTCCCTGGACACGGCCACCGCAGGGTGCATGCAGAGACGAGGGACTCTGACCTTGTGCCGGTCACGGGCGGACAGGCCAGGGCGAGGCTTGTCTGCCAGAAGCAATCTCTCTGCTTCGCTGAGCTCACCGAGGAAGAACAAAGTAGGCTCATTTCTTTCGCCGGTGGCGGTGGTTTCGTCACAAATAGCCCGACCTCAGGGACGGCGAGACCCAGGCGGTTCACTAGCGGGAACATCAGAAGAACACCACTACCTGCCTCTTCCCTACAACCACTCCTGCCTGAGCTCAGAGAGCAGCCCCCCAAGGAGTGGGTCGGCAGGGCAGGGCGCAGAGATGGTGCAAAGCTGCACAGGGCACTTCCCCAGCACCAGGGCTCCCGCCTTCCTCAGACACAGCCCTGAGGCCCTCAGTCCTGGCTCGGAAGACTGCGGGGGCTCCCGA
This sequence comes from Galemys pyrenaicus, assembly GCA_019455555.1. Lineage (NCBI taxonomy): Eukaryota > Metazoa > Chordata > Mammalia > Eulipotyphla > Talpidae > Galemys > Galemys pyrenaicus. The sequence goes on along the minus strand of JAGFMF010011658.1, from coordinate 566,997 downwards.
GACATTCCGGGAAGTCCTGACTCACCCCTGAGCTTTTGGGGGTCTCAATAGCTAGCTCCAGGCTCACTCTTCTTACTTGCAACCGAAGAACCCCTGAGTCTACTCAAACCTCCACCCCGCTCCCCTATCAGACAGCCACTTCGGGTCCCTCCTCGCCAGGTCCCAAGCCTCCTCCCCCAGTTTCCGCCTCGCCCTTTCTGATCCACTGACTTGATTACGCCACAATGACATCTTCCTGCCTTGTGGGGAGTGGTGACTCTTCCACATTGGGACACGTCACCTTCTGTTTTTAAGGGTACAAAGTGTAAAATTTCAGGGGACTCCCTGGTGGCACAGCGGGTTGAGTGCCACACTGTGAAGCACGCACGACACAGCAGTGCGATTTCGATCAGAGGCCAGGGAGGGGACCCACATGGTGCAGCAGACCTCTACTGTATCACCCTCTGCTCCCCTAAGCAGTGTGTTTCAGTTGCTATGCCTGTTCTGCTCCCCACTCTCTCTGGTGAGTCCTCTCACCCCCAGCATCTCTAGCCTGTACCCCAGCTCTTGTTTGCATAAATAATTTTTTTTTTAAAAAAAGGGTAAAATCCCCACGGCCTCCACTTCCAGTTTGGAAGCCCTCATCCAAGCATCTTGGTGGGGTTTTCTTGCCCAGCCTGATCCTCTGCCACGGGTCCACAGCCTCTCCTTGGGGCCCTTGGTCTTTCTGTTCCTCTTATGGGCTCCGCCTTCGCCTATCCCCTCGCAGCCACCCCTCCGCCAAGCCGGAGCCCCTTGCGGAGGTTCGACTGGGCTTCCACTGTGGCCAGCCAGCTGTGCTGCCACGAGCCAGGGAGAGCAGGAGAAGCAGCACCTCGCATGACCACCCAGAAGCACGGGTTTCCTTTTAATCCTTCACTCATTTCAAAGAGTTATTGCTTAACTCCGAAGCGTTTAGAGAGCTCTTTGCTGAACAAGTTCTGTGCACACAGACGCACACAGGTGCATAAAACCCAACACCAATGAAAATCAAATTTTAAAAATTGGTTAGACAAACACAAGCCACTAAGAGGTGTAATAAGTGACTAATTTTTATTATTCCCCTTAAACGCTTGGATAATCTTACCACAAATCATATCTTTAAGAAAATGTGATCTACTTGATGCAAACCCCAAAGGGCACTTTGGAGAGAAGCCAGGCTATAGGTTTATATTCTTCCCATTTTCAAATAAAATGCAAAAGAAAAACTAGTAATCATTTTAATGAGCCTTTAAATAAATTCTTGGCTAGAGCACACTGAGGTAATTTATACAGGAACCCTCATACATATATTGCTGAGAAAGGGACTTTAAGACTAAAGAGTGAATTTCCAAGAATTACCCTTGGTTCCCTTTCCTTTAAGTGATTAGTCCGAACTGAACCACACCTCATAGCGACTTCTGCCCTGATCACGCTTGCAAAGACAGATGGGAACGCGTGTCTTTCCCTCGATGATCCAGTTGCCGCTGATCGTTTAGCGTCCCTTTATTCTTGTTTCTCAGTCCCTGAACAGTCTGATACTTTCACTCTTGAAGGGTTAATTTTAGCTCATTTTCTGGACACAGCAAAAGGGAAAAGCTATAGACTTGCAATCAGCAAATGAGAGAAATTGAATCCAAGTTCTGTTCTTTTCCCTTTTTCAATCTTTCCTCTCACATTTTTCCCCCTGAGCACATCTCCTGAAACACTTCTCTAGCCTCTTGGTAACTGCTAATTTATGAGGCAAGACAAACGGGGTGGTTGTGAATTAATACGAGTGAAGCCATTTCTCTCCATCAGCAGAATCATCGATCTCTCTCCGGCAGTCAGCAGGCTTGGTGTTAAGAGACAGAGGAGTCTGGGGCAAAGGTGCTGCTGCCTCCTGGGCAGTTCTTTTAAAACCCTGCTCTGGCCGCAGCATGTCCTCCTGAGGAAGCTGCCCTGCAGGGCCCGTGCTTAGCACCGGAGTCACAGCCATGGGGCTGTTCCCAGAGAGCCTGAGTCGAGTCTGACCTGGTCACCTCCATCTGCACACTCACCACTTCCCCTCCCCCTCTGCAACTTCTTTCTTTTTTTTTTTTTTTTATTAAAAGATTATTTTATTTATTTAGGCATACAAGAACTGGGGTGTAGGCCAGAGCTCTGGGGGGCTAGAGGATTCACCAGAGACAGCGTGGGGAGCAGAACATGCAGACTGACTGAAGTACACTGCTGAGGGGAGCAGCAGGCAAGACAGGAGAGGTCTGCTGCACCGTGTGGGTCTCCTCCCCTGGCCCGGGTCAGAACCCATGTTGCAGCAGCTGGTGACAGCTTGATAGTGCTGAGACTCAGCTCCTGAGACCCCTGCGCTTATTTCTTCCCAAGCAATATTACATATCTCATTTCATCCTGATTATCCCAGGGAGGGGCCAGGTAAATGACCCTTTCATCCCCATTTTACAGATAAGAAACAGGCGCAGATAATTTAAGTGACTTTTCCAATGTCGAAGAGAAAAGCCGAAACCAGAAACCCTGATTCCTTCCTGACAGTCTCTTCCCAGAGACCCCAGCCTCTTATGTCCTCTTATCCCTGACAGCCACTTGGCCTTGGCCTTGCTACTCATCCATCCTGTCCTTCAACACGTACAAAGAGGTTTGGATTTCAGGCCCTCGGTTTCTCTGCCAGGTTCATTGGCACTGGGATTCGGCTGCAGTACCCTTTGAAAGGACCAGTGAGCAGAGAAACCATAGGTGTCTACGTGAACCCTATAACACACATTCAGAGACCAGCAGGAGAGGTCTCCACTCCCAAGGGACTCCTTTGTATTCACCCCCATGCCACTTCATCAGACCTGTGTGCTCGCTGCACTGGCTGAGTGTTGGCAGAGAGCACCGGACTAGCTACCAGGAGACCCGGTTCCTGGCTCTGTTGCAAGGGATTAAGACCTCTGTTAAACGGGGACCCTTGCATCCCTAACACATGGTGCACCACAAAAGACAGTCAGATAAGCACATTAGACCAGGTAAGTGGCCATCAGATACCAAATTTGAGTAGGTCATCGGCGCCAAGATCTTTCATTACTTACAAACAAAATATCACAGGGTTACTGGTGAAGTTCTGAATCAGCTAATTTATATAAAGCATTTAGAACAAATTCTGACACACAGTAAATTCCCCCAAATGCTAACTGTTATTTCTTTTGCTGCTTACATCATTATTGTTAATACCACTAATATCATGAATTCTCGTTACCTGTGCAAACAGAAACATATTAGCATTAAAAGGAACTTGTTCTCCTTGCTGTGCACAACACGTTTAGGAAGTATATCTTGTGAAGGAGAGATCAGAGGCCACAAAGCAGAGAAGGTGCTGGAGGCTGCAGGGAGGGGAGGGGAGGGGAGCGTGGTGGGGGCAGCAACGAGCCTCAGGGCTATCCCCTGCAGCTGTCTGTGTCTGTCCCCTCGTGCCAGAAGAGGCCCAGACACCTCTCCAGCTCCTATTCCTACAGGAGAGGGGCGGGGGTGCCTGGAAGGTGACGGGGTGTCCGTGGGAGGGCACATGAGCTCTGGCTGACCCAGGAGAGGCCACTGCTCCGAGTTCCACCTGCAGAGCCAGTGGGGAGCCCCATCTTCGGACCAAGAAACTGTAACTTCAGAAAAGCTGGCCTGGTGGGAGTACCTTGCTGCCTAACAGTGTGGCCATGGAACCAAGAGCTGGAAGCACTTGCCAAGTGTTACAGGCAACCCCAATATAAAATGGGTTTCCCTGACTGGGTCCTCACCCGCGCTCAGAAGACTTTTATAATAAGTTCCAACTTCAGGCACACGTGACAAAAGTTATTAAAAGGTTTTATTTTACAAAGAAATAAGCCCAGGGGAATAAAATAGCATTAATACCAAGGGACAGAGAGGGATACAAATCCGCAAATACCCTACCAGATCTCCTAAACTGGCACATTGAGAGCTGGCTCCGAGTCAAGTGAGATGGCTCCAAAGGAAGAGAGGGCCCAAGGCTCACCTCTGGTTTTATAGCCAGCCTGGCTGCTTAACTCCACCCTCAGGTCCCGGGGATCCACTCTTTGATAATCATATTATCGGATTTGTGGTTCTGGAACACTGGTGGTCTGGAGTGGGGGTTGGAGTCTACAAACCCATCTGTGTAATCCATTCAGGACAACCCTTCCCCCAACACAAGGACCACCCAGTAGTGATCCAATCTGCCCAAAGTCCACAGGTCATCATGTTACCACGCAGTGCTGCAAGAGGCCATCCATACCAAGAAAAAACTCAAAGTAAGGACCCAACCTTGCCATTACACACAGAGGGACGTGGAAGCTCTTGGGGGAGGGGCTGGGCAGGGGGCCTGACTTATTCAAGAGGGCTCAGTAATGCCAGGGCAGGAAGTGTGCCTCTTCCTGCAGCAGCCTTGCCCACAGTGACGTGAAAGGCCCCTCTGCACTGCAGGATGTACACAGGATGGCTCTGAGTAAAGGGAGGTCTTTGCAAACCATACTCAGCTTACCTGTCACACAGAGCAGAAAGGTCAGGTGTATTTACTAAGAACTGTCCTGTGGCCCCAAAGCCCACTTCACAAATACCAATGTCTCACCCAAGACAAATCACTGTGCAGAATATGACACATGATGCAAACTGGCTACAAGGGACTGAAGCAGGTTTGGGGACAGCTTGCCTGCCAGCCGTCATACTCCGAACCCCACCTCCCAGCCTGGTCTCTCTGAAACATCCCAAAATATAGATGTTTCATATAAAAATACGCAGGGGAAAAGTTCCTAAGGAAATCAGAAAATGATGACAATGATGTCACAGCCGCCTGGGTCCCCGCGCGCACAAAGACAACGGTCATCTGGAACTGATCACTGGACGCTCCTTCCAGAGGGGCTGTTGTGGTCCCCACCTGTTCCTCCTCGCTCACTGGCATCGCCGCCTGGCCCTTGTATCCACTTGGGCTTGAGACCCCAGGTCTGTACAGACTTGTCTTCTCTGTGCCCCTGCCCAGGCCCTTGTACACTGTTGAAAGCAAAACCTCCCCGCCAAAAGACTTCGTGCAGAGCTAGACATCCAACAGCGCACTGAGCGACCTCAGATTAGCTGTCCACATCTTCTGTTTTTGCTTTGCTTTAGTGTAAGGGATCTTCGTAACTATGAATAGACAGTGTTCTAGCTCAGAGCTTCCTTTTCCTGTCCTTCCAAGAATCATGCGAGACATCATGAGGGAAAAGGAGAGGACTCATATTTTAAAATTCTGCATTGTGCTTTGGTGAGAGGTTTGCGGTGCCCCGCAGAGCCCGGGTTATGTCGTTGCATTAAGAGACTGACACGGGAATAACCCTCATGCCCACGTACTCGGAGCTTTTGTAACAGCCTGACAGGTGGCTTGCCCATTGGAGAAATCTGGTCCCTCCTACTGTATTTCTGCAGGATAACCTGGAAGCAATTATCCTTCTCGCTGGTAAATCAATTAGGAGGAGGCCTGAACACTCACCTCCTCTTTTAAGAAACTGCTAATCCTCTTAACACGGATGGGCAGAACACCGGAGCGGAGAGAGGTGCTAGCCTGGGCTTCTGCTGAGGCAGGGCACAGCCTGCAGAGTGCATGCATTACCCATGTGGTCAGAGACAGGGGGTGGGGATCCGGACCCCCCTTACCAGCTCCTTTACAATGACCACGTGGCTTGGCTGCCTGAGTTTTTGTTCCCTCACCTGCCACGTGCGGATGAAACTACCAGGCTCAGGGGCTTACCAGAGAAACTTAGAATAGAGTATAGAAGTGACATTATCAGCCCAATGACCAGACTTCTTAGGCGCTCAAACAAGAAGCCTTTATCCTATTCTGTGTCAGATCTCCCAGGCTTCCCCCAACATACAGAGACCCCCACCTCAGCAGACTGGCCAGGCTCCCGGACAATCAGACCTCCCCATGCTCTCACATACCCAAAGCACTTCTTGACCACCTGTAGCCAGCCTTGGGCCACAGCCTGCCTGCATTTCCCTCCCTGCTCAAAGGTTTCTTATCAAAGACACCCAGGTGGCCCCAGCCCCTCTGCGGTGAGGCACAAAACCTTTAGTCTGTCTGGACAAAGCACAGCTCTGTTAAATGCAGACATGACCCAGGCACAGGTCGATCTGCTTGGGTCTGAGGACAAGAGTCAGGGGCAGTAATGAGATCTAGGAACCCAGGGATATTAATCTCTTTGTCAGGGGAAGGAAAAGCTGTGTGCTGGAGCTCAGACCCCAGCAAAGGAGAGCCCCATCCTGGAAGCAAACACACTTGCTTCCAGAACTACCACTGCATCTTCAAAGAGCCAGGCAAATGACAAGGGATGCAGAACTCAACCAAATACAGCCAGGCAGACCAATGTCACTACATAATGCCAACGCCAGTACCACTGCACCGTACAATGGTCTAGAACAACTTCAACTGCAGCTCCCAGCATTTCATATTAGCATTCTCATTTACACAGGAAATTATGACACCCTGTCCCAGGCTATGCAGAAGACACTACCACTCGTTCAATTCTCAGCTTCCTGTATGAATCTAGCACTGTGCATATCCTGATTAATGGGAAACCTATCACACCACTGGTTATAAACAGAGAGAGCAATGTGGTAATTTGCATGGAGTTCCTCTCTGGTCTTGCCTGCCTTTAAAGTAACTGGGAGGATTGGAGGTCAAAGTTCCTACAAGGAAACCGAGTATAGTAGCTGCTCAGTTAATGGTAACTAAGATTTTGACTGCTACACACATGTGAACACTTCTGTTTTTAACCTAATGCTTGATTAGCAATCTTCACTTGAAGATTTTACATTGTCCACAAGTATAAGAAAATCAACAATTAGCCTGAGGAACAACTATAAAAATACAAGCACAGTTGACTGTTTCACTAGGGGCGACAGATATCTCTGATATGCTCACAGCCTCCTTGGGAAACAGTAGCCATATGTTAAATAAATAAGTCAATAGGTAAAAAGTGAGGGTTTCACAAGACAACCTGAAAACTACACTGCCGACTACTGATGTTACCAGCTCAAGGAACGTGGGGAGTGACAGATAATTTGGGTGCTGAGCAAATCGAAGGAAGCTTGCACAAGGCAAGCTGAGATGAGAATCCTGCTGACCACAGGTCTAAACTTCAAGGCATATTTAAGAAGGAAAGTTTGAAAACATGTTGCACTACAAGGTCATAATGACCCAAAGCACTAGACCAATAAAGAAACATAGAAGAGTATTTTCACTGATAGCATTTTCCCCGCGTGGCTGGAGAAGGGGAGTTCCACTCAACAATGTTTGGGTTAAGAGAAAATCGTCACATAGATCATGGTGCATCAGCAATTTCTGGAGGCTCAGGACACATCAGGAACACTTAACAGTAAGACGAAGCAGAAGCTAATTTCATCCTTCCTTGGATGATTCAGAAATCACTTCAGGATTACACGTCCCCTAATGAAATTAATTTCTATCGCTATAGTCAGGGAAAGTAAATCCAGCACATTATTGCTTTTGTTTGCAGCCCCCAATCTGAGTCGAGAGCATGCCTGTGGCTTTCCCTTCCTTCCTGGAAGTGCCTCTGAGGGGGGAGGTGGCCGCCCTAAGGTGGTGTTTCTCAGAGAACACAGACAAAAGAGGCCTAACTTTTGTTCTGTGGCAATGGACTATGGTAGAGGACGGGGGTGCTTCGGTGGTAGGAAAATTACGGTGACCACACCTGAGGGGAGATCCTGTGCTGAGAAAAAATAAACGAGGATGTTTAAAAAGAAAAGTCTGGTCATGTTTCCATTCTGGACAGGTCACCTGCTTTAATTCAAGGTGTGAAGCAACTGCTTTGAGCTTCCAACTCAGGATTAGACCATCGTTTTGAAGCCCCAGATAATGATTACCTGGGAAGAAGAAGTGCAAAGCACGCTCAGGGCAATGAGACCTGGACTGAGAAGGGTGTCCCAGCTCTGACGCCAGCTCCTTGTTTTACCTGCCATTTTGGGCTTTGTGACTTCAGTTCTCTCATCTGTGAAGTGACACTAATGGTGGAGATGACACCCTTAACCTCCATAGACATCTTGGGTCCAGAGATGGGATCCCTAAAAATAGTTTTCATAATTTTGTGTGCAGGTGCATGCTTCCAGAAAAGAGGTCTAGAACTTAACTGTACTTGTAAAAGATTTGCAGTTGGGGGACTATTCAAAACTGCCTCATAGATGAATCTATGATTTTCTCCAGCTCTAGCATTCAATAACTCATTAAAAATGCTGACAAAAATGTGAGGTTGACAACTTTTGGGGGCAAACAGACATACTCAGCTAAAAATAGTAACAGGTGGTACTGATAACTAAGGCTTTGGCACTTGGCTGGTGGGCATGGTCTCAGGTTGGGGGACCCCAAGAACTGGCTGAATCTTTGGTGATCACCAATAACGAAGCAGAAGTCCCCAATTCCATTCCTTCCCTTTGCTGGGGATATTCAGAGACCCTGGAGGTACGAGTGGGGAGGAGGGGTGGGACTGGAGTTATGATACTAAGGGTTTGGGTCAAAGCTGCTCTGCTTTGGACATCAACAATAACACACTAAGTCACAGCTCGGGACCCCCAAGTAGGAGCAAGAGATCACAGATATCTTCAGAGTGAGCAGATGCTCTCCAGAGCCCACCTCGCTGAAGAAACAAAACCCGTGGGGAGTGCAAATCAGACTGCAAGAGGAGAGCCTGGCAGTACTGCTTTCAGTCTTTAGAAACCTGGAACGGTCTTCTCTACCCCTGCTTTGCTTCCTGGGCCAAGCCTTCCAAGCCAAAGATCACCCTGCCCCAGTGCCCATACATTGCACAGCATGTATTTTCTAAAATGAGGTGTCTTCCCATGGTCTCTCCATGACCAAGGTCTGACCTTCCATGATCCCACCCGCAGCCTGGCTGCTTAATCAAGAGAAAGGACAGAAGTAGAGGGGCCATGGAACCGCGCCATTCTCTTGCATTTCAGAAGCAGCTCTGGGTCAACTTAAAGAATTCAGGGGTTGCCTAACCATCCCTTGGCTGAAATGAACTCCCTTGCAAGTAGACCAGCAAGACCAAAGCTGTAGACCAACTCAACTTGGGAGGCAGCAGACCTCTACTCCAATCCCAGATGTGCCAACAACTGCTATCTGACCTCAGAAAGTTATATAACCACTCTGAACTTCACCTTACTCATCGGTAAATGGAGACAATAGTAATTCCTACCCCCACAGACTCAGAGTGAGAATAAATGAGCTAAGTACTCAAAGCACTTAGCCCTTCCAGACACATCTGAGCTGGTCCTCGGGTTTCACTGTTGTTATATCATCCTCACTGTGACTCAAGGAGGCTGGCCTTGGATTTGAGCATCTGATGCTCTTGGCATAAACACAGGCATTTCCATCGCTATTGACTTTACCCGGTGGGGAGTGCTCAGGACCAGGCCCCTCTTCTTACCTTCCTTTTGTTGGTGGGATTGACATAGAGGTAACTGAGGACGGTCTTCAGACCCACTTTGTCATTCAGCTTTTCATAGGTGGTGCCATAATCTGTTGATCTGTAGGTAAGAGAGACAAAGAAAGGGAGAGATTGTTTTACCAGAGGGGATTGTATTTAAAGGGGAGTCAGGTTCTCCCTGGCTCTGCACCTTTGTTCCCAAATCACATGAGTTCCTAAAAGTGTTCTTCACAGATAAAGGGCCCTTTAATTTTAGGAGCACAATTAGACTAATGCATCTGTGCCTCTCTAGACCCTCCCTTTTGCTTCTGGCTTTTCTCAGAGACCTACTTTTGTGCAGTGAAAAGTGCTTCTGGGGCTGGCCTGCCTTGGGGTGCTCACTCAGGCCCAGGTTCTCTGCGTGGCCGTGAGAGGACCAGGCAAGAGTTTCCGCCCACAGGGAGCTGTGCTGGGAGGCTACAGGGTGAGAGGCCAGACCAACCTCCTCTGAAGTCAATGGGGTGAAGCCACCCTCACCCCCTCTACAGAAACCTCAGAGGGGCACAATGCACGATACCCAAGCGTCTGCAGAGTTCAATGCCAAGTCAGGCTCCACCAGGCAGTGGGACTGAAGATTTCATAGGAGCAATGGTGTGTTAGGATGGAAAGTCAGTGGCACTGAGCTGCTGCCAATGTTCATCATTTCAATTATCCTGCTGGCTACCTGCTCCTCCTTTGGGCCTAGTTTCCAGGGCTCTGACCTTGGACCAAAACTGCAAGTCAGGGCTCGGAGAAACAAAGGCCAACCCACAGCCCTCCCACCATGCTCGGCCAGGGGGATCTGGGAAGCCGGTGCTGGGCAGTGAGAGTCACCCACCCACCTCTCTGACACACGCCCTCCTCTCTTCCCCAGACACCCCACACATCCCCCTTTTCAAGTCCCCAATATCGACATATTCTCAGCCTCTTTCTGTTGGCACCTTCCTTAGCATGAATCGTGAAGCTTATTCACCTGGGAAAGTCAGTGGCCAAGTCATTTCCCCAGGGCCTCTGGCCTCTACCTGCCTGCCGTCTGCTTTGGCTCTCACTTCCTGCCCCTGGTTGGTTCTGTGCCTCCCCTACTAATTATCTGTCCTTGTCTTTCCCTTGTTCCTTTACTCACCTTCTAACACTAATCTGCTCCTGCCCCAGCCCACAGCGTCCTTTGACAAGCTCAGTAGCCATACTATGGGAGAACCTTTAAGAAATACTTCTAAACCCATCAAACCTGGAAAATTCCACGACTGAGGCTTCTCCAGCCCTCTTGCCAGTCACCACTTATCTCCCCTCTACAACCAAGCAAATTTTCCCCTCCATCCATTCTCCACCAAGGCACACAGTATACGCCTCTTGCTGACTCTTCACCAGTAACATGATTCATTTGCCCAACCATAAATGTAAGTCCTCAAGGACAAGGAACTTTGAAGAACACTATGGTGAAGAAAGAACATGAACTTTGTCTGTAGCAAACTGTCTGTTTCATAGACCGACAGCTCTCTGGTACAAAGGCCAACTGCAAGTTACTTAACTTGCTGGAATCTCATCTGAAGTTTTTCATCTGAATGAAGGGGATGCTTGAATCTCACAAGGCATTTGTGAAGATGCCAAAATACAACCCATGGGAAACCTAACAGGTTGTAGGTATGCTGAAATGTTAGAAAACTAATAAAACAAGCATTCCCTTCTTTTCCAAAAGTGCACTGTGGATCATGCACACTCAGCACATTTACTGAACAAAGATCAGGACTTCAGATTCCTCCCTAGGCTCGGGCCCCATGTGGTCATTAGCTAAGCTCACTTCAATACTTCATCCCTCAAAACTGACAGCTTGTCTCCATCCCCTATCTACCTCAGGCACTGGCAATCACTCTCAATCTTCCCCCATCTTAATCTCTCAAAACCAGCTCAGTCTCCAAGCCCTAGTGATTCTATCCCCTGATAATTGAGACCCCCCCCCCCCCCAGTCTTTCCACCCTCACTCCAGTGCTCTGGCTCATGCATTATCATTGTTGCAACAATCCCCCCAGTTGGATGCTCTTCTTTCAACCTGCTCCCCAATCCTACTTCCCTCCCTGCCGTCTGTTCTCAGGTTGGATGCCAACCCCCCAGATCTGCCCACTCCCTGCTGGTGCCCACTCCCTTGACCTGCACACTGAGAAGGTGTATCATACAACCTACTCTTGTGAAATCTGGTTTCAATCTCCTCTTTCTAAACTCATTTCCAGTTGGTCCTCGGCCCCTTTTCACCAGCCTTGCCAAACATCATGAATGACGCGCCTTTCCATTGCCCTCTCTTTCCACACACCTCATTCCTTTCATCTGAACTATCCTGCCACTGTTTTCACTACTTGGTACATTTATTTTCCACATTCAATGCCAAAATCACCTTTCTTCCAACATTTGAGAGGAAAATTAATTGCATTTTTCTCTCTGGTCTCATACTAACTTATACCCATTTCTATTTTAGCATTTATCCTATTGCTGGGCTCACAATAGGTTTATTCTGGGGGTTCTCTTGACTATAACTCCCTAAGGACAGGAACCATTTCTTATAACAGTCCTGATGTCTTAGAGCAAGGCTGGCACAAAATAAGTGTTGAATGTATTGGTTTCTGTATTGTTTTACTTTGTCTTTATTTGTGATAATGAATGAATGAATGAGCTTGTCCAAATTTACAAGTTCTTGACCAACTGTTAATGTCTAGTGACAACTTGACAACTTGAAATCGCCATACCTTGAAAGCACACTTGACACTCTGGATGTTGGTTCAACAGGCCCAGACTGGGGTGATCTAACAGTCTCTGTTGTCCAAGAAGGACAGATGTTGCCTCCCCCTAGCGTTACGGTTAAATGACCAGTTATCTGGTTTGATGCTAAGTCAGGTTGCACCTGTTAAGGCTTCCCCAGACTTCTTGCCAATCACCACTCAACTCCCCTCTGCACCCAGGCAAGTTTCCCCCTCCATCTACCCTGCACATCCTCTTGTTAACTCCTCAACAGTAACATCATTCATTTCCTTGTGTTCTGTTTCCCCAACCAGACTGTAAGTCCTCAAGGACAAGGAACTTCAGAGGACATTATGGTGAGGAAAGCTCGTGAACGAAATCTTTTTCAATTCTTAACCTACTGAGCCCTCAAGTTTCTCATCTTATCCAGGGCAGAGGAGGGAAAAGTCCACAGTCTCCAGACACTGCCAGTTACATATTCTTACTAATCCAGACAAAGCAGAATGGATTCCTTCTTGATTCTATGTTCTCGAAGGCATAAAGACAGCGTGGTTTGGGGGGAGAACACTGAAGTGGTTCTGAAATATACTCAAAGTACTATCCTGAAAAAGTTAATTCTCTAAAACTACTAAAGAAAAAGCTCTGACACTTGTTAAAATATAAGGGCGACTTCATGAAAGACTGTCACTTTAGGAATAGGGACCACAGGCTTGGGGGCTTACAGTAGTAGGGAGAGATTGAGCTCAGCCCAGGAAAAGTGGGACAGGTAGAGGTCACGACTGAGAGGCTTAGGGTTGCCTTTGCTAGGCTGGCCCGATGCAGTTCTCGCATGATGGGGTGGAGGACTTTGGCCACATACTGAGGATCCACAGATGCTAAGAAAGGAAGATTCTGGCTGGACTGACTCACCAAGAGCATGTGCAAGCCAGGAGCAGAGCCAGGGCAGGTTCATGATGGATTCGGGCAAATAGATAAAGGACCTTGGAGCACTAGACAGATGTGATATGCCTTTAATGCTGAAGCAGGGAACTGGAGGAGGCACATCAGCAGATGAGGGGGGTGGGTACGGCCAGGAGGCTTGCAGCAACCAACCTTCCCAACCCCACGGTCTCAGAGAGCTTTGACAATCTCCCTCTTATGTTCTTGTAATAATGCTCTCCTGGTCCTGGTGCCCCTACTTACAGGGAAGCACGCCCAGGTCTCCATCATAGACGCACGTGAGCGCCACCTCTTGGCCCTGGGTGTCCCTACATCAAGCTCCCAAATGCTTTTTGTATTAACACTTGGAAGCACTGTACAAACAACTGGGTGGGCAGCAACACCTGAGAGGAAAGAGAGGCCACAGAAGGTGGCCATAGAGGCTAGTGGTGGGAGGCAAAAAAAAAAAAAAAATAAGAAAAAGAAAAAGAAAACAAACCTGATTTAAGTGCATTCCCCTACACCAGGATTCTCAACAAAATTGGCCTCTGAGGATATATCCCAGTACAGAGTCTGCTCAAAAAAGAGGTCAAAAGATCCTGACTAGAGTTGAGTCAAGAAGAGAATCTTTGCCAAGTCTCATTCCACCAACCACACAAGAGGTTTAACTTGGATACACATAAGATCCCTTCTGGAACTTATACTTTATTACCCCAACAAAGTGCTAAGCCGTTTTCCAACTACTGACTCTTCCTCACATTATATATAGCAAACATCTCACTTGTAAAAGCTAAGTTCTCAGGGCTCCCTGCATGACTGATGTCACAACAAACGTCCTTCCAGAATCCAAACGGCCCTCATCAGAGGGAGTGTGCTTAGCACCACGCAGGCTCTTGCAACCAGCAGCACCACAGATTCACAGGCTTTTGCTGTTTCCCAAAGTGGCTGCTGAGAGGAGGGACTGCCCAGTAGAGAGCCCTCCACATCTCAGCCCCTGCACGCCCCGGCAGTGTCTGCTCATTCAGGCTGACGGAAACAAGTCTCTCACAGAAAAACACCTCCAGGAGCCGGGAACCAAAGGGACCCTGGATGGACTCTGTCCTTTCCTGCGTGGACACTGCACAGAATTCCGTGGTCCCTTTGCCTGGAATGAGGCAGAGCTGGCAGATGCTTGGCCTTGCTGCCAAAGAGAGCTGTGATGCAGAACTCGCCTCTAGAAGCAGCAAACTATCGTGTCCCTGGTGACTCCAGAGTCTGCCGACGGGGTCACTTAGAGGAAGCAGACGCCTCGCTTGGGTTTGAAAGCTAGTCTCCCAATTCTGACGTGAGACTCAGGACGCTGTTCTGAAAGCGGGAGGCATCACACCCGCGCATGCGCGCCTGCCCCGGCTTGGCGCAGGGTCAGCCCCTAGGGGCTGGGATGTCTCAGCACACACCGCCAACCTGGAGGCAGTACCTGAGATGCACAGCCACAGAGCTGCTCTCCTGGGGCCCGGGCTCAGCAGGTGAGGCCACTGCCGTGCGTGTGTGTGTGTACCCGTGTGCCCATGTGCGCATGCATGTCACACATGTGTGTCACTCGCTCTTGGTTTTTTTGTCCTTTTCCATGCATTATTTCCAGCACACCAAAGCACAATGAGATGTTCATCACATGCCTGCACTAGGCTTAAGGAGTATTTGTGTTCACAAACAACACAGCGTCTTCCCCATGTCTTTGCACCGACAGGCGTAGCGCACACATACATATTCACGCGTTCTGCATTGGCTTGTTCAACCGATGTGCAGTTACTGGAATTTAACCGAGTCGACACACCTCACCAGCACTCACATTAACTGATGTGTCAACGACTATCTCCATTCTCCCTTTTCAACCACCAATGAATATTTTTCTTTTAAAGTTTCCTGCTGCTACAAGTTTTGTCTTTTCCCTGACCCTCTGTTTGGCTTCCTACAGTCTGCATAAAGCTGAACAATAATAATGAACAGTGATGTGAGAAAATAAATTTAATTATAACAAAAAAACTCCTACTATAAACAATGTCTTAATGGCTGTTCCTACGTGTGAGTTCTTGTGTAACCATAAGGTGAGCTCTTCCAGGAGACATCCCAATGCACCCCTGATGACTGCTTCAAACTCTAGCCATAGCTTCTACATCACTGGTTATTGACAAACGTTTTCTCCAAGGAAGGAGACTGTCCCCTCGAAGAGACACTCTCTCCAGTCTCAGCAGCTGGCTGAGAACAGGCCTCCAGGGGCCTGGCCCACCTGTATCTGCCTCCAGGGCTCTGACCTCCGGACAGGGGACCCAGTCCCAGCTGGGCCCTGCGTCCTGCACCAGGAGTGCCGTCCCTGGCATTCCAGTGTGCCTAACTGCAGGCGCCTGCTGGCTCTTCCACCTTCCCAGGGCCCTGCTTGTTGTTTGACTGGGATTTGCACTTGCAGACTGGATGGCCCCTGGGACTGAAGTCAAGGCCAGGCCCCACCTCCTCTGAGCAGTTTCAAGTTTCAGAAACTCTTATCCCATCCTGAGCAGCCTTCAGAGGCTCTCTCAGGGACCCTTCCATTCTAGGAGGACCCACTGCCTCGCCTGCCACTAGGGGAGCTCTCAATGACAATTCCTGGAGCTGAGCTGTGAATACACTTGTTCCCCCAGCAAGCTCCCTCTCCTCGGCGGAAGCTTCTGGGATGAGGCCGGTGGCAACAAGCATATGGACTGCTATTTTAAAAGTTAAAAACAGAACAGTAAAACTTTCAGCCAATACAGCCAAGTCAGTGTCCTGGTAGAGCTGCAGCTCCACACCCCCCTTCCCAGCGCCCATATCCCTACCAGAGGCTCTCTGCCCCTGCTCACGGGCAGCAGGTGTTCTAGGTATAGCAGGCGGGCATAGCTCTTTCCTGACCCAGCCTGTGCTTCTCATGTGCCACCTCCGCTGTTCAGTTCCCCTCCTCGACACCCCCCACCCTGCCTCTTCCTGATTCTGCAAAACTGGGGAACTAGGAAAACACAAGTCTTTCACTCTTGACTTCCCCATCAGTCTCTCATCTTCTGAGGGGACCCCTCCTGTTCCTAGCATCTAAAATGATCAGACAAACACAGTGGTAACAGTTGCTTTTCCTGGTAGCAGTGCGATTTTGCTTTGCTCCTTACTTAACATAGTTTTCTCTATTATCCGTCATGGCATCTGCCACGTGCCAAGCGCTTTTGAGCAGCTCAGCTCGTTAGCAACCTTTTGCTTTTCTTTGTAAAAGGGGATGAGAGAAAACATTTTAGGTCTTGCCCAGCTCTGTAGTAGCCCTCAAGTCTGCTCTGGGAACTCAAAGGAGCAAAGCCAGCACAGCACCACGCGTCTGGGTGTGGCTGTCCCAGGAAGCTGCCACGCGAGCAGGAGCTGCATGAGTTGGTGGCCACTGCTCCAGTGAATGGAGCCATCAGCCCCTACCGTGCTCCTGATTCTAAGATGACTCCCCAATATTCTGGTCAACTCATGGAAGCCCTGACTTTCCCGGCCAGCCCTGGTCACATCAGGCCACAGCGCCTGCTGACACCCAGACGCGGGGCTGCCCACTGTACCTCCCCAGGAGCTCATGGCTGGCAGCAGCCCAGCTCTGCTCCTTGCTGATACCAAGTTCCAGCACTGAGTCCATCCTGGAGACTTTCCTACAAATACAGCCACGTTTATCTGTGCAATTATCTCAAAGGTACCTAGGAGCTCCCAATTTATTCTCTGTGTATGCCTATGCGATGCTTCTCTTTCCAACAATTGCTAAAAGCTGCTTTAAAAAAAAAAGCAACATCTTTTTGAATCTCTGACCATGCACACCACAGCTCTGAGTGGACAAAACAGGAAGATGGGAGAAGAGCAAAGACCAGCAGATGCAAGCAGGACAAACTGGCTGTGAGTCCTTCACTCCCCCAAACCTCCACCCTGACAAGAGGGCCGTGTTGCTGTAAGGACTCCACAGACCCCAGTGGAGACCTGGCCTGGTGTGTCACAATAGTCCTTGAGCCACAACCTCTCATGGTGTCATTCCCACAAATACCCCACACTGTATTTTCCTCAAGGGCAATCAGCTTATTTGTCCTTGATTTTCACTGCTTACACTTACTGGAATGAAGCACATGGATGCCCAATAAATCACTGGAGAATCTTTGGCCACTGTTTCCAATAGCCACTATGTAAATACAAAATGGCGCGGCTATCTGGGGACTCAATAGACAGACCATGCTTCAAAGTGTCAGCCCTTCGGACACACCCACAGCCCCCTCCACCCAGTATGTTCCTCTGAGGAACACTGAGGAGAGTCAACCATCAAAGCCCATGGGCAATTAGGAGCACTGGTGTGTGGTGAGCCACAGCCCATTCCAAGGTCAGGGTCAAGAGTTTCCTCAGCTCAGCTCCAGACAAGCAGCTGCCCCGAGAGTCTTTATGATCAAAATGGGAAAACCATTGATGTCCCCCCTGGCCTGTTCCACCCCTTATCTTGGGGCCAGAGCCCAAAGCCACATTACTTTGTATCTCTGCAATGGCAGAAGCCCAGCCTGACCACAAATAATCAGCCAGATAACTAATACCAGACCTCAAGCCAGAAGCAAGTGATTTAAATAGCTTCATTCTCCAAGTGGGTATGGGTCCCACCCTCTGCTTAAAAACCACAGGCAGGCGGATGCCAAGGCAGAAGCCCACAAAGCTCTCAGTAACCTCTTCCTGTTATCTGACTCCTCAGCTGCATTTTCTGGTCACACAAAGACAGGCACAATGACACAGGATAATTAATCTGTCTCGATGTCCTCCTGTCCCAGCTTTTTGAATAAGTGCCACCACCGAGTTCCAAGTGCAGAAAATTGGAGGTTGGCCAACTCTGGAGACCAGATCATGCAGAATTCATGGTTTATAGCAGATGAAATGTAGCACCAACAGCAGCACCAGCCCATCACTGACCTAGGAGGAGGGAAGGCTGGGCCACTGGGTTGACCACACATTCAGATCAGATCCTTGGTTTGTCTTTCTCACTGTGTGAGCACGTCAGCTGTCACTCAAGAACCTCAGCTCAGACACGAAGGTTGTTGGCTTGCAATTTTGAGGATTTAAAATGCCAAAAGGTCTCAACCCTTTCACTCAAAAGGCTTGTTTGCATCATACAAGTGAGGAAAAAGGAGCCCTCCAGAGAAAAGAAAGATCAGAAATCCACCCCCAGGAAGGTGTCACATCCCATAATGCACTGCACCTTTGTTCATAGGAACAAACCAGAATGGGAATCATTACGGAAAAACTGAATAAAATAAAGTGTATTTTACACACACCCAGACATGCACACAAATTATCTCTATTAAATTAAAGAAGGTGTATATCAAGGTTGTTGACCTTAGGAAAAGTCCCTAAGTCATATTACCAAATGAAAACGACTACTGAAAAATAATATATTAAATACCTCATGTACCCAGACAAAACAAACAATATATATCCATTAGGTTTAGATGTGTCTTCAGAAGTGCATTCCACAAAATCTAGAGGAAAACTCAAATAATTGGTAATAAGAGGTGCCTCTAAATAAGGGTTACAATGGGGAGGGGTAGCTATAGAAACTTGAGTTTATTTGTAATGTTACAGTGTGTTAAAACAAAAATATATCCATTTATCACTCCTGCAGTTAAAAATAATAGCAATAAAGTGATTTGTTCCTGAGCAGTTATTATGCAAATCAGTATATTAACACATCTGTAGAGAAACACTATTATGGAAGAGCATTTTCATTCAAAAAGGCAGTCCAACATAAACATAAGAGGATTCATTTCAGAGTCAAGCAGATTTGGTTTCAAAACCAAGCTTGTGAAACCTCAGGCTAGTTACATAGGTCTCATGTTTTATATCTGCTCGATGGGAATATAAACATTGCTTTCATAGGATTATTGTGAAGCTTAACTAGCCCTAATACCAGTGTCAGTTGTTAGAAGACCCAGTAATGGATCAATAGTGCTATCACTGAAGGAGAAGCTGCCCCATACCTTTCTGGGCAACCAGAAGCTGAGTTACATCTGCACACCCAGCAGTGGACACACTAACTCCATCTCCTCCCACACCCCAGAAAGCTACCAAGAAGCAGGAGAATGATGGAGGGCTACCAAGCATATCCAGAGAGAGCCTCCAGCTGGGGTCAACACTTGCAAATTAAAGTCTAGGGAAAACAGACTTCAATATTTTTACTAAGTTTTCCAGGAGAAAAAATAATGAGGCATGAGTTAGAAGGTTCTGGACAGTTGCAGCAAGACATCTCCACCCAGGGAGTAGATATTTACCACTTCCCTTTCAAATTACATGCAGCCAGTTGGGTCCCTGTGATATTTGTGCAATTATGTCTGTTCGTGCACATCCAGAAACCCCCAGGATGAAATGTACCGCTGCCTCATGGAGAAATATGAATGCTTCGAGAGTCTTCAGATCACATCTCTACCCTAGAGAGGCTAAATCTGCGTCCCTTTCATTTGCAACCATTTCTCCTGTGAGGAAGAAGTATAATGCTTTGCACAGGGGAGGCACTTGATGCATTAATTATTTTATCGATTAAAGCTAGTCCCCTGAGCAGCCAGGCTGCAGAGAGAGCACCCCTTTACTGCTGTCCTGGCCCTTGAGGTCTCAGCTCCCCTCCTCTGCTCTCAGAGCACTCAGCCACAGGCTGAGAAGGGAGCAAGGCGCTTGATCCCTAGAAACACGTGTCTCCTCCCTCCTGCTGGTGTTTGATGTCATTATCGAACAGTTGTGTGTGAGGCTTACTCTCCAGACAGAATCAGTTCTCTGAGGTCACGGGGTCATCTTGGATATCTCCTTGAACTCCTAAAGCACGCGGAACTATGCCATGCAGAGTCACTTCTTGAGCTGAAATGTGTTCCAGGGCCGTAAAGTGGCCAGGCGGAGACAGTTGCCGTGTAGATGGTGACAGAGCTCTAGTGGGACAGACTTACAACCACGCCTGTGTGCCCTCATGCAGCACCAAAGCTTCCTGCCTGACGGCCCCCTACCCAGACAAGACATCCAGTGCCAAGCCGTGAACTGCAGCTCTCCTACTGGTGGCTCTTTTTTTTTGGTACAAATTTATTTATTTATTTATTTATTTATTTATTTATTTATTTATTTATTTATTTATTTATTTATTTATTTATATTTGACATCAATTGTAATCCCCGTGTATTCCCCATCACCATTTCACCAGTACACCATCACCTCAGTCCCTTGTGCTCTTATCTGCCCTCAACCCTCTCCCTCCTCCTCCCCACCAAGTGTCCCCAATTTTTCCTTGACTTTTTGTTTTTGTTATGTTTTTATTATTATTATTATTATTATTGTTCTTATTTCTTTCCTTGATCCTTATTTGGTTCCCTTATATTCCTACTAGGGGGAAAACAGTCTGGTATTTTTCTTTTGCCTTCTGACTTATTTCGCTGAGCATAATCCCTCTGGAGGCTCTTTTACTGCAGTCACCCCATCTCCTTGGGGGACCGCAAACCCCAACATTGTGTTAATCTCTTCTTTAAAAGTGATAAATTGATTGCTATGATCCCTGCTCTGTGCCAGCTGCACATTATTTAAACAGCTGCCCTGCCACACCCCCACATTCTGTGCTCCAAATTTTCTTGACTATAGACCAGATCTGCAGGGCATGGAAACCAAGGCCAATTGTTTTTTTAAGCTGTCCTTTGAAAAGCTAAGGAAGAAAACGTAATTAGCTAGAAATTGGACTTATTCTCAAGTCACAGAGTATTCCTTAAACTGTCACCGTGGCCAGTAGCAAAGTGCCCGTGAGCTCACAGGCTGCAGTTCCCAGAGCCCCAGGTGACAGGAGCTGGTCAGGGCATGCCACGCTTTAGGCCTGTCTTAGGTGATGAAAGGACTGTGAATCTCTGGTAGAAATAAAAGATATAGAAAAGAAAAATGAGCAACATCACCACCAATTACAGACACAAGATATAGACCAAAAAACCTCAGCATTTCAGAGTGCTTTTCCTCTAATTTGTATCCTTGCAAACATTTAGGAACTTGGGGTCATTCTTTATATATGATTAGGTGCCTTGTTTAGCTTGTTTTTGTTTTTGTTTACTTTTTTTACTTAAGGTGATAATTTAAGCATTTTTCCATCTTGTTAAATATTCTTCCAAAGATCGTTTTAACGGTCCTACAACACACCAGTGTAAAAATGGGTCTTCACTAACTTTAACCATCTTCGTGGCCAGTTGGTTAATTTCTGACCAAATGGTCACATGCACCTTTGTTTCCTTAGAATAGATTAATGTGAGTGCAGCTTTCAGTTGAAAGTGTAAAAATTATCAATAAGGCTCCTGTCATAAACTATTCTACAGAACTATTAGTGTTGAAAGTACTGTGAGTGACGCTTTTGGAATTTCCAGACATAGGTGTTCTGGCATCAAAAGGATGTGCACCATAGCACCAAAACATAAACTATGGGAGATGGCAACTGCGTCTTCACACCACAATAGCCTGTCTTTACAGTGGTTCTCAAGCTTTTACACTTTTAAAAGTAACTGGGGTCCCTAAGAGAGCCAACTCACGTGTTTACTCTATCAATATGTATTGTATTCAAAATTATATCTCCTAAGGCTTTATAGTATTTAGTGATCTCTTTTTACTATCAATAATCACACATAACATTACTTTTAAGAAAGAAGTATAGTTTCCAAGTCCAAAATGATTTCATGAAAAAAGTTATCCCTTTACATTATTTTCTTGCAAAGGCTTTTTAATATTTGGTTTAATGGGAGACAGCTGGATTCACTTATTTATTTCTGCACTTAATCTGACCTGGTATCACACACATCATATGGCTTCTAGAAAACACTACTGTATAACTACAAAAAAATGAGAAGTAAAAAGGATAACCGTTCACTATTATCAAATTGTTTTGATTTCTCCGATTGCCTGAAAGGATCATGGATGTGGACCAGGGCCCAGGCACCCTCTAGGATTGCTGCTTGATACCAACTACTGTGTACCACAGGACTGCAACTCACAATGGTCTTTTTAAAGTAAACAGAAATTTGGGGCTCCCTGGAGGTGCAAAAGGTTAAGCGCCATGCTATGAAGCATCCGCAGCCACTGCAGCACAAGCTCAATCCCCAGCCAGGGGTGGGGGAGTGACCCACTTGGCACAGCAGACCTCTCCTGCCTCTCCCACTGCTCCACTCAGCAGTGTACTTCAGTCAATCTGCCTGTTCTGCTCCCCACTCTATCTCTGGTAAGTCCTCTTGCCCCCCACACCTCTGGCCTGTACCCCAGCTCTTATATGCATAAATAAGTCTTTAAAAAAATAGAAATTAAAATGTACGCATTTTTCTAAATCTCTCATTTCACATGGTGTGAAGTTTAACACAAGCCTCCCATGGAAAGACTTCAGAACACCCTCTGGTTCTCTTCTACTTTTACGGCACTACAGCACATCTGGTCTGTACCCTCTGACCTTCCTGGTCTGTTGGCCTCATCAAAATAATAAGCTTCTTGAGGACAGGGTCCAGCCTTTGGTGCACACTTGGACTTAGTAATTGATTTCTTGGAAGAAATCATTGCGGCATTAAGTCACTACATTTGCACAATGCTTTAAATGCACAAAACATTTTCTCGTGGAATAGTTCACTTAATTCTCACAGTGACCTTATGACATAGGTATTTCATCTTTGTCATGAAAAAGCAGAAACAGTCTTAGAGAGGTTAAGTGACTGAGTAAATGACCGAGCTAGAACTTGAACCCAGGTCAGCTGATTCCAAGTCCCATGCCCTCTGCTTCAGTGCTTGCCCCCGTGCAAGTGCTGGTAAGTGAGCATCTGCTTCACAAAGCGTCACATGGTAGGGCTTTCACCGACCCATCCACTCAGGGGTCACCAAACACCCCCACCAGACGGTATTACAGGCATTAGAAAGGAAAATGTGCGCGCTCAAACTTAGGCTGGAGTTCCCGTTCTCCCACTTACTAGGAACATGACCCCGACACACTGCTTTGCCTTCTGGGGCTTCAGTTTCCCCATCTTTCACAGAGGCACAATAACTGCCACCAGCAAGGATGATGAGCACCCAGGGGTAAAGTCTACACAAAGCACAGGGCAAGAATTAGCTTAGTTCCTTGCGACACTCATTCTTTCCTAAAGCCACCCCACCCTAACACCCCATTTTCTCCCTGAAAAACAAGAATGACTTCATGGAACGAAAACAGGCACTTCCTATAGTCTGAGAAATCTATGGCACAGAACGATATTTTACCCCAGACCCAAGGCTCTGGGGCCTTCAAAGCACAGATGCCGTAGAAGCCGAGGTCCAGAGCAGCAGTGGAAGGGGAGGGCAATGGTTTCCACCAGGAGACCTTCACTGCCAACCCTCATGAGCGTCTGCAGCTGCCTTGGCTCGGGCCCAGTCTCCCACGCCCAGACATTCCTCAGGCTCAGGTCCTGTCTGAGCCACTGAAACCTCGCCCTTTCCCAAGATGGCTGCCCCCGGGGGGAGACCGTGCTCACAGGGCAATGGAGGAGCCAGAGGAGCCAGGTCCTGTGGAGAACACAGTGTCTGTCAGCCCATTAACAAGCATTGGGCCTGCAGCACAGGGATGCCACGGAAAGTCTCCAGCAGCTCGAACTTCAGCTCGAACTTTAGTAAGCTTATAAGTTCTGGTCTATTGGGTTTCCAGAATCTTGCTACAGACATTCCTGGTTCCCAACCAAAACAAAAAAAAGCCAACGTTTCAAAGTTTAATTACTCTTTCTTTGTCAAACAAGAAGGCTGGAATCAATAACCTCGAAAGGACCTGCATCTCTAAGCTCCTGCATCTGACCAAACTCCAAACAGCTTCTGGCTGCTTTCCAAATGCACATCTATAAGGGTGCAACTTTGTCATCACTGAGGGCTATTAGGGAGCTACAAAAACTGCCTGAGCCAGGACAGGTCCCTAGAATGAGTGTGCGCCTTCCCACAGGCCTGGTGCCTCCGGGTCACCTTCTCAGGAAAGGCATCTGAAAGAATCCCATGGTCTTGGAGAGGGAAGTCCATCTCCTATTAAATAACTTGAAAGCAGAGCATGCATGAATTCCAAAGTCCAATGGCTAAAACACATCATTTTAAACCCAATGCTTGGAACACCAGGGAAGGATGGACAAAGCGACATCATACGTAGGTGAAACTTTTATCTAGTTCTCTGGAGAGACCAGAGGGATGGGGTTGGGGTTGGGGAGTGATCAGGAAGGGACTTAAGATACAATCAGATAAAAGTCCATGAGGACAAGGGCCCTATTAAGTACCTAGGGCCTACTCCCTGGCACTCAATCACTATTTAGATGGAAAGAGGGGAGGCAGGGAGGGAAGGCACGGTCTCCCCCCGGGGGCAGCCATCTTGGGAAAGGGCGAGGTTTCAGTGGCTCAGACAGGACCTGAGCCTGAGGAATGTCTGGGCGTGGGAGACTG
>JAGFMF010011658.1:363304-542016 GCA_019455555.1 Galemys pyrenaicus | reverse complement strand
GGAGGGAGGGAGGGAGGGAGGGAGGGAGGGAGGGAAGATGGTGAAACACAGCAGGATAGAGTGGTAAGAGTTTGGGTCACAGGGTGATTTTTAAGACCTGGTTCCACTCCTCTTACTAACTCTGAGCTTCAGTTTTCTCATCTATAAAACAGAGGAAACTATCTAAATTAAGTACCTCATAAAGCTGTTTGAGAACTCAATGAAGAACTCACTGAGCACTCAATTTGGAAATGCATATAAAGCCTTTATCACATTATCAGGCCTATTGCAGGTTTTTAATAAATATTGACTATTATGTAACGATGATGACAATGACATCTATTAGGGCTAGAGGAGTGTAGAGAAATGGAAGGAAGACTGCATGGAAGAGGCAACCTTGGAGGGAAAGGTGGAAGATCAGGGTCCTGAAGGAAGCCAAAGAGCATCCCCTAGGACTCAAACCTGAAACATGCAAATATATTAAGTATATTCAGGAGGTATTAAGAGATGATCCTGAAAAACTGCTAAGTAGAATAAGATGATGTGGAGGGTCTTGAATATTTGCTAAGAGCTTTTATTTTATCATAGAAGCAATGGGGACCCCAGCGTTTCTTGGGTGGTTTAGGAACAGGACAGAGGACTGCTAAGACTAATCTGTCGGTGATGTGTAGCATGGATTAGAGAAGCAAAGGTAGATAGACCTAGTAGGACTCCATTTGCTCACCTGGTGACTAAGTTATAGCAAAGGTGAGAAGGACACAGAAGAAGTGGCATCAGTGTACTAGACATGGGATGGGGCAGAGGTGAAGGAGAAGCATCAGGAAAAGAGTTTAAAGATCCCAAGCCTGAGAGCCCAAGAAAAGAGGGTTAACTCATCACAGAAACAAGAGAAAATCATACTAGGTTACATTCTTTAGGATCAGAAACTACATCTAGGATTTGGAAGCTTGAGAATCACTGAGTGATTCTTCTTAGGCACAAGTATGTATAATAAGAAAGGGAGGCCAGACAGAGAAGGGGCAACGAGCGAGCAAGGGTGTGGTTCCAGGTAATAGCTGATCCACTGGGCTGGAGGGAGGGGGAGGGGGTTCTGGTACATAATTCCTGCCACACACTTGACCCTTTTTATAGCAAGAGGCCAGGCTGTAGTGTCCACACCTGCCAGGTACTGGCCATCGGAGATGTGGAAAGGGTGACCTCTGTGGGGCAGCACTTCTACTGCAGCAGCTGATGGATAAGGAAAGGGAACGCCAGCCTCAGTCTCAGCACGTAACACTCCAGAAACACCTTCAGTGATTATTGCGAATGCTAGCATTAAGACGATGTCAAGATGCTTGGTATTTGATAGATGAAAGAAAACCTTGGGCCACTACAGTTCTCTTCCCCATAAAATCGCTGTCCAGGAGTGTAATTCACTTCCCTTAACTTCTGCCCTGCTTTGTGTAAGCAGCAGAAAGCTAAGTCGTTGTCTTTTTCTGGGTGCTCAACACTGGCCATGCAATTCATCAGTGGTGCAAAAGCATGAAAGAAAAGTTAGGTGAGAGTTTATAAAAATGGGGGAAAGAGAGATGGTTTCTATTTTGAGCATCTAAGCAAGGATGGGAAAGCCTGGCATAGATGCTCCACTTCCCCAGGCTGCTGACATTTACTGCTGGTTCATAGATCCTGGAACCCACACCCTGGACGGAGTCTATTTTCAAAGATATCCTAACACTTCGACAATTCTGGATAGTCAGATTTTCCCTTTTATGTGGCAGAAAGATGCCTGAAACACTGTTGTAAATCTAATGTTTGTTTTAATGTTCCAGCTAAGCTGAGCTCTCTTTATTAGAACTGTGTACTAAATCCTAGAGTGGGGAATCACACCCAAATGCATATTTCTTCGGAAATATCAGGTCTAACATAAAACATGCCTGCATTTTATAGGAAGCTGTTGTTTCATTCTTTGACCCAGAAATCAATCAACAGATGTTTATTGAGTGCCTATGGTGTGAAGGGCATTGTGCTAGATGGTAGGAAGACAAGCATATCACAGGAATAGTAAACAGGCATTCTGGTTTGAGAACAGAGGGGTGTAGGAATGGGAAGACTGGATGTGCACTGCAGAGATTGCAGGCACTGAGGCTGCTGACTGCGAAAACAGGTGCCACTAGCATTTCAGGACTTAACAGTATGTTCGCGTATTTCTTGACTTTCTAGCTCGAAAGGGACTGGAAGGGAGATGAGGACAGGAAGGGGATCCATCTACTCTATAGTGTTCAGAGTTCCAGGCTCCTTTCATATCAGGGTTCTGCTATCTCTACATCTTAGGGATTCTCAGTTGAACAGGTGGATGGGGAAATGAGGGAGCACAGAGAATGATATAACAACTATTTTGACCAGGTACTTAATGCCACTGAATTATACCCTTAAAAATGTTCAAAATGGTCAAATTATGTATGTAGACAATAAAAAAATGTTTAATAGGAAAAAAAAAAACAGGATCAGCGCGCCCACGTGCTTTATGAAGCTCACGTGCACAGAGCGGGCACATGAAACACTTCAGAAGGCAAGTCCTTCTCAGACCACACTGGCTCCTGAAAAGCACATCGGTGGGTCAGAGATTGGCCAGCGCCACAGGGGCCACTGCAGTCCAGCCATTAACCAGCTACTCAGTAGTGCTGGGGGCACCAGCACAAACCCAGAGCTTACCCCCATGCTTGCCGCCTCCCCCCACGAGCAAGCTGGACAGAAGGGACGTGAGAAGTCAGGGTGGGCTGTGGATAGCTACGTGCATGTTGCCCAAGGCTGGCTCCCAGTCACGGGTTGCGGAGATCACCCCCAGAAAACCATCCCAGCTCACAGAGGCCAGAGTAGGACGTGGCCCAGCCCACCCTTGCTTCACACACACTGGCGAGGAGGATAGCACTGTGAAAGCAAAGAAGAAAGAGGTTTCTCTTCAGCTTCCTTCACTGACCTCTGAAATGATGCGTATCATCCCACAGTTTCCAAACTACACAAAAACAGGGTGACTGGCTATGACTCGAGGGCCACAGTCTGCTGACTCCTGCCCTCAACCCCTGTCTACGTTGTTCTCTGTCCACTGGGCACCCCGTCACCACCTCCGGAGCCAGCAGCACCAACCAACACTCAGCTTCCCGCTCAGGCCAAACCTGCTCTCAAGATCTGAGTGATGCCTTCTCTGAACACCTCAGTCCCAGGATACCACCCTGGCATCTGTCCTTGGGCCTCGCGTGCCCGTCTGATTCACTGTAGCTTGAGCAGTGGGTAGCAAGCAAACAGGCTAGCAGATGCCATAATTCTCCCTGCTCAAAGAGGCCTACTGTTTAAGACTGGCCAAGCTGTAGCTTCCCAACTGGCCGACACGCACGAGGTAAGCTAGGCTTACTCCAGAGGAGGCCAGGAAGCATCTATCTCTTCACATCCTTTGCCATAAGACCATTCTGGAAGCACGTGTCCCATAAAGAGGGGAACTGACAGCTCCAGTAGGTGAAAAGGTACACCAGAGCCACGTGGTCAGCGTGGCTGGCCCGGCCCACGTGGTTGTACGCGTGTCACCTGAAGCAACAGTTTACCTCCAGGTTAGAAAATGGCAGCAACAAAAGATAAATGGAATCCAGCCAGAGAGATGACTCAGTACAGTGAGTCTGCATAGGGAGAAATGGGGAGAAAATATTTATATACAGAGGGAAGGGAGACATTATCGTCTTCTCCAACACATTTTTCTGATGTTACAAATCTATTTATTCCCATTGGAGGGAAAAACAAAAACCCTGAGATTTATGAGCAGTGTTGTTTATTTATAATCCAAGAGCTCTCCTCATACCATATGGCTGGGAAATTTACAGAGAGACAAAGTGAGAGGAAATTGCCTGCTTAATTCAATGGCCTTGGCAAAGCAAACCGGCAGAGAGAGTTCCCCAAAGTCTTCCTCCAACACATGTGTGAGCATGGCCAGGCATGGGGCTTGCAAGCGGAGAGCAGAGGAGCGCTTTCCTCGTCAGCGAAGCCACGAGTCAGCGTAGCGGAAACGAGAACAGCTGATGAGACCAGCCGAGGAAGATGGACTCACATCTCTATTCTGCACATCACGGCAACAGGTAGAGAGAGCAGGGCTGAGACACCAGGAGCCACCTGCGTTCTGGATAAGTAGAGGACACAGTCTGGGAGAAAGGAAAGTGCACACAGGTCTTCATAGCACATCTGCTTAATCCTTTCCTTGTTTGGTGTTAGTGGGAAATAAGCAGGAAATTCACACTTCATCTCTGCTGCCAGCATGTTTTGCAAAGAGAAGCTGTCACTCATTGCCTTGAAGGAGCGAGACACAAATTTGCACTTGATGCTCTGTTGTTTTCCTCTGTGCACTACCCTGCACTTTAAGACTAAAGATAGATGTAAAGGAAAACATGGAGGTTGAAGACTATTAATGCAGGTGAAAATCGCATCCAGATATGGGAAAGGGTTGGAAAGGAAGCATACAAATGACAAGACAGCCGTGGGCCAAGGACGGCACCCGCAGGGAGCGAGAGCACCTGTCTGCAGCACTCCGTTCACCTGAGCATGTGCAGCTCACAAACCTGTCTGCACCATCCTGGGATCTCACCCCTGCTGCCTGCAGTGTTAGCTGCCTTTTAATATGCACATGACTGCTCCAGGCTCTAGCTCACCTCCCACTTCTGTTTGGATGACTCCCAGACTACTCAGCTCCAGCCTCCCCATGAGCTCCAGTTCCACATTTCTAAACACTGCACATGAATAGTTGCCATTGCAATTCCAGATGCTAAAACTGAGCTTATAACTCTCCTGCACCTATTCCTCCTCCCCCACCTTCTTCCCTCCTTCTCTTCCATTCCCTATAAAACACTTCTGTAATGGGACCAAACCTTCCAACTCAACTAATCATCTGCCTATTCTCTCCCTCTCCTATCATCGCTGCCAAGTCCTGTTAGATGTATCTCAGAAATATCATTTGCCTTCTTCATGCTTGTTCTACTTCTGAACAACCCCAAGGGCAGCATGATGGGCTGCCTGCTGCCTACCCAGGCTCCTGTAATCCTGCCCTCACTGGTTGCCCACCTCCCAGCACCCTCCTCCTCAGTCCAGGAATCACAGTGATGGCAAATCTACCTTCTTAAAGCAAAACTGAATACAAAGCCATATGCAACTGTGGAAACTGCATGGGTCTATAAATACTAAAAAACAATACCAGTATCTTAACCCTCTGCCTGCACCTGCTTTCACCACTGCTTTACCCCAACCCAGGGGGGCTGCACACAATTGAGTCTCAGTAGTTGTTGGATGATAAAAATAGTTGGTGGTTGAAGAATACTGAGAAGAATGATGCTTCTTTTCTTCTCCACTAGGGCTACTGGGGAGAAATGCTGCAGTTGAGAGGGCCTGTGGGCTTATAAAACTGAGCTGATTTGACAGCTACAAGTGTGTAAAACAATGATAAGAAAGCAAAAGGCGGAGAGGGAAAAAAAAGAAGATTATACCTAAGTTCATGACAAATAACAGTTAGGAAGCCCAGCTAGTGAGCAGTCAGAATAATTAAGAACAAGACCCCCCCCCAAAAGGTCGGTATATATAACAGAAGGGCCGGGTGATCCCGGCAGAAGTAATTTATTGACAAGGAGTAGATGTGCTAAACTATAAAATTACTCATTGGCTAGGAGGGTTGCAGAAAGGAAAGAGAGAACAGATGCAGGAGAGAGGCATAAATTTGCCACAGGAGAAAACCCGAGGTCCTTATCAGAATGGGTGAAGGAGAGACTCCGAGGAGCGGAAGGCTGACCAGACTACTAAGTGTGGCAGGACTTGCCTGAGAAGGAAATAACTGAAAAAGCAAGGAGCTTCTCATCCTGCCATTGACAATACTGGCTTCCTGGCAGCATGCAGAGCAGGGCATGGAAGGAAATGGGCACCTGAAAGGAAATGAACCCTAATTCACAGACGCAGACTCTCCAGCAGCACCGATGGACTGAGCTACCAAAAGCCGGCCAGGGCACAAAAGGGAAGAAGAGGGACAAAAGGCTTGTCATCTGCCAGAGGCATTGGAGGTGACCAGGACAGATCACTGATAGGTCCAAAGCAAGGAAATCACAATACCCGTGACATCAAACCAGACTACCTGTGCCCTGTGCTGTTCTGATTGCCAAGACTGACAAGGCAGAAGTGTGGGCACAGCATGGAAGAGGTCATTGCCCTCAGGTGCTCTGTACCCAGAATGAGGTTATGTTTTATACCTGGTGACTCTTAGAAGACTGACTTACAGCCCTTCAGGATTTGGCTCCACGGGAACCCAGCAGGTATCAACATCAGCCTTGCATTACAAAACTATTTCATGAACACAAATTCCAACAAGCAAAATCCATACACTTTCTCATTACCCATGGGGCCCATATCACCTGCTCCATGAGTGATGAAACAAATAATCCCAATTCTTGTAAAGTTCAAAACCCAGCATGGAAAAAAGACAATGAATTAGAGTGCTATTAAGTCCATTCAAGAGCTGAAATTAAGAAACACACTCAAGGAAATAAAAAGAGATATGACAAAGACGGGTAGGAGGATCTTCTAAGAGGAGATGACATTAGGATGGGCCTAGAGAACAGAGGCAACTGAAAAGTAAAACACAGAGCACTGCAGCAGGAATGGCATGTGTAAGGGTCCTGAGACAGGAAAGAGATTGAGTAGTTTAACTCTTAAAAGGCAGTCAGCACAGAGAACATGCGCGAAGGAGAGAAAGGCTTGCAATGAAAACACACTATGTGACCTACCTCATGGTTTACTCCTGGGAAGATACAAATTGGGCAGAAGACACTCACGGGTATTGATAGCTTCTGGGTCTCAAGCACCAGGAAAGATATTTCTTCAACCATAGTCTCTGCTGTTCCCTAGAGATGTGATGTTTCAAGTCACTGGACATTAGGCAATGAAGGATAGTGATCTCTGAGAAATAGGAAACAACAAAGTCTTCTAATTGCCCCAGCCTACTTCATGGAGCGTTTATAAGTCACATGAAGGAAAAAGAAATTTGGTGAAGCTCTGTGAATCCCTAAGTTGAATAAATGAAATGTCCAAGATGTCTAGAATTCCAAGAAACAGTCCTGATGATGAGACAGCTGCTTAGTGCAGAGAACTAAAGACAAGCAGAATATCCCCCTAAAGTTTCCAGCTGAATATTAACCATTTCGTACACATGGAGAAACTACTACCCGACACTGGGGAAATAAACATCTGAAAATCACACAGGGACAGCAATAGCTCCTGTCTCATCAACCAGAATGACAACCCTCAAAAATCTGGAGCTATTAGGTAGAATACCTCAGCTAAAGTTCTGTGTTAGTAGTGGGACAAAATTAGTCCTACACAAAATGCTATTCAAACCTTATACAACTTACAAGCAACACCTGAGAAAAGTCAACAATTTCCAAGTAATTTAAATGTGTCCCAGAATAAGCAATGTTTATAGGAATTCAAAAATACCCAGTGCCCAATAAGATAAAAATAATATTTGGCATCCAAGAAATATATTTGGCATGACAGAAACAAAAATGCAACCCATAATAAGGAGAAAAATCAATCAAACTAAACTACTAGTTCTCAGCAAGGGGTGATTTCCCATTTCCTCCAGCTTGGGAACATTAGTCAATGTCTGGAGAAACTTCGAATTGTCACGACTAAAGATGTTACTGGTCTCTTGTAGGTAAACGGAAGTTATTCTGCTAAAGAGCCTAAAGTGGGCCTCCCTGGTGGCGCAGTGGGTTAAGCAACGCACTATGACGCAAACCACAGCCACTGCAGCACGAGTTCAATCCCTGCTGCCGGCCAGGGAGAGGACCCACATGGCGGCAGACCTCTCCTGCCTCTCCCGCTGCTCCCCTCAGCAGTGTGCTTCTGTTGGTCTGCCTGTTCTGCTCCCTGCTCTCTGTGGTGAATCCTCTCACCACCACCCCCCTACACCTTTGGCCTGTACCCCAGTGCTTGTATGCATAAATAAATAAATCTTAAAAAAAAAAATGAGCATTTAAAAAAAAAAGAGCCTAAAGTACACAGGAAATTTCCCCACAACAAATTCAATTCAAGATGCCAATCCAGCCAATTCAAGATGCCAATATTATATAATCAATGTGAGAATCTTATTCTCAGCCATACCACAAATTATACAAACAGTAGAATTAGTAAACAAGGACATTAAAACTGTTATAACTGCATTCCATATGTTCAAGAAGCTAGGAAAAATAAGGTGCCTGTTAATTAGAAAGATGAAAGGTACAGAAATGGGACACAAATCAAAATTCCAGAGATGAAAAACTATTATGTCTAATCTGAAAATTACACTAAATAGGATTAATGGCAAATTAGACATTGCAGCAAAAAAAAAAAAAGTGGAACTAAAGCTATACAAAACAAAATACACAGAAAAATGGAAAAATGATTAGAACACCAGTACACTGCAGGACAACCTCAAGTATAAGTCAAGTCCTTGAAAGCAGGGGGAAAGGGGTGCAGAAAACATAAGAAAGATGAGCTCGGTATTTTTAAAGTCTGTTTAAAACTATAAACTGACATCCAAGAAGCACACAATGCCCCAAGCACAAGAATCACAACTAAAATAGCATCAGAACACATTATAGTCAAGTTACTTAATATCAGTAATAAAGACATAAGAATACAGAGGGAAAAAATACATCACATAGAGTAGGACAAAGACATGAATGACATGTTTCCGTTAGAAACAATGTAAAAGACAAGAAAGTAAAACAACATTTTTAAGGTATTGAATGAAAAAAATAAAGTGAACCACATTCTCCATCAAGAAAAATCTCTAGGGCCTCCCTGGTGGCTCAGTGGGTTAAGCAACACACTATGAAGCAAACCTCAGCCACTACAGCACGAGTTCAATCCCTTCTGCCGGCCAGGGAGGGGACCCACATGGCATGGCAGACCTCTCCTGCTGTGCCCGCTGCTCCCCTCAGCAGTGTACTTCTGTTGATCTGCCTGTTCTGCTCCCCGCTCTGTCTGTGGTGAATCCTCTCACCTCCCACACCTCTGGCCTGTACCCCAGCTCTTGTGTGCAAGATTTATTAAAGATTTAATAAATAAATCTTTTAAAAAAAAGAAAAATCTCTAATAATCAAAAGCAAATAAAGGCTTTCTTGTATGAAAACTGAAAAAATTCACAACATTGCATGTCTGCACTAAAAGAAAAGTTGAAGTCCTTCAGACAGAAGTAGATATCAGATGGAAATCAGCATCTACACAAGGGAGTGAAGAGGACCAAAATAAAAATTTATAGGTAAATGTTAGTCTTACAATTTAAGTCTCTTAATAGACACAGTATTACCTGAAGTATAAATAATAACAATGTGTTATGAAGCTTGTAACATATGCAAAAATAAAATGTATGGCTACAATGATCCAAGAATTGAGAGGGGAGAAATAGAAATATACAGTTGTAAGGTTTTTTTTTAATATATGTGATGTGGCTAAATGTCACTTGGTTTTAGCTTGTGATAAGTCAAAGATGTGGATTATAACCCAAAAGCAATCACTAAAATAACACAGTGAAGAGTTATATCCAGTAAGTTTAAAAAAAAAAAGTAGAAGGTAAATGGAGTCACAAAAATAATACAAAGAAAGAGGATAAACGGGACACATAGAAAACAAAGAGTAAGATAGTAAACTTAAATCCAAACATCTGAATAATCACATTAAATGTAAATGATCTAAACACTCCAATTAAAAGGCAAAGAATGTCAGACTGGGTATAAGAGCAAAATTCAGCAATATGGTGTCTACAAGATAAATTCTTTAAATATAAAGACACAAATAGGCTAAAAGCAAAATGATAGGGAAAAGTGAAGGATAGAGGAAACTCGAGTGGCTATAACAATACCAAGAAATGTGGCTCTCAGAGCGAAGAATACTGCCATCAACGATGAGAACCAAGTTATAATGAAAAATAACCAGTCTTCCAGAATATATAATCCTAATGTTTATGCATCTACTAAACAAGTTCAATATATGAAGTATCATAAGGCACAAAACAGGGCTAATAGTCAACCAGAATAAAGTTTAAAAAATGAAAATTGGAAATCACGATTGTTCTAAGTTCCTACAAATACCCCATAGATAGCACAGCCTTTCCCCCAGGGTCTCACCACAACTCAGAACCTGTAAGAGTGACATTTGTACAGCATGGAGCATCCTTACCCTGTTTCATCCCTATGGCTGCTGTCTACTCTGATAGATGTCTATTGCTCTAGGCTTAATGGAAGTAATCTCCTAATCTTCTCCCATTTCCAAAGTTTTATCATTGAATTTATTCAAGTTGACTCAACATAGAGAAAATGTTGAGTGCTGGAGGGGTGATGAAAAGCAAAGAAACAAGAATGGAGAGTATTACTTTGCATTGGTAGTACATAGGACACCCGTTTGTAGAAACATGGAAAATAAGATCCTCTTAAACTAAGCTTCTTTGCGTTTCTCACGGAACACCACAAGGTCTGATATTCCGCATGAAAACACAATTAAACTCACGTCTTTGGATCAACCAGCAAATGAGTCTCTTGGCCAGTGACTGCTCTGTTGGTAGCTGGGGATTTATGGATTTGATTTCAACATTTAATTTTCAGTTTTATTCTCAGTAGCAAGGGAATAAAAGTCAGAGCAAAATCGTTTAAAAGAGGTTAACTGTTACGATTGTATGAGACTCTAAAAAGTGAATGTAAGGGGAATGGTTTTACAATGCTCACTAAAAGAAATCTATGATGTCTCAATGCTGCAAGCAAGAGGGAAAGATGTCCCAGGGGACAGAATAGCTTCCCAGCTGCCTTCAAAAAGCATCCCATAAACCCAAGCTCTTAGCAACTCTCTCATTGGTTTCATGCTGTCTCCATGGGTTTGGCCCTCCCCATGTTGCAGGGAAAGCATAGGAGATCTGAGAGGTGGCTTGCCTTAGTACTACATGGCAAGCAGCTGCACTTGGCCACTGCATGCTGAATTGGACTCTGTAAAACCACAACAGATACAGTGGAGTTTAAACCAGTCTCACGCACGGGGTGAAATGAAAAAGTAATGGAGAAGAGGTAAGCACAACTCTCAAATTCTGTACCATCTGAAAATAATCCATTTCACAAGGGATCTAGATAAAGTTCTGTTGAAAGCTGCATACCATCCGCCTCACCACTTGGAGATCTGGGGAAGGAGAGGTCCTTGGGTAAGCACCCATCAAGCTGACCCAGACGGGCGATATGATCCCTTCTGTGTGTGGACTGTTGCGTAGGAGCTGCATTCCATGTGACAAGCTCACAGGTCTAACCTCCTCTCCAGAGCTTTTAGAGCCCTCTGGTGTCTCATCATGTCAGTATCTCCAGCTATTCCTCCAGAATAGAGGAGGGCTGAATGACCCCAAGTCTTCTGCAAAGTCATGTTCATTTCAGAACCAAAACTTTGCTTATTCCATACCACTTCCTAGAATATCCTTTCTGCCCTATGAAGCCTCTCAGACTTAGCTCAAGCTTCTCCTACCCAAGGAATATTTCCCAACCACTCCACTCCACAATGATCGCATGTGATTCTGAAGTCTTCTAGTATTTAAAAGCAGCGAAGTAGCTATGCCATTTGTTCACAAGGATCATAAATGATCAGATAATTACTGATTATGTGAATCTTTTGTCTATCCAACCAATACATACATTCCTGTAAAGCAGATACTCTAAAATAAATTATTTCCCCTACTATGCCTTCTGAGGAATTTATTAACTTACTTGCTGAATTAAGAAGCCTGAATCACTAGGGTTACCCAGAAACTCCCACCTAAATATTCCTTTCAGAAAACATTGTCAACCTGTACAGTGAGAGCTCAGAAACACAAATGTGAACGACCTGCCTATGTTCCCATCAGATTATGGAAGATATTGGAGAGGGAAGGTGGTAGGAAAATTGTGGGAGAAAATCCTCTAACAAGCCTGAAACTGTCACCATTTATAAAAGATGAAGATTTTATTTTATTCAGAAAGTCTAGAGATAAGTTTTCTCTACTTTGTTACAAATTTTATATATTAAACAATTATCACAAAGGCAAACAGGTTCTATCTTTCAAGCCATTTCCTACTGATGCATAGTGACTGTCTTGGGCTCTCATCTAAATAAAGATTCTAACTCCAAATCCATGTTTAGGGAAAAAGTGTGTGTGTGTATGTGTATGTGTGTTGTGTACATTTATTGTGTACATTGTATATAATAATTTATTGTGCACTTTGTATTTATTGTGTATATTTATATAATGTATAATAAATGCACACAATTTATCATCTATATGGCATCAGGAGATATTCTGTACATCTATTTTGACCAAATATATATTATACACACATACACACCCATAAAGTAAATGGGATGAATTCACCAAATATCTTTGTGACAAAGGTAATCAAGTTCAATGTTGAGGAATATTGGAAAGAGAATCAGCACTTGAATAAGAATCTTAGAACTCCTGAGATAAAGGGTCCAAACATATTCTGCTTCCTCTATCTGTACAGGGTTGACCATTCACTATACACAGTAGTTCCCAAGATAAGAGTCTCCATTCCCACCCCACTGTATAAAACTATACAACAAACTGCTCCTATTAGAAGACAAAATATTAAAGATGGATTTAAAAACTATGGAACATAGAGCCAGGAGGTACAAATTATAGCCCTCCTACAGAAATAGCACCTGGTATTTCTGGCTCCTCAGTTTTCCCAATCTGTTAAATGGGAGGAATGGTTATAGTGTTCTTTCTGATTCTTATGTTCTTGCCTTACTGTGAGCTTGACCAAATCACCCAAAAAGAAAACACTATTAACTATATACTGCTTGCCACCTCTTCTTTCCAACTATTCTGTTTGACATTGCTGCCTTTTCTATTCAGTTTTAGATCATGTGAGCCTAGAGATATTCTTAGAACTATCAAGGAAAGAAGTAAAAGACCTAAAAAGTTAAGTGAGTACTAAGGTATACATAAAGCTTTTCCAGGACAATTGGATATTCATCCTATGTATGTTGTGGCTATTTTGATAGAGTCATTTCTTTATATCATACATCTCAGAGAGACAGAATACCAAAGAAATGAAAGATAAGAAGACAAAAACAAAAATTTTTATGCATTCTATGTTTGAAGGAAAACCTTTTTATGCTAAGCCTTAATACACTGCAAGTATTGTAAAAGAGGACCATCCACATCTTTCCAATTCTAACAAAATTAAAATACAGACATATTTTTAAAATCCCATTGAGTCCTTCAGACCATATTGTTTTTAGGACTACCTACACAGCAGAGTCCCTGGAATGGTAAGGAATGTTTTGAACAATTTTAAGTACTTCTCATGCACTTGAAACACAAGTGTGTATACCCTACCAAGTCTCCCTGCTAGCATGAACTAAAATCTGTTGTCCTTGAGACCTTTGTTAACAAGCCCCTGATAAAGGCTAGACATTATTCTAGAATGTACAATAAAGAGACACTGTCGACATAGGAAAGGGCCCACTTGGCCGTGCCCGTGAGCACCCATATGAGGACAGGAAGATGATGCTCCCTGCACATGGGAGTGGCAGTTCTATCTCCCTTTCAGCAGCTTGTTTTAGAGCAGACGTCAGCCTGTTCACTGTCATTTCATCCCCTGCTATGGGGCAAGCACTTGGTGGGTTCTTTTTTTTTTTTTCTTTAAAAGCTTTATTTATTTATGCACACAAGAGCTAGGGTACAGGCTGGAGGCATGGGAGGTAAGAATATTCACCAGAGACAGAGTGGGAGCAGAACAGGCGGATGGACTGAAACACACTGCTGAGGGGAGCAGCGGGTGAGGCAGGAGAGTTCTGCTGCACCATGTGGGTCACCTCCCTGGCCAGGGATTGAACTCGGCTGCTGTGCCACAGATACTTCACAGTGTGGGGCTCAACCCACTGTGCCACCAGGGAGGCCCACTCTGTGGATTCTTGGGAACTCTTTGATAAAATACTGTCTTGAGGAATTTTAATTACTAATCCATCTGTACTTTTCTGACCTCCTACTAATGTCAGTGAAACAGAATAAATGGTATGAGGAAACAATCTAGAAGCAAAAAATGCAAGGGTGCTCTGAGCAAAGTGGTCTAGGTTTGCTAGATTGGTAGCTAGCACTTCTGGGAGGAAGATGAAGAAAAATATACAGGCACGTGATAATGCAGAGTATTGCTTATGGACATCTTTTTCATCCAAATTGCTACATATGGGAGTTCAAGACTTAATGTTTGAATGTCTTATTTCCCCTACACCCAATTTTCCAGTAAGTGTGATGGATTTTGTATCCATATTACCTCTTCGAAAGGTCACTTTCTGTCAACAGAAACTAGTCCCACTTTTTTAAGGCCAATCTTTCATCCATATTTTACACACACACACACACACACACACATACACATATATATACATACACACCTATACATATATACATACACACATATACACATATCTACATACACACATATGCACATATATACATACACATATATATACACATACACACACATACACACACAATACAACTTGATCATTCTCCCTGATTTCCAATCTTCATACCCAGTTGAAATTTTTTAGAAGCTCTCCAAAATCTGATGACAGTTTCCTCAAACTGGCATCCAATGTCCACTACCCTAAACTCTCTCTGAACTTCACAGTATTATACTTAAAAATCTCTCTTAGAACACATTGATCTTTAAAATGCAGATCCTCGGTGTTGGATAACTTTACACAACTATTTCATATCACTTTAGATTTTATCTTTTTATCTCCCCCAGGGTAACCTAGCATATTGTCCTCCATGTTTGAGGAATGTATGAATAAATGAACAAATGAAGCACCAAGCATGCTTGTGCTAAGTATCTCTTCTCTAAATATCTATATCATTTATAGGGTTGCAAACTAGACGAAGTATAGGCTAAGTCCTCCTAAACACATTGGACTTGGCCTGCCAAGAAGTATTTTAAAATTTAACTTTGACTAACTTTGAAGGAGCTACAAATGCTGTTGACCTTAGCCCCGCCCATCAGTAATACCTGCCCTGCTTCATTCTTTTATTCTCTGTATACTTGAGTCTGCCATCCTTTAAGCTTACACGCATTTCAATCATCAGTAAATCTGAGTCTTGAGTGAGAACTGGTTCCAGGTACAGATGTCCTTTACACAGCTGATACTACTCAAAGGAAGGGCCTGATGCTGTGCATCTAACAGTTCAGTGATATTAGACATTATCTCACCTGGACAAAAGGACCTACAAAAGCAGTCCTGTCCCCTCTGTTTGGCAGACAAAAGGAACTGAAGGCGTAGCTACTGGCTGTCTGAAGGGAGGTGTTACGCCTTCTTTAAGAAATCCAAGAGCGTTTAGGAAAGATCCACTATGAGTCTAACAAACTCAACTCTTAGCCCCCTCTCAGGAAAACAAATTGAGTTACCCTAATCTGGCTTCCTCATACTTAAGAGTTTACAACAAAAGAGAGCTCACACCTCCATGCAGAGCGTTGAAACGCTCAGGAAGGACACAAAGTAGGATCACCAATAAGAAAGAAGCTAACCCTCTGGGGGCCAGGCCTACTTGGCCACTCTATGCAACATCCCTGTAAGAGCTGACCAGCAAGAGTCCTTTTTCTTAGCTCAGATTCTTCAACAAGCCTTTTATGATGCTAATAAATGAGGTAAAGTCTAAGGTTTTGCCATGAAAAATACATATTTTAGAGACTTCTTTCGCTTCCCTTCATTGCTGGCTAATCACTCACAGTCTTCTCCCAGCCTTTGTACAAAGCACTTAATCTTCTCATCTAATGACACTGTCTATGGAAAGAAGCCACAGTGTCTCCATTCACCAATAGCCAGATCAATCATGTGTCTCTAAGAAAATGAAGTCATACCAAGCTGGTTTTTAACATTACTGAGGGGTGTCGTTAAGACCTTAGAGACTCTATCTGCTGACAGGCCCTGATAGCCAATGACTAATTAGGTGGCTCTTTCCCACAGACTCCCTCCTCACCTCTGTGTCAAACCCACTCACCCCAACGCAGAGACTCCTGGACTCTCCAGACCCTATGGCAATGAGCTTGAATGAGGTCCAGGAAGCTTCCCTATTCCCTCGGCTCTGCTCTGGAATCAAGAAATGAGCTCCCACCTTGTCTACTGAGAACTAAGCAGGCAGATGGTACAGTCACCTGTAGCTTCAAAACGCGTGCCCGTCCTCCCTGTGATCCTGTGAGGCTGGTCTCCAGAGGACCAGGACGCTTTCTCCTGTGTGTCACTGTAATGAGCAGGGTTGTCTTTGAAGTGGAAGAGAGGATTTAAGGGGAAAGACACTGCATGACAATGAAAGAGTGAATTAGCATTCTTTTTCCTAGTTAAATTGTTCCTGAGTGATATCTGCAAAGATTCTCTCATCCCAAGCTGTGGCTGGGAGGGGGGAGGAGAAGGGAGGCTGGAATAGGTAGCTGCTTAACTACTGATATGAGACTTGGCAGCACCGAATTAGAATGCTGTCTAAGGAAATGTAAAATTCCTAGTGTATGTTGTGGGTTAGGTGTGGCATGCGCCTGCTTCTTCCCTGAATAGGAGGGTTAGCTCAAATCCATGAATGCATTTCTCCTCAAGCTTCAGTTTCATTTTCATTTATAAAATGAATCTGTAGAATTCTACGGTTCCTGAAGGACACTTTCCTTCCCCATCACAATTAACCAAATCATACTTATTGGGATTTCTCTTTCTCTGAAGCATTCTGGGGATCCCTTCTTTATCCGCTGATGCACTGACAGTCATTTTTTTCCTTCTCAGCCTAAATACTAAGTTTTGCTCAAAGGGTGCCAGAGGTTCCTTTTGATGAAGGAGAGAATCACACTCTTGATTAAGGTCTAAGCCAAACAAAGACAATGTAACCTGGAAACACCTTTCTGATAACCCTGGGCATTTCACGATGAGAACGAAGCAGAGGTAGAAAGTGAATTGGGTGAGTCTACAGCCATACTACCCTGAACATACCCTCTCTCGTCTGATCAAAGAAGCTAAGTAGGGTTGGGCCTGGTTAGTACCTGCATGGGAGAAAGTGAATCGGGTTGATCTCTGTTCACAATTTGTTACCAAAAAAAAAAAAAAATCCCATTCTTCCCTCTACTCTGGAAAACTGGGTACTGATCAGTGACAGTGACTTGCTAAAACCCTACCAAGGAGAAATGACCTTCTACATTGTACTGTGCATCCACGGAGCAGCAGCTTGGGATCTCTGACTTCACGTTTACTCTCTTCACAGTGGGGAACAGAAGCCCCTATAAAGGGGCCTCCCTGGTGGTGCAGAGGGTTGAGCACCACACTGTGAAGCATCTTAGGCACAGCAGCGTGAGTTCAATCCCCGGCCAGTGAGGGGACACACATGGTACCGCAGACCTCTCCTGCCTCACCCACTGCTCCCCTCAGCAGTGTGTTTCAGTCCATCTGCCTGTTCTGCTCCCCACTCTGTCTCTGGTGAATCCTCTCACCTCCTGCAACTCTGGCCATACCCCAGTTCTTGTATGCATAAATAAATAAATCTTAAAAAAAAAAAAAAAACCTTTACACTGCTGCAGGTGCCAAGAGCTTTTATGCCATTTGTTCTGCACAAAAATCCTATGTGTTCCCTAAGGGAAGCACTGTTGCTCCCATTTCACCAGTGAGAAAACCTGAGCCCTGACATGAGGTGCTAGGTCAAGGTCACAAGGCTAGTGAGGGACGGCAGCAATGCCAGCACCAAGTCTGATGACACACACACCATGGTCTTTCTACTGGGCTGCTCTGATTGGTTTCTAGCAAAGTCACCACACACTTCTTCGTCACCAGTGGATCAAAGCCCTTGTCTTTATAAGTGCCAAAGTATGTACTTAACTATATCTAAATATAAGCAATTAAAAGTGAACACGGCCTGCCCTTCCATTCTTAGTAGGAAGTTCTTTAGTCTGTTATTTTTTTCTCCATTAAAAGAAATTTCCTTAATCAAGGAAAAATGCTCAGACTCCATCTGCATGTTATAAGTTCCCTCCCAAGTTCAGTCTTTGCAACTGACTATTTCCATTTAAATGCTCCATCAATTCAATCAAAATGTTAATATTCTGATTATAAAGTATTGCTCTATGCATATCTAACATGTTTCTTTCCCATTTCTTTCTGCCAGCAAAGCACCAAGCTGGAGTTGACAAACAGGCAGGTCATTTTGGGTGAAGGGGGTACATTTTAGCTATACCCTCAGTGCTAAGTGGTAACTGATCAGTAGAAATATTCCCACAGATTAAACTACACTCGGCATGCACACAGCCCTCCTTGTGTCTCCTTGTACACTGCACACAGCTTTCACACAGCTGCTCCAATCCTGTGTGCCATGGTCAGGGGCCAACCCACCAGTTGCTGTCCTTCAAATCTGCATTAAAAACGAGCTCGGCCATGTTACCAAAGAGTACAGACCTTTTTTTTTTTTCATACTTTGCTGCATAAATGTTGCTGAAGTTGGAGCAAATAAGTAATCATGGTTTCAATTTCAAGGCATTATCTCTCATACTACAGAGATTATGTATTTTAACAAGTCAGATACACAGAACCATCTCAGGAATTTTGAAATATTAATGTCTTCCTCCTTCCTCCCCCCACTGCGTGTAGAGTGACAAACGTGGTTTTGAAATGCAACTGTGGCTCACATGACACCTCCCTACTGCAATACGGAGAGCCCATGATAGGAACCTACTCAGCAATGGTCCTGTTACTATGAACCGCCTCCCTGCTTATGTGCATAGCACAGAGCTGCGAGAAACAAGACTTCCAACATGGGATGGGAGAATGTGCTCAGGAAGTTCTGCATGAATATTGCCTCCCCATGGGAGTGGAGAGTGGGGAGGCGGGTGGCCTGCTGGAGGTAGTGGCAGCCTTCAATGGGACAGGCCAATAGAAATGCCAAGAAATGGCCCCAAAATGTTTCCTCCATCTGCTGACAATTCTTTTTTTTTCCTAAAGATTTATTTTATTTATTTATGCATACAAAAGCTGGGGTATAGGCCAGAGGTGCAGGGGGTGAAAAGAATCTCCAGACAGAGTAGGGAACAGGACAGGCAGATCTACTGAGAGGCACTGCTGAGGGGCAGCAGGCAGACAGGAGAGTTTACTGCACCATGTGGGTCACCTCCTTGGCTGGGGGATCAAATTCGTGCTGCAGTGGCTACAGGCAGCTTGATAGTGCTGACAGTTAACCCCTTGTGCCACCATGGAAGCACTCTGAGAATATTCAACTAGAAGTCTAAGGAGAAATGCGCAACAAACAGTTGTTTGTACCACGAAGCTGACCTTGAACCACCAACGTGCTGCAGCCCAGGAACAGGCTGGGTGCCGAGAGATCAGTCACAGCTTTGGGGTGAGCCTTTCAAAACATCCATTATGATGCTGCAGGCCAAGGCCAGTGGCCTCCTGACCTGTGCTCCCCCAGCCCTTCTGACAGGTTGTGAATCACCTCGGATTTTCCCGCATTAAAACCCTCCATACTAGGAATACCTGAAGTATG
The DNA here is from genome assembly GCA_019455555.1 of Galemys pyrenaicus. NCBI lineage: Eukaryota > Metazoa > Chordata > Mammalia > Eulipotyphla > Talpidae > Galemys > Galemys pyrenaicus. Next base: position 522,461 of record JAGFMF010011658.1, on the reverse strand, counting down.
TTCCACAAAGACGGAAGCATGACCGATGGTATAAATTTATGTGCCTGCATTCTAACCCACACAGTTCTAATTCTCTCACACGGGTATTTTATCACGCTACTTAAAATCACTCACAGGGTCACATAGTATTCACCACATAAAATAAATTACACAACCATTCTCCTATTCATTTTCTCTTATGAACACCTCTTCCTAATAAGTACATGTACACGTGCACACACACTCACACGCATAAACACACACATTTGTGGTGAAAGACAAGAAACACGGGAGGCAACTTTCCAATTGATTGTAGGTTTTGAGTAAATCTCCTTGAAAGTCAAGTACCTTCCAAGACAAACTGAGCCCCTTGTCCAAAATGCTCCTAGAATGGCATTCTCCACATCCCACCCCCACTGCTCCCCTACCCTCTCACGAAACTGTTCATTTCCTTCTCAGCAGCTATAACAACAGTGTTTTGTTTACTAATCTACCTGTTGTTATCAGCTTCCCCACTAGCAGGTCAGCCTGCCAAGGGCAGGAACCACCCAGCCTCACTCAGTCTATACAAGGGCACAGCGCTGCTTCTGGAACGGAGCAGGCCTCACAGTGTAGCAGGATAGGTAGGTGCACACAGTTCTCCACAGAAATCTCTTGTTTCTGAGGTAGCATGCAATTAAAAAAAAAAAGCTTTTCCTGAACAAGTGCATTAGTGCATTCAGAATCTGCATACACGTCTTAAAAGCTGGACCCAGGAGCACAGGAATGAGAGTCAAAAAACTCTCAGGCTGCCTGAATTCCTTTCCATGAAATACTATGTATAGACGTATAAGTAAAATATTCCCAAGATAGGAATGTTTAGCCAGAACCCTCATAAGAAAACTAATTTTATGAAGCAAAACTAGAGACGACCTTCAGAGTCATGATATTAAAGATGCAAATTTCTATGTTTTGAAACTGTGCAGGATTGTAGATAAAGACACCGCAAAGACACCCTGTGTGATATCTGATTCCTCCCCAGGAAACCTTTTTCTTATCATCCTGTATGATTACCTTTCCTCTCCTCATGTAACCTGTTTCAAGAACGTCATTATCAGGACTTGCCTTGAAATTATTTGTGTACATCTTTCTTCATTTGATTCTGAGCTCCTTCAGAGTGTGGCTGGTGTCTGACTTGTTTATTTCCAAGGACAGTTCAGGTTCCAACATAAACAACTTGAGAGCATAGGGCCTCCCTGGTAGCCTACAGGTTAAGTCTTAGTACTATAATCACGATGGCCTGAGTTCAATCCCCGGCCAGGGAGGGGACCCACATATGGCACAGCAGACCTCTCCTGCCTCACCTGCTGCTCCCCTCAGCAGTGTATTTCAGTGAATTTGCCTGTTCTGCTCCCCCACTCTGTCTCTGGTGAATCCTCTAACTGCCCCCACTCTACTACCTCTGGCCTATACCCCAATTCTTCTATGAAAACAAACAAACAAAGAAATAAAATCTTGCTAAGTGTAAAAAAAAAGTATGATTATCTTTAAAAAAAAAAAGACTTTAAGGAATAAGTGATGATGAGGGCAATTAATGGTGGTGGGAAGTAATGTGTGTTCAACATCCTCTGTGGCCAAATACTTTGCACTGACTAATGACATAGTTAGTTCTTATGAGAGGTATGATACAACTGCACCCATTTTATAGATGTGTAATCAGGGTCAGAGGAGTAAATACTAAGGAAAAGAAGTCAGATGGAAAAGAAAAGCACTGCATGATCTCACTCATGCAGTGAAACAAACAAACATAAAAGAATGAACAAAACCAGAACACTGAGACTGCAAGAACAAAAGAGTGGTTGCCGGATGGGAAGGGGGAACAAGATGGCTAGATTGGTAAAAGGGGCCAAATGTATGGGGATGGAAGGAAACTCGATTCTGATCAACTGAGATATTTTTTTTTAAAGGATCAGAAGGCCTTTTGGGGCCTTTGTCATTATGTCCATGGAAACAGATCTTTTTGAATTCATCTAATTTCTATGCCTCTGCATATTAATTTGAAGGATTAACTGTAACTATGAAATATTCTAAACCTGCTTTGTTAGTGGCTAAAAGAAAAAATAGAAACACCAAATAAAGGATAACAGTATTAAAATAAGCACCACCCTCCAACAGCCAGAAAAATCAAAGCAAGTAATTAACATCTGATAATCTAAAGGTTATCCAACACAAACTGGCTACAACAGGAGCTGATTAGAATCAGAAGACTATGGTCCCTTTCAGGAATGTTTATAGCCCTTAGTGACTTACAATAGTTAAAGTCACAGTCCCCCTTTGTCAGCAAGCTTTGCTGTTTTTCTCAAGAAATGTCAGGTCTAACAACCATGCCAAGATGAGAAATACGATTTGCTACTTATTGGCATTTGACCTTGACGAATGAAGTAATACTAACTAGAGAGAAAGACATGGTTCAAAACTCCCAAATAAACTTTAGGAGCCTGCAGGCTTATGGTTGGCAATGTTACGTGAAAAACAGCCACTTTTCTTCTGCCGTGTGCATCTCTTTAGCCATTCTGGGGTTTCCCATCAGTGTTATGGTGTCTAGAGATTCAAAAACACTAATAACCATGCCCTTTGTAAGGCTCTGCATTGACCATCAGCCGAGCACTTACTCACTCAGACAGGCGTGCAGGCGTTACAATTTAGGAACATTTCTAATATGCACCACTGAGCTCCTGAGGCCGTCTATTTTTTTTTCGGACATGGGCAGGCTAGCAGCAACAACTAACCAGGAATTTCATTAGAGCAGTCGAGTCTCAGCCACAATTTATAGACCCTAATGTCTTCAACACACACTAATCCTGAAACCTCAAAGGTTCATCTCAAGCCAACACTGGCTGGAAACTTTAACAGCTCAGGGAGTCCTGATAAGAATTACCATTGTTAAGAGATTAGTGAGTATCAGGAGCCATGCTAACCCCTTTACAAAGATTACTTATTTATCACATTTATTCCTAACATAATATAACGCCGTATGTCCCATTCTGCAGATGAGAAGTTAAAATGAAGTAATTTGTTCAAAGTCGCACAGCTATTTAATGGTAGAGCCAAAACCTGAGCTCAAGCTTGACTGCTCATGCAAACCATTGTGAGGCTAATGTGCAAATAACAATATATGTATAAAGATGATATTTGATCCAAAGCAATCCAAAGACAGAAGTCAGGATGTGTTTTCGTACTCGATCAAACATGCTTAACTTTTAAAGAACCTACCAACTGGCGAACCTTCATTGAGCATGTATTCCAAAGCACTATATATATATGTATATGTATGCATATATATAATAAATATATTTATATATAATATATTTATATAACATATAGTATATTATATATTTATATAATATATTTATATATAATATATTTGTATATATTTATATATGTGGAATTTATATATATGGAATATATATAAATATATAATATATACATATAATATATATAATATATTCCATATATTCCAAATATATATGTGTATATATATTCCAAAGCACATATACATATATATATATATATATATGTAGAAGGCTTGATGACAAAGAGTGTTGCAAGCCAAGAACAGGGAAACAAACAGCAAAGGCACACCGAAGACAGTCACTACAACCTACAGGAGCAACTACAGACGGCACAGTCGCCCCTTCACAGAGTCATAACATGTACTAGTCACTCCTTACTTTATTCCATGCAATTACATATAAGGTTTGCTTCCAATTTTTTTTAAAAATGTATTTATTTATGCATACAAGAGCTGGGGTACAGGCCAGAGTCACAGGAGGTGAGGGGATTTACCAGAGACAGAGTGGGGAGCAGAACAGGTGGATCTACTGAAATATATTACTAAGGAGAGCAGCAGGTAAGACAGGAGATATCTGTTGTGCCATGTGGTCAGCTCCCTGGCCAGGAATTGAACTCATGCTGCAGTGGCTGAAGACAGCTTCACAGCACTGTGCCTTAACACCTTGCGCCACCAGGGAAGCCCCTTGCTTCCAATTATTAAGAAAACTACCCCTTAGGAGTTTTCAGAGGACCCATAGTTTCAGTGTTCTGCAATTTTGGTGCTCTACTCTGTCTACAAAATTCAGGAGATATAGGTGATACACTGGAAAGGGACCAGGAAACACAATTCAGGGGCAACAGACCTATAAAGCATTTCTTATAAACAGAACGGCTCTCAGCAGCAAGTAGTTCTAATGTCAGCCAGAATGTCACATGTGCTAGAGACAAGACAGCAATGGGAAAATGGAGGTAAAGAGAAATCCAGCTAAATTCAGGTACCTGTTGGTAGCAGATCTAAATGATAAATATCTAAAACCAAACCAAGGACTATCTGAAAATGCCTGATATTTTTCATTTATCAAAATTTGTCAGCATGACCAAATCCTCTCACTCAAACAAAAAGGAAGAGAGTGAAAGAAACAAATAAGATAAGCATGCTGCATTCCCACCTCTATTAATGTGACTTTCTAGCTTGACCATGTTCAGGATAAACTTCCTTCAATGTGTTAGCCTCACCATGGCTGTGAATTTTTAATGCAAATCAACTGTCTAACAGTTTTTGTATTGCAATAATAACCTGGAAGAACTTGTTTAATATCGGAAGACTTAGTGGAGCAGATGAATAGTTCCAACTTGATATCCATGGGATAGAAATTCAATTAAAAACTGCAAGTCGAGCTGGAGAGAGGTACTTATTGTTCAACACGTACCACAGGGCCCTTTGCCGAAGCACAGCTATTAGCTGACCGGGTTGAAAAATTCTGTTTTCCTTTATGGCAATCTGTTAGCTTGTATAAAGTTAAATTAATAAAAAAAAAAAAAACCACCAAGCTGCCTCTGTGGTGGGAGAGCAGTATGAGGCCAAAGGCTAGTTACATATTTTATAATTATGGATTAAGTGCATTAAACCAGGCAAATTAAAGATATGCCACAATTACAATAAAAATGAGAGATTATGCATCTGCACAGTTGATTGTATGAACAAGGCATCCAAAAGAGAATGCTGGGGTGCTATTCTCAAGAGGCGATTATTTCCACCATCAAAAAGGAGGAAAAATGACCTTCTGTGTCCACCTGTCTTCTGAACAGGAGGAACAGTACTTCTGAAGATAGGTCAAAGCTCGGCATGCTGTTGATTGCTGCTGTTTTGGGCAATGATCTGGGTCCCATAGCTAAAGCATCCACAATTTATTGGGGTGCACTTTAGAATGAATAGAGGCTACAGGAATAATAGACTTCCAGCAAGGAGGAATCTGGACAGCAGCTAAGAGGGAAAAAGCAGATGTCATCCAACAGAGAAGTGGATTCAGGAGAAAGAAATCCAGCATTCCAAATATTCCCTGTGTTGCATTTCTTCGGTTTCTGTTTTCTGCTAGCTTTGGAAACAGGAAGCAGAACTCGCCTTGTGAAAAAGACTGACATGCTCTCTGCTGCAGAGGGCAGGGATTCTTCAGATCTTTCTTTGCTCTTTTTTTTAACACATTTGTTGTGTGGGAGCGTACTCCTGTGTGTGCACGTGTGTCTGTGTGTGCACACGATTATAAATCATATTCTGCAAATGGAGTATCAGTCCTTCTAGCCATAAGCTTTCACGCACGGCAAATGATGATGCTTTCGGCACATAACACAATTTCCTTCTGCCAAGACTCCAGCATATTGTGCTTTTCAGAAAACAAACTTTTCAACCCATACTGTTTGCAATGGTGCGTGGGAGTGGCCATGACTATGTACATTTGGGCAAGGACACAAGACACACGCGAGGAAATGGAACGAAAACACAGAAGCTCATCAGAACCTAGAAACCCCCAAAGTGGATGTCGGGCAAGCAGCTGTCTTTTCCACTGTCCTTGGTTATTCTCCCTGTCATGCAACAATTCCCAAATTGTGGCTTGGGGACTGACAGCATCGGAATCCCTTGGGATTCCTGTAATCCCTCATGTGATGGACCAGGGTCCCAGGAGGCAGAGCCCAGAGAGGATATGTGAGCAGGATGGGGGCTGGTGTGGTGGGTAATGTCGATACCCACGTGTAAAACGAGCCCTCCATTCCTGACCCAGGCCAAAGACTCAGCATGCAAATAGAGTCTCAGAAATACATCATCAGTAGAATCATCAACCATACTCCCTTATTTTCCTGACAATGGAGCTGAAGTCCAGGAAAGAAAGCAAACTAGCCAGAGGTCACACCAGAGTCGCTGTTGGAGTTCAGTCCGGGCGGGTGACAATGTCGGCCGGTGATAACTTAACAGATAATTTAAAAGCACTTTGCCAATTAGATCCTAGGCATTCCTTCCAGCATCTTTAGAGTTTCATCCTGCAGTTATTATTATATTTATTGACAGATGTGGGTAGAGAAGTTGAGAGTAGCTTCTGGTCCCTTAGGGTGTAAACTTGATTAAATGCAGGCAAGGGACAAGCATGAGCTACATTTGTGAATCAACGGGGTGAGGAGGAGAAGGGTCAGAGTGTGGGAGGGCAGCGTACAAGGCCCATCGTACATGCAGGACCACCGCGTTCTGCTCAGCTAAGACCCAATCAGAAATGGAAGGCAAAGGGTAAAACAAAGACCTCTTGGGAGGTCTGAGAATACTCAGCACCCCACAGTCCACGATCTGCCCATGACCTGGGGACCCTCACAGGTTTCCAGGAAAGGCAGGAACAAGATGACCATTAAGCTGTCTTGGGGGCAGGTACACCCTGGCCTCTGTTCACAAACACTGAGAAAGGACTCCAGGAAGGCAGCTCAAATAAAAATGGATCAAGGATTCAAAACCAATTACCAAAGCATAATCTCACTCAGATGGGCACGCTAAGAATAATTACTCTCCGTAAGAAAAATGTCTGTTGTAGACACATTGCAGAAGGCTGCATAATTAAATACAGCTGCCAATTCTCATTTATCTTCCTGGCAATTTGCATTGCAGAGTCCACCTGGATTGGTGAAGGCCCGGAGCTGGTACACACGGTACAGCCGAGAGGAAGACCCCCACATTTCCAAAGTGGGTCAACTCTACTGAGGACATCGTACCACTGAGGAATCCCGACTCTTCAAAGCAGATTGCACCCATGGGAGGTCATATGCCTTCATTCCTCCTTTCCTGGAAAGCATCTTCCTTTCTCTTTGCATAGTTAAATCTGACTCATTCTACAGCCTCATTCACAAGGGAACTCTGCAAGAGGTCTTCTCTGCACCCCAATTTCTTCATCTGTAAAGCCACAATCATTAGACTATTCACCTGCTTAGACTATTGTGAGAATTTAAAAAGTAAATCCATGTGTACTTTTCAAATAGCTTGGCAGATGGTAATCACTCAGCAGATGTGACTCACCTTATCCTTTATCTGCATCAACTTTGTAATGAAACAGTAATAGAAATAATAATGATGATGTCAACAGAGACCATTTTAGAGCTCTTAAGAAACAACAGGCACTGTGTCCAGAGTATTCTATGCATTCATTACTTTGTCTGTTCCACACAACTCTATGTAGGGAATGTCACTGTCATCATGCCCATTGCAGATGAGGACACCGAGGAGGTGGCCAGGGATTTATAAAGCAAGCAAGAGGACCCAGGTGGTCAGTGCTATACAATATGTGCAGTGACCACAGTTGCTGATATTCCAACTGAGTCTTAGGTCCAAACTTGTAATCCAGCACAGACCTGGCACACAAGGTGCTCTGTTTGGGGCTTGTGGGAGACGGCTGGTGATAGTGGCAAGGGAGCTCCATCTGAGAGATGCCCTCAAGACCCCAGAGTCAGAGGAAATACCTCTTGGATGGGTTGGGTCAAACCCAGCCTGGAAGCCACAACCATGAACAAGACAGATCAAGGCAGAATGAAGCCAAAGCAAGTGTGAGCGTCCTCGACAAACTATGTGAAGCCTCAGGCTGGAAGGTCCTTGAAGACACAGCTTTGCAGCAACAGGAGGCTTTCTGGGAAGCTCTCCTTCCCCTTCCAGCTGCATTAGAAACAGCAACAAGCACATCAACATGCTCAAGAGTGAGGATGTTGCTCCTAGAATTCTGGAACTTTACAATGAGGTATTTCTCAGTGCTGTGTTCATACTGTCGATATGCATGTAATTAATGGTCTATGGCTGCATATATTATTTATACAGAGACATTTCCTCAAGAAGGCAGCCCAAACCACCCACCCCCTTTTTTTTTTTTAGAACAAATCCCTAAAGGTTTCTGAATTCAGAGAGAGGAAGAAATGGAAGGAACCACCTGGGCTGAGCCGCAAAGCTCCTGGGCAATTAAAAACAAGTGCAAATGAGAATACAATATGAGGATCCGGGTAGTGTGTTTCTAAGAATCACGCAGAACCAGATTTCTGTGTGCTAATGAATACTGAGAAGCTTGGGGTTGTAAAACAAGATGAATAACACCCCTCATTAGTGCTGCATTTGATGGCTGTGTAAAAGGAAGAAAATGATCCACTTAAAAAGGGTCTTTAACATTGATGGGTCAATTTTGGCAATTACAGGATTTACGCAGATATCTTTGCAACATGCTGAAATGAGCCACAGCAAAGGCAATCTTCACCAGCCTGTCTGGCTGATGACCAGGCAGCTCTCTGAGGCCTGGTTCCTCATTATCTTCTAAGTGTTAGCACCTAGGTTGGGCTGGCACTGGCATGAGACCTGCAATCAAGGTGTCTAGGAGGCTCGTGCAGTTCCTAAAGAGCAAGCGCCTTCTTACATACTGCAACTAGGGCACCCAAGATCTTTTAGAGGCACCCACCTTCTTGCCTGAAAGTGCTAATTTTGAGGGTTGGGTCCAACCTCTTTCCCTAGTGCAGTGTTATAGAGCAAGTCATTTTCCTCCTCTTCATCCCTATGATCTGCAGGGAAGGCTTGATATGTTTCCCCTAGCATGAAATATGGGCAATCTTAGCTGAGAGTTTAAAAGGGAGGAGTTGTTCAAGAGGCCAGGAAATTGAAAACCTCATGTCCACCTGTCTGCCTTGGCTTTTGTCTGTGAATCCTGCCTGCTTCCCGCCACCCCCACCCCGTCACATCACTTCTGCCCTGCACTTGTCACTGACAAAGCATTTGTATCAGACAAATATGACCCTGCTCTCAACACATCTATGTTTCGTGAGAAAGGTAAAATGTAGTGAAATAAAGGACCCCTACAGAAAAACAAAATGAAATTATCCTGTCATATAAACATTAGTTCCATTTGGGGCTATCTGAGAAATGGGCACCCTGGCACACTTCTCTGAAGAAGATAAACTTAGGTTGAGGAAATCAAAAGTTAAAAAGAACTAGACTGGGGAGTAATGTGGTATGAGCAGCTAAAAAGGGAGAAATAAGGTGGAGAATGAGAATATCCCAGACAGATGTGAACTCTCCAGCCAGGACAGAACTTGGTTGTTCTGAAGCCACTGGAACAACACCCACTTGCCTGGAGTGACTTGGGGCAGCCATACTATGGCCCCACAACTTGCTCCTGAGGTTCTACATGAACTTGGTGTTCACCCTTCACTGATGTCTTCCCAGAGAACAACAGATCTAATGAGATCTCTGATGCAAAAGTGCTGAGAGCTCCCAGGCCCGGCACCCACTGGCTCACAGCACCCATCAGAGCACAGCAAAGGGCTACTGAAGGAAGGGCTGCCCCCAGGGAGACGCTGATGGACAAACTTTGCAGACCTCAGTACCAGGCACCACTCCAGGAAGCCCCGCAGAGGCAGGGAGCTGGGCCCTGAGGGAGGGCGTGTGGCTCCGACGCCGGTGTGCATGGAAAGGCGAGTGAGGCTCCCGAGGATGCCCATGGCTGGACGGGTCCCTCTGTGACCACATTCACCCCACAATCCCAGGGAGACCAAGCTCACTGGCACTTTGGGGCTGTGGTTGCAGTAACTGCCCAGCTGCTGAGTCCCTAGCATAGGAAAATCTACTTACCCTTTTTTAAATCTTAAAGGTTTTTTTTTTTTTTTTTTTAACATGTAACAGTTCCTGACATCTCCAGGCAAGACAGCAGAGGTCTTCTCTCAACATTTTATCATCAGGATGTTTAGATTAGTGGTCATAGCAGGAAGTACCAGCTCCTGCATGCATCAGCCATTCAATATACGCTAACAATTGGGATAACTGCCCCTAAGCACGTACTGTCCCTACTGATCCCCCAATCTATTGGAAAAGTTCCTTTTGTCAACTCTGATAACAATTTGGCAACAGCTTCAAAAGATCCAGTGCGTCTCGGTAACTGGCATCTATGTGCGTCATTCTCAGTTATCAGCTGGCTGGCCTCCAGCACATGCCAGGACTCCAGAATACGTACTGATCCCGTCCTGCACCACTCAGCTGTGAGAGAGGACATGCTAAGACCGGACAATCCTGCCACCGCAGGGCTCTGAGAGAAGCGGAAGGGGCACCGAGATCCAAGGGGCCACAGAGACCGCCTGGCACTTGGCACATTCACAGGCCCCAACACTGTTAGGCCCAGCCAGGCTTTCAACAGACCCTGGGATCAAGAACAAGGAAAACCAAGAGCATCTGCTCCTCTGTCTCCAGACAGACATCCGCTGTGGGCATCCAGCAGCCAGAGCACCCAGCAGGTGCTGGTGGACGTCCCAAGATGCCACCCGTGGCAAGACCAAGGAGCAGAGCAGGGGCGGTAAAAGCAGATTCTAAGGGACTCAAAAGAGAGGCCTGGGAGGCTGCAAGGAAGGCTCTGGAAGAAAGTTTCGATATAACACAGGTGAAGTCCTAAGTGCAGGTAGAAGAGAATAGGCAATTCCAGGCGGGGAAACAGAGTCAGGGGCGGCAGTGAGGTGGACAGGGAGGCTGCAGTGTGGCTAGAACAAGTCGACAAAAGCATGTGCTCTGCTGGGAGTTCCTGGTTTCCAGCTGCAAAGTAGGTAGCGGGTTCTGAAGTGACAGGGAGGAGATGACCCAAAGCTGCCCACTGAGAAAGCCCTTGGCCGTGAAGGAGTCTGCCTTCCAGACTTAACAGCCCAAGTCCGCCCGTGAGGGCTTTGACAACTTGCTCATTCTGGCAAAACCTCAGTTTCCCCAGCTGCAAAAAGGGAACGTGTAGTAGTCTACTTCATACAGTTCAGGGCAGGATTTGATGAGATAACTGAGCACAAAACAAGCAGTTGTTTCTCCAAATATCACAGCTTTTCAACAGTTTTTAGCACACATTTCCCATCAAAGGGGTAGACTAGCTGCTGCTTAAGAATAGATTTTAAAAGGTGAGAGCTCTTCAATCTTCACATATAAAACTAAGAAGGAATGTGATTTCTCTGAATAAAGATTAACAGATTTGATTATTTCTAAAACCTAAAACTCCTGCTTTATGAAAACCAAAACTGTGATAATAGGAAAAGACAGGGTCGGGGGAATGCTGGCATCAAAGACAATGATGTTTTCTGCTTCTTTATCCTATTTAAACAAAACATGTGCAAAATGTTAAGGATAAGAGGAAGTTACCAGTAGATAAACATACCAATCACGTGAAAAGAATGTATATGAGTAGCTAAAAAACAGAGGGAAAATGCCCATTCTCAATAAAAACAAAATCAGTAAAAAAAAATAATAAAAGTTCATAATAATAAGTTTCAGAGCATTCACGAAATGGTGGCATGGCCCTGCTTGAAGACTTCTAATTATCTCCCCTTGTGCCCAGAGTAAAGTCCCAACTGCTTAAAATGGCTAACAAGACACCACGGGGTGCCCCCTGCCACCTCCCCACATCTCATGGACCAGCCCTCCTCGCCCATCTGCTTCCTCCTTCCTGGCTCCTGAGTTCCCACCACCACAAGATCTCTGTCTGGTTATGCCTAGAACACTTCCCGCTCTCTCCTCCAGCCCCTCAGCACCTGGCTTTTTGCCGCAACCCTAAACCCCAGCTATGGGCACTTCCCTGAGGTTGAATTGTATCCCCCTCTCCCCCAATGTTGAGCCCCCACACTAGGTGCTCAGAAAGTGCCTGTACTTGCAAACAAGGTTGTTGCAGATTTAGCTAAGACGAGGTCACACAGAAGCAGAGTGGGCCCTGGCCCAATATGACTGGGGCCATGGTAAAAAGGGTGCGTTTGGACGCATCTAAGTGCACAGGGATAACAGCCCTTGAACATGATGGCAGAGCCAGGGGCGATGCTTCTGCAAGTCAAGGAACCCCCCAAATTGCTAGAAACCACGAAGAGCTGAGGGTGAGATACAGAATAGAGTCTCCTCCACAGAGGAGTCAGCCCTGCCAGACCTTGACCACAGATTTCCATCCTCCAGACCTGCGAGTCAATGACTGTCTGTCAGTCACCCAGTACGTGGTACTGAGGATGTGGACACACCCAGGAAAGGCCTCTGTGGCTCCCGCTAATAGAGCTCCTGCTGCTCACTTGTCTGCAGCCTCTGGCACTTCAATCGCTAGGGGACACTTGACCAATGTTTGCCTCCACTTGGGGACACACTACAGGAGAAGGCAGGATGGCTGTTTGCTCTGCCTGTGGTACTGGCACGTGAGGGTGCTCACAGGTTTGTTGGTTATGCTGAGGGATCTCGGGAGTAAGTCCTGGCCAGAGCACTCACTGGAGCTGGTGGATTAGGGCAAACGGCAGAGCGATGCTGGCAGGAATGGGTGGAGACCCTCACACAGCACATTCCCTCTGTGAGCAGCCAAGTTCCACACATGACCACTGTAACCCAAGCGTCCTCTCAGCTGCCCGGAGGGTGGACGCTGTCATCGCTCTCACTTTAGAGATGAGGTGGGGCCAGAGGAGTTACTACCCTCGCTGGCAAAGCCGGGATATGAACCTAGGCAGTGTGAGGCAGAGTCCTGCTTTTAACTTTTCTCCAGGTGACTCTCTGGGGTGTAGAAGTAACAGTTGTAAAATAGGTATGGAACAGGTAAGCTCTTATTCAAGAAGTCCCCCTCTTCCTTGACCTGTCTGCTAAGAACCATCCCAAACCTTGCTCCTGTGCCACCCTTCCTGGCCACTACAGGAAGACTAGACCCTTCCATGACCCTCCCACTGGAAATTCCATACATTTCTTGGGTTGGAGGAATCAAGAGGTCTAGCCCAGGAAGAAATTTCTCGTAGTTCCCTTGTTTCACATGAATGTTGTCAGGGCCTTACACTAAAAGAGGTGTAAATTTTAGATCGCTGGTAAACTTCCAGCCTCAGTCAGGTCTTATTTAATGATGGCATGAAGTAGACTTAAGTGCACTTAAGGCTCTAGAATCCCAGAATCTGGATCCAAATAACTGCTGTCTACCTTCAAGCTACCTACCGACTTACCAGTTACTGAAAACTTTCTGGCCCTCTGCTTCCTCAGCTGTAAAATGGGGGCAGTTTTTATATACGGCTGAGTTAAATGTAGGTAAAGTACTTCTGTCTGTGGTTGGTAAGTACTAGTAGCTTTTATTAAGTGTAGGTGCTGTTTTCATTTATCAGTTCAGGTGGGCTGGATATTGTCAGCAGGAGACCAGCATGTTCTTCTAAGGATCCATTTTCAAGGACCTCATTACCAAAACCTTATTCCAAACATTTTACAATAATAAATCATAGACATACAGGATGTCTTCAGTATGAACCCCACACACTCACATATATTCACACTGCAAACTCTGTTAACTGTTCTCCATTCCTTTCAGAGGTTTCTTTTTCCCCAACAGAAGAGTTCTACCTTATGAGAAAGGTGCCTTTCTCATAACCGACCTGCTGATATGTACTAAGAGTTTTAAATGTTCTCCAGCAGATGTCTATCCTGAGGAAATAATCTAAAATGCAAACAAGATTTATGTATCTATCTATTCATTACAACTTTTTAAAATAATGAAAAAATATGAAATTATCTAGAGCTCCAAAAACAGAGGAATGAGTATAATTAAGTAAATTACAGAACAGCTATACAATATGCTATTATGCAAACATTAAGATTTTGTTTGCAAGACATTTTGAGGAATATAGAAGAACGCTTAGTCAAATGTAATGTGAAAATAAGAATTGTTTATACGAGAGGATCTCAATTATGTAAAAATGTATAGGTAAAAATATATAGTGATATGGACAGTGAAATTAACAGTTTTTAATGGCATCACAGATGGTGGCTACTTTTTATAGTATTCATTTTTTTAAGTTTTAGAAAATTATTAGTAAAATTATTACTTAAAATTGAAGTATACAATAAAGCGAGTATCTCATAAGCTTAGGAGACTCCGTTATTTTTCTTCCTTAATAGACAAAATCTTGAACAGTAACTCAAATATCAAGTTTTAGGGCATTTAGGCAGATGGATTTAAAGAGAATACTAACACAAGGTATCAAATTGTCAAAGTAAGCCAGAACTTATTCCAATTCTAAATTCTTCAACCAGCATCATTATCACCTCTCTGCCCATTTTCCACTGGGACCATATGTTCAGGAAAGACCCATATTAAGCTTAGGAAGGCAGGCTGACTCCTACCCCCTCATCCACATTTTCAGAATGTAGAAGTCTGACCTTTGAGAACAGTAAGCCAGTGAAACACACCTGGTCCCTGATGGCCCTCATGAGATCTGATCTGATGAGCCAGTTACCACACCTTAAGCCCAAGGGTATGATATAATGCATGTCTGCACCAGATAGCCACTCAATGATTTGGGGGAGGGGAAAGACAAAGGAAGTTTCTGTTTTCCCTCAAGTTCAGAGGTGCTCTGAGCTTGAGCTTCCTGCCTTCTTCATTCCTGACCTATTAAATATCACCTCACTGACCTTGCTATGGAATAGAGAGATAAGCAAGCATACAAGCAACACGTACATGGATGGATGGACAGAGATGGATGGACAGACGGATGGATGAGCAAACAAGAGGGAAAGAATAACAAAATTTCAGAAATGGAGAAAAGATCAGTGGTTGCCAAGGTTTAGTGATGAGGGGGTGGGGAAGGAGAACGTGGTGTAATTGTCAAAGAGGATAACAGCACTGGAGAGCCCAGTGGGGATGGACTGTTGAGTATTTTGTCTGTGGTTGAGGATCAGCCAACCTTTAGAGAGAAAAATCAGCACTAAAGTAGAACAACTAAAATTGAAGAAATCTGTGTAAGACGGGTGGATTATTATTGATGCCAATATCCCTGTGGGACATCATATACCATGTGGCAGAATATTATTGTCACATGAGACTGAGTAAAGTATATATGGCTTGCTCTGTACTCTTTCTGAAAATGTGCAATTGTATCAACAAAAATTTCAATTTACAAATGTGTATGATCAAAAATAGCATGCCCATCCTAGATAATATTCAACAACCATACTTCATAAGAGGAATGGTGAGGACTGTAGCTGAGTAAGAGCATCCTTTCCAAATGGCAGGGTAAGGGATGGTGGTGGGAACATATATTAGAGAGCGTACTGATCAATCATGACACCATCATTTATTTATAAAGACTCCATAGGGACTGTGGTACATTGTGCAAAGTTCAGAACTGATGGAATTGCAGTGCCTAGGATGAAGTAGAACTCAAAAACTAAATGCAGGATTAAAAACTATCTGGGGAGGGAGCATGGGCAACTGAAACAATCATGGACTTTACAGTTATACACACCTGAGATCAAACATGATCTCCATTACCTGCTGGCCGTTAGACCCTCAAGTTTCTCATCCACCATCAGTGCGGAAGAAAACCCTTGCTAGATTATTATAAATGGTATGTTCATGTGTAAAACCTCCAGCACATTCCCTGACTCAGTAAATGCTAGTAGTTTAAGTCAACAATACGATTGAAAGTGTATTCTTTTTAACAGGATATTTTAAGTATATGCCTTTATGTTAGTATAATCAGAAGACAAGGGATATCTGTGAAAATGACTGGTCTTGTATTCCCAGGGTGCTTTCCTAGCTTTCTTCTGGTGTTCTCCCTGTGTATAGGGATGGACAACATAGCCAGCCTAGACCAGAAGTGCTCACTCCCAGAGAGGATGTGGTCCCAGGAGATGCATAGGCTTTTGTCCATTCCTAGGGTTTTGTTTTTCATGTTGAACAATTCTAGTATCATTCCAACAAATCCTTGATCTTGTTAAGTTAGTGGTCATTTCTGTTGCTTTCAAGCAAAAATTATAATTAGAAAGTCTTCCAAATCATCTGAAAACTCTTGCCCAATTCTTCTGCTCTCTGGTTTCCCAGGATCCTCGATTCCTGGTGGCCAACTCACCTTCATAAGGTTTATCTCAAGCACAACTCTATGGAGAGCAGCACCTTATGACCATGCTATTGTGGTACCATTCTCTAAAATCAATGTTAATTGTCCAATTAAGCAAGCTGATACTGACAGAATGTGAGCTAATTAGTAAGTGCCAGAGCTCATTCCAATTATTAACCTTTATAGCTGTCATTTATAAAGATGAGGGTGCAACCATGGATTTTTTGCTTGAACGATTATTCCTGTCGTTCTGAGTCAGCCATAAGGAAAACAGGCTAGAGGTGCTGTGCTGGTGGATATTCCCCCAAACAAATTTCCATGAACTTTTCAGAATTAAAGATGTTCATGAAGGCTCTTCGGTCAGCAGTTACAATAGAATCAAGTAGGGAGCTCTTTCAAAGTTTGAGCTCTTAAGACTGTGACCCCAAAAATTGATTCTAACTGCCAGAGTCAGAAAACACTTGGACAAATATCCAAGGAATACCATTCTTAGTCCTCAGCCCTCTCCCTTGAGTGTGGATACCTTATGAAATATGAATGATTGCTGACCTTTCTAGAAAAGTCTTCACCTAGAGAGGTGAAGATTGATTATTGATGTCACAACAAGAGCATGGGATTGCTGGAAATTGGGAGACCAAGACTTGGGTCCTAGATCTGAAATCAGTGACAATCACCCAACTGAAACCTTGGTTTATCCATCTAAAATGGGGATGGTTAATTATATAAGTCTCACATTCCCTCCAAAAAAGAGATGTGCCATGTATTCATGTGAGCAACAACAACAAATATTATAAAAATAAGGTCTGTGTAAGGGGGTTCTTTTAAAAGATAAACCCTGTGGGTTGCATTTCAAGACTGCACTTGAGCTTTAACTTGGATACAAAGCATTTGGAAGCAATAGCAAGGTGTAAAATGATTCCTTTGTAAGTTTAGCAATTCCTAAAAGGAAACTGCACATACATGTGAAAGAAAGAATAGGTCTTTCTACCAGCCTACTCTCCAAAGAATGTCTACGACAGTGGTCTTTTTTGAGGAAGCTTCCAAAAGCCTGCTAAGGACATTACCCATCTGTGTCCAATAATATAAGTGGCCACTAAATGATGAGATGGTAACTGTGAAAGCTTGGCTATCTCATCTTTATAGTCATTATATACATAAGCAGGAATGGGGTATGTAAAAATCCACTCTCCTATAAACTGGAAAATAAATAGGCCTGGTATGACTTGAAACTTTTCCCTCTTTTTTTTTTTTTGGCTTCAAACCACATTCTAAAATGCTACCTATCATAATTTTACATATGTGGACATCTGGCAGGGAAATAAATTAAGGCTTACCTTAGAGAGTAGGGAAATGCATCCATTTATAAATGTTATTTTAGAAGGGAATGTCTGATCCTGTTTACTTATTAACTTCATTAGAAGGCTAATGAATCTACTGCTGGGAAAATGAGAGGGAGCTCAGGCTGTGGAAAGGGATGGGCAGAATTTCACACCCCTTTTCTAAATGGTTGGGTTATTTATGATTCTGATTAAATGACACTGAGTTCGGAGGAAAGGGAAAACAACATAAAATAACAATCAACAGACACGATCCATACAAAACTGTTATAGTCTATCAATCACTGGACAAAACCCAAGATTTATTCATGTCTGGGCCCTGCCTAGTAGAAGGAAAAAAGACTAGGCCATAAAAAGAACCCTTCTTTCCCATAATAAAGAGGAAAACATTAAATCTGTAATGCAGATCTGCTTCTTCACTGCTCTCATTTCTCTGTAACAAAGTAAGCTGTCTAAGGGCTCAAAATTTAGGGCAAAGTCCTCTCTCATTACTTTTTTTTTTTTTTTGGTACAAAGATTTTTATAGATTGGACGAGGCTCCCTGTGGTTAATGAATTTAAATTCAGTACCTTGGACAGGTGCTCTGGTGTCTGACTGCTAACTGGCTACTATATGTTAGCTGAGTCTATGTACATTGTGCACCCCAATAGATATTTACAGAGGGTGGCTATATGCAGGAGTGGGGCTGTGGCTCATAAAGGTATCTACAGAGCATTATGAATCCTGGGTGTGCTTCCTGTTTGCCTGCCTAGGTGATAGAGTCTGAGTTTGGAGTTGAAAGAATCTTGAAAGATCATTCTAATTAATCTGTTATTTATACAGAAATAGAAGGATAGCATGAATAATCCACTACTTAGTAACTGAGATGGACTTAGAACCCTAATTCCCTCTAAGCTCAGTGGCTTCCAATCCTATGTGAACACATTACCATCCAGGAAGCTTTTAAAATCATACATACTGAGTACTACCCCACCTTACCACATTGGAGTTTCTTGGGTATGGCACAGGAAGCTGAATTCTTAACATATCTCACAAGTAACTGTGAGGATTTGCTAAGTTTGAGATACATACATGACTGTACCTTGCCTTCCATGTCAATATTTTGGAAGTAACAAAGATCTTCAATGGATTTGGACCCTCCAAAAGTTGCATTAAAAATAAATTAATAAATACCAAATGAGGACCTCCCTGGTGGCACAGTGGGTTAAGCAACACACTATGAAGCAAACCACAGCCACTGCAGCACAAGTTCGATCCCTGCCACTGGACAGGGAGGGAACTCACATGGCGTAGCAGACATCTCCTGCTTCACCTGCTGCTCCCCTCAGCAGTGTGTTTCAGTCAGTCTGCCTGTTCTGCTCCTACTCTGTCTCTGGTGAATCCTCTCACTGCCCTGGATTCTGGCCTGCACCCCAGCTCTTGTATGTATAAATAAATAAATCTTAAAAATAAATAAAAATAAATAAATACCAAATGAGTTAGCTCAAAATTAAGTTAGGGAAATAATAGATCAGACTGTGCTTTGGGTCCCGATCCCAAAATTATCATCATCTGGCATAAGGAAAGTCAAGATATCAGTTAACCTCTCCCTTTTGCGAGGCACAGATGCATATATAAGGAGAAGAGTCCAGAATGTTCCAATAGGAAGGTATTGCTTTCTGCCAAACATGATGTGCTAAGTATCCCAGATGTGTTCTTCACCTCACCCCTTAGGTTATCAGGGTAGCTGTCATCTGGAGCCTGGCAGGATCTGCTGGGTTAAGAATATGTGAGCCTATGAACAGATAATAATTATCATATCAAATAGTAACTAGAATGCAGGCAGTCTGCATTCCATATGTTATCTCACAGAATAATCATAACATTTCTGCAAGATGGGTCTTTCTGTTATCCCATTAAATGAATGAGTAAATTGTAGAGAAATTAAACCATTGCAGCCACTAAGCAGTGGAGCAGGGATTCACATCAACATAATTTGAATCCAAGACCCACTCCTAAAACCACTACACATACTCAGTCCCACCTGTTACCAGATGTTTTGGAGAACTATGGCAACTAAGAGTTTATGAAGTAATCTTTCCACTTGAGAGCTTTGCATCCTAATAAAGACACATGATGTTTTATATTAAACAGTTAAACAACATCTATGTGTCCAGCTGATCTCTTCTCTACTTTATCCCTAGAATTCCCCTGCATCCTTTGTGGAACGAGATGGGTGATAAGAAAACTACGAGTGTTTCTACAGCAGGGCTACTATCGCAGAATGTGCTGTATTTGGATACGTGAATATAATCTTGGAGGCGTCTCATGCTGTTTTCTACGTACATTAATCTCATCTCTCTACCAGACTAAACATTCCTCGAGGACAGCAATCAGGACATACTGACTCTGCATCTCCCAGCAATGAGCACAGAGTTGCTTACATAACAGCACTCAATTAATATCTGTTCAATTGAATGCTCTGTGACCCATTCAGAAGTTTACACCAGATTTATTACCACTGAAAGCAAATAGAAAAAGGCCCCTGTTCTTGAGGGAAGATTCCACAGCCTATATCAGCCCAGCCTTCAGGAATTCATATTTTCAGGGCCTAGCGAATAGGATGGAAAGTTTTTAATTAACAACCTAGCAAAAAAAAAAAGTCATTCCAATCTGCAGTTTTGTTTCCACTAATTCACTCAGATTCAGCAGGAATTCCACTAAGGAATTGGTGTGAGCAGCTGCAGAGGGAGGGAAGCACATAAATAAATCATGAATGTCATTAAAATTTGTAAACTAATAACTTCTGGGAAGTCTTAGCAATTATTATCAGGGTTTTCTTGGCAAACAAAAAATTAATAAATCCAAAAGGTCTCCATTTTCCATTAAAAAAAAAAAAGTACCATCCCCAAGAAAGGTCATTGACAGAACAATTAGGAGAGGAAATAATGATCCAGACAACAGCTTGCAAACCAGATGAAAAGTCACAGGCTTCCCCGGTGGCAGGAAGATGAGACAACTCAATATAAGGAAAGGGACAGCCCCACTCAGCGCTGGTTCTAGGGTTGGCCTGAGCTATTGGGGACCTCAGTTCAGTCTCCAAGCCCTTATTTACTACAGCCTAAGTGCTATGCAGTACAGATCCAGAGCAAGAAAGGTATCTCGTGCCTGCTCTTGAGAGGCTCGCAGGCTGGGAATAAAACCACAGTGTAAGGACATTAGTGGTGAGCAGTGGAGAAGCAGCCATCCGGAAGGAGAGATAAGGACAGTACACAGAGGGGTGTGCCTCCATCAAGACCCTAAGCAGGAACCCCCCATCTGAGGCCCCCTGGCTCTGCAGGCCCTGAGGTCAGCCATACTGGAGGAGTGGCCAAGCAGTCTAGATGCTACACTGAGAGTAGAATTCCCACCACACTGCAGGGTTAGGGGTGGATGAAATAAAGCAGGAGAGAGAACAAGGTAAACTAGTCGTTACAAAGGCTTCCTGGCTCCTCTTATGCCTCTACAACGGCAAATGCATTCAGCATTTTCTATATCCTAGTCATATCACGCCATCATCTCAATATGTAATCAGTAAAAATACTGTTAGGTTATTTTAGGTTTGGGGGTAGGAAGTCTTTGAAATCCAATGTGCATTTCTCACAAAAGAGGATTTTTCAGTTCAGACTGAGATCCAATAGGAAATCCAGAGGAAAGTTCCTTGGAGACTGCAGACCTGATCAGGACTGACCAATCAGATGCCTCTGCTGGAGCCTAGTGCTTAGGACAGACAGATGGAAGGTGGAGAATCATTTGCTAATTCATCTCCCTCCAAAAATGAGCATCTTCAAAGAGAAAATTAAGTGGACCATTACTGTGTTTGTTGTTGAAAAGATTTAATTTATTTTTGTATACAAAAATATGCTAGAGGTGTGTGTGAGAGGATTCACCAGAGACAGAGTGGGGAACAAAACAGGCAGATCTACTGAAATACACTGCTGAGGGGAGCAGCAGGCAAGGCAGAAGAGGTCTGCTGGGCCATGTGGGTCAGCCCCCAGCCAGGGATGCAACTCATGCTGCAATGGCTTCGGACAGCTTCAGTGCTGCGACTTAACCCCTTGTGCCACCAGGGAGGCCCCTTTCCTGTGTTTATCGGTCCAAGTGTTAATGTTTCAGAACTGAGTTGAGGAAGTGATTTACTAATCAGAAAAATAGGTCCTCACCGTGACTTAGATTCAAAACCAAAGATCCAAAACTGTGAGCAGTGGACAAATTGACCTTTTCATAGCTTCCATTTCCAGAGAAAAGTGACAACCTTCCATTAATGCCGCCAGGTGAGGCAGAGATACATCCACCGTGTGTGCACAGTGGCTTGGAGATGGTGCCAGAGCGTGGGCACATGCTGTTGCCATGGAAGCTAGCAAGAATGTGTCCCTGCCTTCGAGTCCATGATCCCGGCACCCCAGGTAAGAAAGGCCGATCTGGGGAGAAATGGAGGAGATGTGAGGTTATCTGTCTAGTCACAGGCTCCCGCTGGGAGCCAGACGGTGCTCCTAATCTCAGACTTAGGACCCAGGAACTCAAAGGAAGTTTCTTCCTCCTCCTGAGCTCAAATCCTTAACTCAGAAATAAGTTTCTGCATCTCCAGGAAAAGTGATCCTGTCAGTCTTTCTAGCCTGAGGATTCTTTGGTTCAAGGGCCGAGAGCTCTGATATTTTTCAGAATTACCAAGAGCGACAGCTGGAAGGCCTGGGAAGTCGGGCAAGCCATCTTGTTTCCGAGCACAGATTTGGTGTCCCTCCCTGTCCTGTGTTAGGCAGCCAGAGTTGTGACATGGATCAGGTCAGCTCGTGAACACCGCACATATTCCAAGCGTCATAATATTACTGAACAATTTCCTCCTAAAACAGGTGGCTGAGAAAGTAAAACATTAAAATGAAGTGTTCCTCTTTTGTCTTTTATTAAAACAAATGGCTTTATGTGACTAGATCAATGAAAAAGCATTAAAAAATCAACTTCATCTGTTTCTTTTCCCATTATCGGATACTGGCAAACTAATGATTGTGTATGTGGCTCGAATACACTTCTAGTCGCAGGTGCTGCACTGGAGAGCAGCTGTCTCAGTGCATGTGGAGTATTTTAGTCTAGAAGTTGGAGCCTCAGCCTAGTCGCTCTACAGTGGCCCTCCCTCTCCAGAGTTTCCTCGCTCTCTCAGCTTCCATGTCATCACATTCTCCTAGGCACAAAAATATCTTGTTGCTGAGATGTCCTGGATCAACTCGCAGGAAGACATCAGATCCAGCACAGGGGGAAAATAAAGTGAGGACAGGTTTAGGCCGGGATCCCCCCATTTACTAGCTGTAAATGGGGCCAGTGATACCCACATCTCAATTGACTGTAAAGGCTACAATAAGCTGGTAGGATAAAGGGACTGGCACAGAGAAGCGCTCAGTTACTGGTAGATTACATGATGATGATGAGCTCTCCATGGGCATTTTCCATACGCCACATACTTCTCTAAGATTACAAATGTCATTTCACTGGAAACTTATAACCACGCTATGACATAGGCACTAGCATCTTCCTCACTGTAAAGATAAAGATAGGAGGAATAGAGAAGTGAAGAAATTTGTGCAAGGTGGCCCAGTGGACATGGACTTGATCCTGTCACTCCCAGAACCTTCACTCTTAATTACTTGAGAAGGAGGAAACTGATTGATGCTGCACCTCCTGACCTTGACTCATCTTCCTCCTGGAGTCAGAGCTACACAAAATCCAGTAGAGTTGGACTCCAGTCTTTCTCCTGACTGATGGTCAGCCTCCAGGGTGGGCACAGCATCAGCAGGAAATACCCTAATGAAACTCAGGGTCGTTACATAAAAAAGTCAGTCCCCAAACTTAATAATTCTCTAAGCTTGAAATTCTATCTGCAAAATGTTCGTTAAGAGATGCCAGCAGGTGGGCCTCCCTGGTGGTGCAGTGGGTTAAGCAACTGCAGCCACTGCAGCACGAGTTCGATCCCAGCCACCAGCCAGGGAGGGGACCCACATGGCACAGCAGACCTCTCCTGCCTCGTCCCCTGCTCCCCTCAGCAGTGTGTTTCAGTCCATCTGCCTGTTCTGTTCCTGGCTTTGTCTCTGGTGAATCCTCTCACCTCCCTGGACTCTGGCTTGTACCCCAGCTCTTGTATGCATAAATAAATAAAATCTTTAAAAAAAAAAGAGAGATGCCAGCAGGTGGTTGTGTTAAATGACCAATGTATACAACCACCTTTGTGTTGGTGGAGAAAAAGCTTTGACCACATCCAGTCCAAGATCACCAAGGTGTTCCAGAACGAACATCACAAGGACAGGTGTCCCAGTTACCCTATTGAATGCTTTTAGTCTCCTGTCTGTTTAGAAGTAGATGGGTTCTGAATTATTAACCCAGTGAGGCAAATAATTCTATCACATTGTACCCTGGCAGGGGGTGCCATCTTGTCCTGACAGCTGCAGCTCCAGGCTCTTCTGTTGTACAGAAAATTGAAGAAGAATCATCAAATTAAATTTCAACTTGGTGAAGCATGTGTGGCCCAATCATGAAACCGAAACTGTGCATGTTTAATTTAGTTTCTTTTCTCCGCACACTGTGTCAGTAAGGAAAATCAGAGCATTTTAGGCTCCAGTTGTAAAATACAGCATCACTATGAGGACAGAGAAGGGGAAGACACAGATCTTTTAAGGGATAAATTGGGGAGACAATAGAATATGAGAAGACACCCTGCGAGGCCCCGGCAAGTTGGAAAACCCCACGAGCTTTGAGAGCAGTGCCTTTCCTCAATCACACTCTCTCCAGGGGTTCCTAAGCTGGGCTTCATCACACCTGTGAGTCCTCTGTAACTCACCACAAAAATACATTCACATATAGCATTTGGCCAGAAGGAAAACCCATAAAATCCACCAGCTTTTCAAATCTTTTAAAGGTCACACCGTATGGAATCTGTTATCTATAAAACACACTCTATGTAACCCCCTTTAGATGGGTCCCTCTGCAAACCTTAGTGTCCACCAGCCCCGCAGGGTCCAGCGCCCAGCTGCTTGCTGTGCTCCTGTTCCATCCCCCCTTCCCCTCCTGGGGCCCAGCCTGGCCTTTCCTTCTCCCTGTGCTGGCGCCATTTTTTCACTTTTCATTTGCCAAATGTACCCACCCAACATTCCAGCACTCCACTCAGAGAATCTTGTCCACAAAGGCGTATCTTTGAAGAGGTAGATATTCTAATTCCCCCCAACCAGGACCAGAGACAATACTGAAATCCTTTCCCTGCCTTCCCCACTCCTTGCCATCACCCTTGAAGATATCTGCTAGTTCCTAGATAACACACAATGCATTCCCTTGGAGACATAGAATTTCCATCACAGGGACCCCTGCATCGATGGAGCCTCATTAATAAAATCAATAATGGAATAAAAACTGTACAAACACACAATGTTATAATAACCCTTCAATATCACAATTAAGAGAGCACTCCCACATGAGTTACTGCTCTGTTTCTACATTATTTTGTCAAGCCTTTACACACTGCCCATTCATTTATTCATTGAGCAAACATGTATTAAGTACTTGCCACATCCAGATACTGGTCTAGGTGCTGAGGATACAGCGGTAAATTAAAAAGGGGGTTGGGAGACAGGGAATCCCATTCTCTGCAAGCTGAGGTGTTAGTGGGTGTAGGTAGACAGTAAATAAATCAGTAATTAAGTATCTAGCATGCCTGATGGTGAGAAGTTCTAAGGAGAAAATGCAGCTAAGTGATGGAATGTGGAGTGCTGGGGAAAGGTCTCGCTGATTAGGTGAATGAAGAGGGGAAAGATGTGGGGGACCCCTAACCCCAGGAAAGGAGCACCCAGGAGAGAAAGGAGCCCAAAATCAGGGCCCAGTGTGTCTAAGGGATAGCAAGGGCCTGTGACAGAGCAAAAGTAGGTTCTGTAGTACCCCAATGACACTCGGGGAGACTGAGAGCGTGAAGTGGGTTGAATGGTGACCTCCCCGAAGCATGTCACATCTTAACCTTCAAAACCTGTGATGGGACCTTACTCAAAAAAAAAAAAAAAATGTCTTTGCAGATGTGATTAAAGATCTCCAGATGAGATCATTTCTTGGTGGGTCCTAAATCTAATGACAAGTGTCCTTATAAGGGACAGAAAAGGGAAAGACAGAGAGGAGAGGAGAGAGGAGGAGAAGGAAGGGGAGGGGAGGGGAGGAGAGGGGAGGGAAGGAGAGGGGAGGGAGGAGGGGAGGAGGGAGGGGAGGGGAAGGGAGGGGGGCTCATGTGAAGGGTGAAAGCAGAGATGTAGGGGTGAAGCCACAAGGGTGTCAACAGCCACCAGGAGCTGCAGGGGCAAGGAGGGCAAGGAGGCAGCTCCCTAGACCCTCTTGGGTTGTGCAGCCCTAGAGTCATCTTGGTTTCAGGTGCCTGGCCTCTGGATGCACAAGCACTTGGTATCAGAAGCCTAAGGAACTGACAGAGAGAAAGTGAGGGGCCCGAAGCTACAGAGGGCTTGAATTTAGGCAGCTGGGTGGGTGTCTGGGGTCCCTCGGCTGTCAGCTACCTTTGGTGCAGCAGCTCCTCTGGCTTTCAGGGCAGTGGGGCACACAGGTCAGCTAAGGGGCTCCAGCATAAAGCACCTGGCCTGGGCCCACTGGTAAAGCTAGTCAGACCTTTCCCAGAAGTAGGGGCTGCCAATCAGAACTGTACCCAAGGTAAGGACAGGATTCTCAGCTTGTTCCATATTTTCATCAAGCAGAGAGGAGCTCGGCTTAGGGGATCAGCACTGGATCACCAGGATTGGACCCCAAGGGGAAGTTGCTGAGGCTCTGATTCCCTAGGAGTCCCTGCTGAGTGGGAACAGCCATGCGCTCATCTATCACACACCCTGCTTACTTACACCTCTGCCAATTTTCACTGAGCAGCAAAATTAGGTTTTGAACATCCTGTGCAAATGGAGGCAGGCTTCAGTCGATATGAGCAATTAACCCCTAAATATTTAATAGCAGCTGTGACTGCCCCCCCACTTCCTGGGAGAGAGACACTGGCGAATCCTCTGCAAATAACTAAGTCAAAGGAAGAAGCAGCCAAGTGCACAGATACCCACACCCAGACTCCTCTGCTTCAAGGCCCAGGAAACCCTCAGGACAGGGATCTGGGACACAGTGAAGTGAATCCCTTTTGTCAGCACATCCTCCCGGTGTTTACAAACACACACAGCCCTCGGGGGTCCTGTGGCACAGCCAGCACAGAGCATGAGGCATGCACTTGCGGGGGCTGATGGAACTTGATTGCCCCACGCAGCTGGAGGGGGCGTGGTTGTGAGCATGAGCGTGTGCGTGCGTGCAAGGAGTGGGGAGGGTGAGCGTGCAGGTAGCCCCTATCCAGAAAAACGACTGGATCCTAGGCTCCATCACTGCCCGCTCGGACCTAGCTGGGAGTCCAGCACCCCACCCCGACAGGTGTACCCAGCAGGAGCAACGGTCACAACATCTGGACCCGCAAAGTGCTTTCACCCCTCGGCCCCACAGTAGGTTGGAAGGGAGCGGGACACAGCACTGCAGTGTGAAAAAGCCAAGGGCCCAGGGCGCACCCCAGGGGAGCGTCTCTGGAGACGCAGTGTATTATCACGATCTGTACACGCCGTGGAACACTACTCAGCTGTGAAAACAGAAAAGAGCCTTGCCATTTGCTACAACCAGGCTGCACTTGGAGGAGATGATGCCCAGCAAACTAAGTCCGAAGGAGAAAGACAAATACCGGGTAGTTTCAATCTTACATGGACTATAAAGAAAACAAAGGAACAGACAAAACTAAACGAAAACAAACCCTAGATATACAACCCTAGATATACAGCTCCCAGCTGGGAAGCGGAAGGGTGGGGAGCAAAATGCAGAAGGGTCCCAGGGCCTGCAGTGGAAGGTTATGGGGGCACTGGGGGGGGTAGGGCGGCCACATACATCTGAAAAGAATCTGTGGCCTCTGAACCATGGACAGTGCGGTGAGACAGTCACCATACACACACACAAAAGAAAAACAAGCCAAATTTCAAAAATTACATATAAATTCTGAAAACTGTTTTATCAACCTTTTTAAAAATACATGCTTTTGTTTCTTTTAAAGCCAAAACCAAGAAAATGAACTTTTAGACTGAGAAAAATGTTTTAATGTATGTCATTAATTTCTCTTTATACCAATGCAGTAGTAAACCACCCGTTTTTTATTACTGAATATGATTTTATGGAGGAGGACCCCACAAGGGAAGGGGCCAGGAAAGACGTCTCCCACGATGGCCTTAACCCCACACACGTCTGTCCCATAAGTGCCAGCTTCTCAAGACTGTGGCGTCTTGGAGAGCCAAGGATCCAGAAAGGGCCCTTGGGCCAAGACCAACCCAGATCCAGGATCCCTTCTCCCAAGCAAGCGTCCTCATCCCCTGTCTTCACCTGTCCCAGACACGTGCATCTCTTCTCACCCTGCCTTGCTAGAGAGTGAGACTCGCCACACAGCAGAAGCCACACAGCACCGGGAGCATGTTACACAGGCCACAAAGAGCATCACAAGCACTAGGGGATTCGTGGGGCACAGGGAGGGACACCAGCTCCACCTGGGGCATTAGGAGGGCTTCCTGGAGGAGGAGTACCTTCTGCTCCTCCATCCAGAACAGGCTTCCCAAATGCATCACCCCTTCCTCCCTGAGTCCAATCCAAGTAACTCCTGAAGAAACTCGAACCCACTTACCTCCAGAGTGAACTCTCGGTCACGCTCCCCAGGTTGAAGTCATACAGCTTGGTCAGGATAAGTATAACCTGTGAGTGGGGAGGAGGAAGAGGACAGAGGAGAAAAGAAAAGGGGAGAGAAAGGAAGCTTACTTCAGTTTGTGTTACAAAAGACAGTGTAGCTCAAATTACCCAGAGGAAGGCTTAGTATTTATCCATTGAGTTGAGGGGTATTATAGGATCAAACCAGTGGAAAAAATTATTAATTTAATCTAGCCCCGTAACTGTCAATCCTTTGCATTTGAAATAAAATATACCAAGAGGAATTAACAGGGTATCGGGCAGTTGTTTCTCCACCTCTGTCCTCGTTCAAGGTCAGGCACAGGCCAGGTGGCCCCACTGGCCAGCAGGACTGCCCCGATCAAAGGCTGAGCTGGCTTTGATGTGCAGGTGGCACTGACTGACTGATGGGCTGAGGGGGAAGAAGGGACTGGCCCTGATTCTGTCTACAGAGGAGTTCAAAGAGATTCAATGCCTGCTTCATAGGACCCCAGCAGCCATCAATACGGGAAGGGCAGGCGGCCCAGGGCCCACACCCTCATCTGCCATCCTGATGTGGCATCTGCCCCGGCCATGGAGCAAGCAGCTGAATTCCACAGGACTCCGTGGCCACGGTCCCGACTCCTGCTGAGGAGAGGAAGCCCAGCAGGATGCTGTGCATGCCGGAGCTAAGGCCACCTGGAACACAGTTCTCTGGCATGGTCTTGGGCTGCTCAGCCTGCTCCCCTGCCCTCACTTTTCTCCACTGGGGACCTGGATCGCGGCCTGGGTCCCCCTCATGAGCCAGGACAGTGGCTGAGGCACAACCCCGTGGTTACCAGGATGCTAAACGCACACACCTGAATCGATTTTAATCAAAATGCAGGTGCCTAATATACAGCGCCTGCCTGCACCCGTGATAATCCAGTTACACATAATTGTGTTTATCTAAATTTAATGCACAACTCATTTCACTTTTCTCAGCTCCTTCCCATTCCACAATTTAACTTCCTCCAGTTCATTTGCACAGCAGCTATTAAACTCTTTCTGAGATAATGAATTTCTGCTACCAAGATGGGGCTTTCCCATTGGAGGTATCCATTTAAGAGTAAAGAAAAAATAATCAACCATTATATTGAACATTTTTATAGCATTTAACTGGCAATGAAACATTCACTTTGAAATTTATTCTCATTCAGCACTCCATGGGGTCGGTCAGCACCAATTCTATGTCTTTTATGTAAAGTAAGAAAAAATTAGAGGCAAGAATGTGACCCATTTCGTGTCAAAGAGAGTCCATGGCCAAGTGGGTTTGGGATGTTCAGCTTCTGTGCAAGGCCACTGCTAGACAACCATAGGTCACCTCTCAGATGGCATTCTGTGGTAGGGTTGAGGACTTGACAAGAAGCAGCTAAGCCAAGACATCACTGGCATGTGTATTTGTAGGGCAGCAGAGTCCACCAAGCCACCTGTCCTATTACCATCACAAGGAGCAAGGAGTGTCTTCTCCATGGCCGCGCCATGGTCCCTACATCTCCAGCTCATGGCTAGGTGCCACATTTGCTAAAGTCAGCGGCTGATGAAGGCAAGGGACTTACCCCACACCCTCCCCAGTCAAATGCCTACCAAGTGCCCATAACTCCTGTTTGTTGAATCAGTGTATACACACACTACAAACATCTTCCTTTTATCCTCTTTCTAGAGAGTCAGTCTCAACAGTTGCCAAGCAAAAGCAACAGGTAGCTACAGGTAGAGGATCCCAAATTCTGGACAAACCCAAAGGCATGCGCTTCCAGGACCAGGGCACAGCACCCATCCAGAGCCCTGCAGGAGCAGGTGAGACCATTTCATTTGCTCCCAACATGACATCCAGCAAGTGCTAAAATGTGTCAAATCCACATAAAAAGAAGAAAAATATTGGACATAAGAGTGCCAGTTAGTTAATGGAGTCTCTAACACATAACTGGGTCTGAAAAACCCTTCCAAGAGCCAAGGTCACTGCCATTGTTCTAGTGCCCTGACCCAATGCTTGACCACTCTCCTTCTGTCCATCTATCTTATCTCCTCCTAATACGTTTCTTGTGTCTCTACTCTCTTCTTGGTGTCTGCTTCATAGAGGATCCAGAAAAAAAATACCCTTTCATGCCTGCATGAATGTGACTTCTGCCTTCAGTTATAGCTGGTTTCAATTTCTGCATTCAGTTGTACCTAGTATAAAGGCGCTTCTTGGACCACTTAGTCCCAGTTCTTCAGAAACTGTCCTCTGCTTTAGGAATCCAACTTTCTCAAGGTGCCGCAAAGAAACTAAAGCCAATCTTACATCTCTGCTTGGATCAAATCATTGCCTATGCCCTGTCCATTCATTTCCACCTGCACATACCTGCCAGTTGCTTAAGCAGCAGCTCAAAGTCCACCTTCTGGAGCCTTTTTCAGAAATCATCAAAGTGCTCTTTTCTAAAGTCCTATTGTACTTAAAACCAAGTCGCATAATCTGCCACTTAACAGAGCCTAGCCATCACACATCTGCGTATCACATGAGCGGCTTTCTCAATGAGATTCCAAGCAACTCGAGCAGGGCTCAGGTCCATGACAGGCTCAGCATGGCAACCATTCTTAAAAATAATCATTTCGAGGGCAGAAAGAGCACAAGGGACTAAGGTGATGGTGCACGGGTGAAACGGTGGTGGGAACTCCGCAGGGACCACATGTCAAATATAATTAAATAAATCTAATAAAAAATAATCATTTCGGAGTCAACAAAATAACATTTGATAATACATCATAATTTTCAGGAGATGATAACATTTATCTAGTCAATTACCCTCATTTTATCAATAAGGATATTAAAGCACAGAGAGAGGAAGTAATCCAAATTAAAAACCCAAGAAGATGTGACCTTGACCAAGTGCCCAGGACACCGCTCCTCCCACCCTGTGAGTACAGCTGAAGACCGCCACTGGGTAGCCTGACCCTACTCCCAGCCAGTCTGAGCCGGTGGGTCCCGGATAGGGTCCAGAAATTCTCCTGAGGTGACCAGAGGACCACGCATTGAGAAACACCCAACAGGGACTCCTCTCTGGACTCTGCACTGCAGAGACACCACCTTCCACCTCCGTGAGACGATGCTCTGGAATCGCCTCCACCATTCTAAATCGAGTTGAGCCCTCCACACAAAGCAGGCGGTGAGAGAAATGAACGGGGACATCTCAACAAAGTCACCCCTGTTTCCCAGAGAAAAGGGGTTGGAAGCTTCTTTTCTTATGTAACTAGCACAGGACTATAATGGAGTTGTAAAAAATGATAATGTGACCTGTAGACTTAAGATATTCTATGCCAGGCAAACAGAAGCAAGGGCAAGAGAAAGCCTACCCACCCCTGGCTTCTCTCATCACTCAGAGCCTTCCAAAGGCCACTGGAGAGGAGGGAATTGCCAGGGAAAAAAGCTGAAGGCAGACACAGTAAAATCACCTACAGCCCCAGGCTGCTGAGCAAGGAAGGGTTCAGAGCAGAAAGAGCAGTGCCCACATCTCAGGAATCACCAGTGGGTGGCTATGGATACAGGGAAGATAGGAGGGCTAGTTTGAGATCCACAGCAAAGTCTGACTTACTTTCCTCCAGCAGATAGTTCCACTGGACGGTTAAATGCAAAGAAGAAAGCAGGAAACAAATATAAATTGAACCCCAACTACGCCCTCACACAAAGCTTTGAGACAAAGTAGATGCAGTGTATCTCCATGTGACAGATGAGGAAACTGAGGCCCAAGGTCTTAGCAAACGGTCCCTAAGGCACATAACCAGTAGAGACAAGGCCAGCATCCCTGCCCAGGGCCTTGTGATTCAGCCATGCTCATTCTTTTCCAGTGCAATGCTCCTCCGTCCAGCAAACGTTTACGTGGACTCGTGTTCAAGACAATGAGAAGGAAGAGAGGGAAGAAAACACATCCACAGTCTCGGGAGCTCATCATTCATTAGTGAATCCCAGGCATAGTCACTGAGCACCTTTTGGGTGCACTGGAAAGGTACCTGCTAAACTCTGTGACTCAGGGGGAATCCAGAGTTCAAGGCCCAGAGGCGATAATAACTTTTGTTTTCTTTGAGCTTGGAGAGAGACTCAGGAAACACAGATAGACAGAGAGAAAGAACCAAATTGTTGGTAGTCCCACACTTGTCAAATAATCTTTATCAACTAGGCACTTTTTTGACCCAATTGGCTACAGACCTGGGGGGAATTTAGACAGCAGGAAAAATGAAATTTGGAATAATTCATGAGTAAATAACACTTCTCTCTTAATATAAGTACATTCACACACACACACAACAGTAAAGTCCCTAGATATATATGTGTGTGTATAAATATGGCTAGAGGTCATATATATTTATAAGCATATACAGCCATATATGTGTATGTATGTATATGTATGTATAGCTATCTATATATTTAAAACCTTAAATTGGCACTTGGCATCATCTTCAGAAGAACACTGTTCATACATCTCTTACAGTTTTTAAAGCATTGGGCTTTATATGACTTCCCTGTGTTTCTATCTAGTCTGCTCCAGAGTGAACACTTTGAGATCAGAAATAAGGTTTCATTGCCCTTTGTACCCCTGATGGGGAGCACAAGGCACGTGCAAGGCCACTGAGTGAATTATAAATGTATGACAATAAAAGAGGGTATAAGAAATGTACAGATAATGTGCTATAAGAATTGAAAAGATAATTAAGTCTAGAAAATGTGACAGCAAAATCTTCATAAAGGAGAGATTATGTGTTGGGACTTAACACACGGCAATAATTGCGATATAGGGAAATGTGACTCCCCTACCTCCCTCCCTTCCTTCCTTGCCTTTCTCCCTCCCTTCTTTCTTTTAACTCTGAGACATAGTCAGACTGTGCCAATGTGGGAAGGGAGACACAAACACAACAGAATCATTCAGAAAAAGCAGAGGGAACACAACTTGTTATCAACTATGGGTTGATAAAAAGCTTGATAAGAATGAAGAGGACAGTGGCAACAATGGTTTATATTAGAACAAGAAGCTAGTATAAGCACTATGTGCATTATACATAAAGCAGAGTATATAGAGGCTATTAAAATAAGGGCCCTACAGAGTGAAATAACAATAATGGACAGTGCTGGTCTCTTACAAAATGAGTCAGTGTTGTCTTGTTGACCACCTACCGCCAATATTCTTCTGCCCAGGCTTCTAGTATATTCTGCTGTCCCCATATGCTCAGGTAACTGCCTGATCTTCCAACACACACAATACCAACAACTAACATCTTTAATTTCCATTTCTCCTTCTCTCTGTCATTTATCCCTGCCCTGCGCCAAGCACAGCCTAAGATTCTTGGTGATAAAATAATCAACAGAAAGCGTTCCTGTTCTCATGAATGTATAGTTTTCCTTAACCTGGTGTCTTTTAGAATCATCTGTGTTTAATTAAGGAGTCCAAGTGTCTGACAGGGACGGGGGGGGGGGGGGGGGGGGGGGGGGGGGGGGGGGGGGGTGGAGATGACATTTGGGAGCAAAGGAGCTTGCTACCCAGCTTGATCCTACTTCCAAAAAGAGGCGCCTCCCACACTCAGACAAAGACACTTCAGTCCCTATTTCACCTGAGGCCCTTCTACAATGCCCTACAACTAAATTCCCTTATCCCTTATCCTGTTGGGTCCAGCCCATTCCATGGGGTTTGCAAGGCAGCATGGAGAGAACTGAGCACTTACAACTAGAGGACTGAACTCCAAACCCAGTCTTACCATATGCTACTATCTGATGAAGGACAAGTTATTTACATTGTTTCAGGATCTGCTCCAATTTTCTAAAATAGATATAATGATACATTTACAGATACAATGATACATTTCCAGCTGCCAACCTCACCGGATTGTTGATTGGAATCAAATAAGGGAAACTGACCTGCTTTATGAGGTGTACTAAGCAAACCTGACTTATTAGCATGACAATTATTCTTCAGGAGACTAGAGTTCCAAATAACTCTTATTTGGGGAGGTTGGGGGAAGGGCAGTTAGAAGGATTCAAATTCTAGGACTGCTAAGCTCTTCTAAGAACTGCCCCTCCATTCTAGACCCCAACTGCAATGCAGGAGGCTGCAAATGAGGCCCAGTATGTTCACCTGACTCCTCTACTCAGCTTGGCCAGGAAGGCAGGAGGCCCCAGGGGGGCTCTTGTCCTCTGAAAGGATAATGCATAATCTGCAAATTCATGAATCACTAGGACGCTCTTGCCCCGTGAGCACATCAGTGAAGTGAGGACCTTTAATGCCTGTAAAATTTTCCTGTGAAGGAAAATTACTTTAGTTCATTAAATCTTCCAGAAATCCCGGTGTCTTTAAATCCATGAGGTTTTCTGCATATCCCCCTCCATCCTGGCTCATCTCTTACCACCCCCATTCCTGTCCCTACCAGGTAGTTTCCAGCAACTGGGATGGGCACAGTGGTTTTTAGTAGAAGTGGTCAATGATGGCATTTTCACAAGGATGCAAAAACATACTCCTCTCCTGAGAACTCCCTATTTTTCAGTCTCTGCAGTCCGACTCTTAGCATCCTCCCCCCAACTGGAGAGGGGCATTCCCACCAGAGAATAGAAATGGAACATTTGTGAGCCACAGACCAATCTATCCCCAGTACATAGTCATCAACTGGGTGTCCAGAACTGAGCTGAGGATGTGCCAAATTCAGTATAATATAAGCAGCGCCCACCCTGCTCACCAGGACTTTACAATATAGTTGAGAAGACAAGCGTCCAGGGGTATCAACTGTCAGAATATGATGCATGAAGTTTTGCAAAACTTCTACCCTCGTTGTATTCTTAAGATTATAGCATCAACTCTGGCTCAAGACAGTACCTCAGCATAACTCGTGACTCCTCCCTCATCCCACACTTAGCAAGACAAACCTCGACTGTCAAGATGCCAAACTACCAACATCAGAAACCAGTGCTGATTCAATATGGTACCAGATGACAAGATGATTACTTTGTACAGCCCCTCCCCCGATTACATAGCAGGAACAGTTTCTTCTCTTTGAAATTGCTTTTCCTGTCGGCAGTGATTATGCTAGAATCACAATCTTTCAATTTCAGAATGCCTTAGTCACTGCCATGGTGTCCCACACAACACTACTCACAAAGGAACTCATTTCACAGCACATGTAGTTCAGTAATGGGCATGTCCATGGAATTCTCTGGTCTTCCTCCAAACTTCATCACCCAGAAGCAACTGGCCTGACACATGGTTGAATGGACTTTCAAAGACTCAATGACAGTACTAGCTAGAAGCAACACTGTCCCCAGCGTGTGGATCTAACTTACATGGTCAAGACACAAAGGTCTGAGAATCAAGGGACAAACGTGGTAGCAGTTCCCTCATTATTACACCCAAAAGCCATCACAGAGTATTTCTTACATGTCCCCACAACTTTTTGCCCTGTTGGTAGAAAATCTTGGTTCCTAAGACGGAATGTTCACCAGGGAGATAAACCACCTGTTCCACTGAACTGGAAGCTGAAACTACCTTTTTGAGTTTCTCATACTATCATTGCACCAACAAATAAAAATGGCTAGTTCTTGAAAATAGGGTGGAAGTGTGTGCTCACAGTAGCTGAAGGGTGGACCATGCTGTCTATTTTCTCTTGGCCCACATTTGTGTCTACATATGGTAAGTGAACAGGACCCTGGGAACTATAAGAATTTCTTGTTGACGGAAAATTGACATCCTGCCAGTGGTAAGGATGTTGCGGTGTTTACTGGGGAGACCAGTGGAAGAGGGAAGAGCTGCTCTGTACACACGTCTGCTTTCTGGTGACAACACAACAGCAACAACAAAAGCTGGAGGTCCCTGGAGTGGAGGTGCTGATATTGGTGGCAGGAAGCACAGGCTCCTAGGTTCCTGCTCATGTAGCTCTGCACACACAGCAGAAACTGGATGGAAAAGACCCTTGTTTTTGCCCGTTACAGGGCCATGGTGGTTTTTACACTTGGCAATCTCTGAGCAACCTTTCTCTTCGTTGCTTCTCCAGTCTTCTTAGAACTCTTGTAATCCATTCTTGCATCTGATGTCTTCTTAGAGATATAGAGAACCAGAGACCATCTTTAACACAAAATGATTCATGAGATCAGTGGAAACCCAGTCCCCTGTGTGTTCTTGACACCAAATAAGAAAAAGTATTTCAAGGAGGATGGAGAGAAAAGCTGTGTGAAATGCCTCTGACAGTTCATGTACAGGGAAGATTGAGAGTGGATCACTGGATTTAGGTACTAGAAACTCAACTTAAGTAGTTTACTTAGCTCCTGATCTTCACCCCTCTTCCATCCTTACACTTAAAATGACCCTTCTAAAGCAGAGACTGAATCCTGTTACTTTTAGGATCGAATCCAAATTCTATAGCAAGACATGAAAGTTCTTTCTCAGTTTGGCCACAATCAACATTTTAAACCATTTTTTTCTAGAGTCACTTTCTCAAGACAACATCCATATCTAGCCACACTGGAATACCTGTTCTCCCAGTTCCATGCTCCCGCACTTTTGTACAAACCCCCTTCTCTTCTCAGAAAGTCCTTCTCCCACTTTCTATTTGATGACCTCCTTATTTTTCAGAGGCCAGCTGAAAAATCAACATCCTGACGTCTCACATGTCTTCCAAGGCATGACCAATGCCACGTTAATCCACGTTCCTCTAGCCTGCAGCACATAGTCCCAAGTACGCTACTCACCACATTATCATTTCAGTTCATGTATGTGTCTCCACCACTGGGGTATGTGGCAGGACAGGGACCTTATTTTTCTCATTATGCTGCATGAGTATAATTGAGCTCTTCTTTGACATGGTGACCATCACTGAAGAGAGACAGACAACATATACACAGACCTGAAAGTGTAGCCACAGGTGTTCAAAGGAGGAGGCGATGCATCTGGGCTGGAGTCATCGAGATGTCCTCACAAGGGTGAGATCATGAGAGATGGGGGGGAATGAAAATGCTGTGTTGTGAGATCATAGAAATACAGAGTGATCTCTGCCCCCAATTCCTGGCACAGAACTCCTGAAACCCTTGTAAATTCCTAAGCGATAAGAGTATTCCCAGTATCTTTTGTTCTAATGAGGAGACTCTGGGTAGACTTCTAAGTGGTCCCAGATAGGGACTGGTCACTAGACAGATCGAGTCGAGATTAGAAGTTCGGAATTGTCAGCCCAACCCCCATGGTCCAGCAAGGGAAGAAGAGATGGCAATGGAGTTAATAACTAATGGACAATGCCTACATGAAGAAGTCTCTGGAAAATCCCACAGGATGTGGTTCAAAGAGCTTCCAGGTTGATGAACACAATTGTACACCATGAGGGTGATGCACCTGGATTCTATGAGGATAGAAGCTCAGGGCTCTCCAAAACCCCACCCTGTGTATTTCTTCATCTGCATCCTCTTTCATCTCCTTTAGTAAACTGTAAAATGAACTGTTTCCCTGAGTTTTGTGAACCACTCTAGGAACTAATCAAATCCAATGGGAGAAGAAGTCATAAGAATCTCAGTTTGTAGCTAGGTCAGACAGAAGTGGGGAGTAACGTACTACTTATGATGGACATTTAAAGAGAATGAATTGGTAGTTTCTTGGGAATGAGCCATTAACCCGTGGGATCTGATACTATTTCCAGTCAGATAGTTTCCAAATTGAGTTAAGCTGTAGAATGCCCAGCTGATGTCACAGAGGATTGCTTAGTGTGAGAAAAACCTCTTTATAGCTTGTGATCAGAAGGTCAGAAGTGCTGTGAGCATGTTAGCAATGTGAGAGTAAAGGAGAAAGAAAGGTTATGTTTTGTTTTATTTTTTTTCTTTCATGCCAATCCTTTTTCTTTCTATCATATTTTGTAAAGTTCTTCAAAAGTGTCTTTTTCTTAGATAAGCTAGTCTACTAAGTCTCTCCAGATGGGAAAACTCAAAGTGACTTGTGAAAGAAATTTGAGGATGGCTACAAGGAGGTGAGAGAAAGGGAACACAAGGGCAATCTTCCAAAATGTGATTATGTCAAGTTTTAAAGAGTTGTTATTCTCTAGAGACTTCTAGGAAGGACAAGGTATAGACATATACCAGATGACATGTAGGTTAAAAAAAAACACTAGATCATTTTTTTTTGCTTTTTTAAAATGTATTTATATATATTTGACATCGATTGTGGTCCCCATGGATTTCCTACCACCATTTCACCAGTGCACTATCACCTCAGTCCCTTGTGCTCTTTCTGCTCTCTACCCATTCCCTCCCCCCTCCCTACCAGTGTCCCAATTTGTCCTTGTCTTTTTATTTTTGTTGTGTTTTTATTCTTTTCCTTGATCCTTATTTGGTTCCCTTATATTCCTTCTAGGGGGGGAAACCATCCAGTATTTTTCTTTTGCCTTCTGACTTATTTTGCTTAGCATGATCCCTTCCAATGCCATACATGTTTCTATGAATGACTCTAGTTCATCTTTTTTGATGGCTGAATAGTATTCCATTGTGTATATGTACCACATCTTCTTGATCCAATCATCTGTTTTTGGGCATTTAGGTTGTTTCCAGGTCTTACCTATTGTAAACAGTGCTGCTAGAAACATAGGGGTGTAGGTATTCTTTTGAATCAGTGTTTAAAAAAAAACACTAGATCAATTTTATAAACACCTAACTTGATGCAGTAGAATAGTTTAGCCAAGAGGAGAAAAATACAGAAAGAGAAGACATGTAAATATTAAATATTAATTGAGCACCTACTAAGTGCGAAGCACCATGTCTGGTGATGTATGTGCACTACACAGATAATGAGCAGAAAAATATGAAAAACTGAAATCATTATTTGCTTCATCTATATGATAAAAACATCCAGGTCATACAGTTAAAGAGGAAGGAGACATCACCCCATCCACGTCTGTCTATTCTACATCACCCAAGAAAGTAATGAGGAGAGAGAGGGAGTAGGGAGAAATAAACATTCATCATTCCTATATGAAAGTGATCCCTGGTTAAGAAAGCACTTTACAAATTTGGTAGCTGAATAAGGCAAGTGACAGATCAAGAAAATGGAATTGTAGTGTTGTTAAAACAAGAAGCTTGCGAAAAATGGTTGTTGAGTAGTGAAGAGGGTTTTTTCTGGTTTTGTGTAACAACTCATTAAAAATAAATTAAAAACCCATTTACTCTCATTCCCTAAGGGACTTTTAAAATGAAAAACACAGATATCTTTTGGAAATAATGTAGGTAACATGCAGCCCAGTGACAGAGGTGGGGACAAAGGGCCTCAGAATTCCCACCAATGTCTGTGGCCCACAATGAAAGCTCACCCTAACCAGGGTTAATTACCAACAAAGGCATATGGCTAACCAGGATCCTGAGCTCGTACCTTCCCATATATCCTCCCTACCCTCAACCACCATGAGCACTACCCTGAGGAGGAAGTGGACAAGGGCAGAACAGACGTGGGCAGACAAAAGGTGAAATGATGGCTCCAAAGTTGCTGGACTGATGCTTTCAGAGATAAACATTAAGAAAAATATAGCCAACTTATTTCCTTGGGAACAGAGAAAAAACTCTAAATCAGGCAGTCTTGGAAGGAAACTCAGGTTCTGACATTTAGTTTCTGTGTGACCTTAGGCCAGGGGCTTACCATACAAAGCCCAGTGTCTTCATCTAGAAAATGAAGGGAAAATGACGAATGGATGAAAAGTATCTTCTGCAGGTACACAGTAAGCCCTTTGCATATATGAGGACTCTACCTTCCCATATCTTAGAAAAACAGGTCATTATTTGCCACTGAGTAGGAAACTGCCATGTCCCTGAGAGGTAGCATGTCACTTCTTTAGTTATGACAACTTGAAAGTCACAAAATAAAGAGCAACCTCTCACTGATGTACAGATGAAAGCCCGGAGAGCTGGCGCCAGCTTTGTGTAGACACACATAGACAGCCTCAGCAGCAGGAAGATCACAAGTCTAGCAAGCCCATTTTGCCTGGTGTGTGACCCTACCCAGTTGTCTCTTTCCATCTCAGGGTCTATCTCTGCTGGCCCTGCCTGCAGGCATATGCATTACTCTTCCTTCAGCCACCAGTCAGGGACATTGTTCCCTCTTGGTTCTCAGTTGCTAAAAGAGCTCTCAGCTAAACCATGTTGGCTGCTGTTCCCAGTAGATTATGTGGATTCCCCAGATTGGAGGCAGCTACCATCCCAAAGTGCTTCACCTGAAACCAAGAGCCAGGACTTGAGTGCATTGTAAGATGCCTTAGGGAAGAGGGCTTCAATTTTTCTGGAATGGTCTCTTCAGCACCTGGGACAGTGCCTGGCACATTCCCAGAGCCCCTGTAAACATGTAACATAAAGTTTTTCTATTCAACCCTACAAAGTACAGTCTCTCATAAGCAACACATCATGCAAAACAGTGTGAGTGATGAGGAGGTAATATAAAAATTTCCTGATTTCAGGAATTTTCAATGCAAAGGAAAAAAAGACCTATTTACTAGCTACGGTGAAAGTCAGAATTGGTCTGACTTACACCAAGTTGATGACATTCCACATATTATCTCTTGTGAGTCTCACAATAACCCTGCAGGATTGACATGGTATATAAATGGAGTGATTGCCTTCCTAACTTGAATGAAGTAGAGGATTATCCTCCATGAAAATATTCATAAGATGTGAAATTCAACCTGGCTCATTTTACTAGGTAAAAACAGCAAGGGCTTGTCAGGTTCAGGAAGCAGCGTGAGAAAACATGCATCTGCCATGGCCCAGGATCAGGGGTGGTGTGCTAAGGCCAGGTGCATGGAG
Organism: Galemys pyrenaicus; assembly: GCA_019455555.1. NCBI lineage: Eukaryota > Metazoa > Chordata > Mammalia > Eulipotyphla > Talpidae > Galemys > Galemys pyrenaicus. The sequence goes on along the minus strand of JAGFMF010011658.1, from coordinate 481,436 downwards.
AAAGAGACGGAGACCCATGCTAGGGCCAGATCATGATGGGATTAAATACCCGATGTTTATGTTTCCAGGAATGCTGTAACAGATTACCATAGATGTCAGATCATAAAACAACACAAATGTGTTGTCTTACTGTATTAAAGACCAGCATTCCAAAAAGGGTTTCAATGGCTAAAATCAAGGTGTTGAGGACTATAGTCTACAATCTTCACAAGGCTGTAGGGGAGAATCTGCTTTCCTATCTTTCCCATCGTCTGTCATCTGAACCTATTTCTGGGCTCAAGCACCCTTCCATCTCTCAAGGCCAGCAAAAGCTGGTGAAACACTTTCTCACCTGGCATTACTTTGACTTGATTCTTCTGCTACCCTATTTATTTCCCATTGAAAGATCCTTTGATAACATCGGTAGAGTCAGATAACCCAGGATAATCTTTATATTAAATTCAGCTGACCACAAACGTATTCACATCTATCTTCATTCCCCTTTGCCATGTAACATAACGTATTCACAGATTAGGGCGTGGACATCTTTGGGAGGCCACTATTCTGTCTACTACCCTAGGTTAAGAGTTTCAGATTACTTACTAATACTATGGCAGTGTCTAAGGTGCTAGAGCAGGTGAATGACCTGTTGGCACCTGTATCTGGCAACAAAACTGTTGGAATATAAGGGACGTGTCAGTGGAGATAAAGAGCAGGGAGAACACTGAGAAAGTCATTGGAAAAGTCCAAGCATAAGAGATAAGAGATCTGAACTGAGGCAAAGACCAGTGGAAAGGAGCGAAAGGAAGGGGTGTAGAAACCCTATGAAAGTTGTTGACAAAAATTCAAATGGGACATAATAGAAAAGAAATAGTCAGAGATGCTTTCTGGGTTTCCAAGAAGTTAGGGTGTACCACTGTAACTTAAAGGCCTGCACTGGACACTACAGGGAGCCTGTCTCACAGGTTCCTATTACCGAACCCACATTTCATGCCTCACGTCGGTTGGATGGGTTTCCAGTTTATTTCCATGGACCTCTACATCCTCCCTCTCTTGGAAACTTGCTGATGGTCAAGATTCTCCCTCTGTTCCATCTTGCTCTTACTAGTTTGCTTAAGGAACTGATGAGCATGTTTGTTACTATTAACCACACACTTGAACTTCTGAGAACATTCTAGATTAACATTTCTTGGCCTCCCCAATGTCCGGTCACCTCTCGAGCTCCTTTCACAAACTGCTTGCCAACATCTCACTTGTGGTTTTGCCTGTATTTCCATGTTTTTCTTGAGCTAGCTTGGTTCTGGGTCTCGAATCAGAACAGCAAAGAACTGGATCAGCAGCCACATCCATAGCAACCAGTGGATGAAGGGTTGCCCCCTTCATCCTGGGTTATGCTGGGAAATGGAAAGGGGTTATAGGTGTTAATCTGCTCAAGTTCTTGAACAAGCACTTAGTCAAAACCCAGGCGGTCTGAGCCATATATCACAGTAAAGGACCATCCATTCAAGCAAGAGAATGCCCATAAATCCCAGACATTGGAAGCAGAAAATACTTACTGTAGAATCAGGGTCATGCCAGACCCAGAAAAGAATTGCTCCCCTCCAGTCTTTTGCAGTGACCAGCTTTCCTCTAGCAGCCAAACTAATATTCCCACTAGTAAGTTATTTGGATTCCCTAAAACAACATAAGCCTGGACCTCGTCTCCATATAACTCCTTGGAAAGGAGTGGAACCTCCAGAGGCTGATGGCGGATGATTTAAGAGCTCTCTCTTATGTAGCCCAGGACATAATAACAAAGAACACATAATTTATTTGTATTGATTCCCCAGCACACATTTGATCATATCTCCTTGTCCTTCCTTTTGCTACGAATCCATGGCCACAGCACTGGGAAATTTATCTTTTGCAAAATATCTCAGTGAAAAATAAGTTCCTCACATATCTTAGCTGCAGTCAGAGTCCAGGTCAGGGAGACTTGCCAAGACAAAGGTTACAGGGAACTGGCAGCCCATCCTCATGTTGACTCTGGCCTAAACGATCTCCCTCCAGGACATGAATCAGGTGTGCTTGGAAATTAAAGTATCCCTTTTGAGACAAGAGCTGTCAGATACAGAAACAGAAATCAGGGACAAGTCAGATTCCTGTTCCAAAGAAATAAGGAGCAACAGGAGCTGGTTGGATTCCAGGACAAAGATTCCAGGATTAAAAAAAAAAAAAATAGCAACAACAACAAAAGAAGCAGAAACAAATTTAGGTCTCATGCTAGATCAAAAAGGCATTAAATACCCAAATGTTCATTCAGGGTTATTTGTTGCATTCAAGCAATCTTGCACTAAGCAGCTAATATGCATCCGGCACTTCTCCAGAAGCTGGGATAAGCTAGACATAGTCTCTTCTCTCCAGACGCTCCATGTAACGGAGGGAAAACAGATACGTGAGCACATGTTTTATTTAACGTGATTTCTGTACTAACAAAGGTACTTACTGCACTAACTCAAGGATTTTGATGACTTAAAATTTTATGGAGTAGCAGATCCTCCCACTCCAGAATAAAACATGAAACAATGGGGGGGGGGGGGAATTCAAGGGAAATGGCTTTGCATTTTGACAAGCCTGATCAGCTTGGGTGGGCACAGGGACATTAAGTCTCATGCTGGAAGTGTTGTGTACAGGTATAGGAAGTCATTTGCTCTGAAATAGACTGTACCCCTTGGTGTGCCACAGAGATGTGCCGATAAGAGGACTCCATCTTCAGACTACTCAGCTGTCCTCCGCATTAGTAAGACTGACCCAGAGGACCCACAAAGGAGCAGAAAATCTCCCTCTGTCACCAACGATGTACACATGTTGCCCTCTCCCTCTCGCTCTGCCTCTGCCCGCATCACCGACCCACTCTTCCAGCACCAGCTCACGCCCCACCCCTATGGGGGGACATTCCTCATGACCTCAGTCCACTCCTCTCTCCACCTGTGGCCAATTTATTTCCCAGGATCTTAAATCCTCACTTAACATCACCGGTAGGTTCTTGGAAATTGTGACTTTAGGTGAAACAATGTATAATAAAGGCAGGTCCTGGAATAATGTCATTTTTTTTAACCTGGGCTGGAATTGATTTTCTTCTTCATCAAAATTATACAGAAATGATGTTGAGCAAAACAAAGTTATTCAAGGGCCTGCTGTATCTTCTACCCCCATCATGCTTATCTCACAATTTGACTGTGAATCCCCTTCTGTGGAGAGGTGGCATTTCCAGCCTTCCCTTTGAAAGAGGACTGGTCTCTGTCACTGTCTCCATCAAAGAGTGAAGGGAGAAAGGTGCCAAGTGACTTCCGAGGCTGGAAGCACACATGGAGGACGCTCTCTGAGTTCAAATGTGTGAGGTCACCTAAACCAGCCCACAGCAGAGAAGTCCACATGCCTGGAGCCCAGGCTGGCTGGGGACCCAGCAGAGGAGGCCGCCAGCCACCAGGTGTGAGGGGACACCCTTGGGAGGACTGCAGCCTGCTGCCCTCGGCTTCCACTCCTGCAGCTGAGCCAGACACCACTTAGGCTGCATGCCCCGGCAGGCTCCTCCCCCACAAATCCTTAAACACAATAAAATGTTGAGTTTGTAACTCTAGGTTTTGGGGCATTTGTTATGCAGAAAAATGACCTGGAACACCCTTCATTTCAAGCCCCAGTCACCTGGCATGTGGAATGCTTTTTCCCTGAAGATTCCATGTACGTAAACTTAATCTCCACAGATAGAATATAAACTCCTTGAGAGAACAGATCAAGAAGCCATCAGACAGCATCCCACAGGCACACTAAATACCATGCACCCTAAAAAGTGGCCTCAAGAAACTGCTCACAACAGCCTCCTTCTTTTGAAACATCACATCTCAAAGACAGTGCAACCCTCCACTCTGTGGCGCAAGCCAAGCATCCACCACGCCCTCCCCCACATGACCAGCAAACCTGCCCTGTTCTCCAGCCCCTCGTGTTCACACCTCACCCTCTGTGCATCCAACTGCTCCTTCCCGAATCAAATCCTCACCCTTCCTCATAAGTACCACTGCATCTGCCACCTTACTCTTCCCCTGCTTCCAGTCACCCAGCCCCTGTCGTACAAGGTGCTAGTTTGCCTCACTAACATCCAAACACGAGCACGTCAGGCCCCCAAATCCTCACTGACTCCTGATGGCCTGCAGAGCAGAATGCAAAGTGGCTGGGAAGGCCCAGCCCGGGCCTCTGCCCTCATTTCCTGTCACCAGCCCTTCGCTGTGCATTCTATCATCTGGTTACTCATCTGAACCATAGAACAGAGACTTGAGGAGCATTTTTCAATTTTCCTGAAAACTATCCATGACCTAAGAATAAGTCTTAATTCTCTCCCTCTCCCCCTACCACTACCACTCCCTCGCCCTTGCCCTTTCCTTATCCCTCTCTCTATCTTTACTTCTCTCCTCCCTGCCCCCCCCCACACACTTCCCTTGCAGAATCCCCTCTAGAGTCTAAAGCTGTTTCCAATACCATAGCTACACATGGCTAGTTACATGCAAACAATGAAAATTAAGTAAAATTACTAATTCTCTTCCTTAGCCATACTGGCCACATTCCAAGCACTCCACAGTCACATGTGGCTAGTGGGTAACATCCTGGATACAAGAGATAATGGAACAGCTCCATCACTGTACAAAGTTCTATTGGAAGGTGCTAGTATGGAGATTCCCAGCCCACAGTTTTTGTCTGACTGTAATCTGTTCTCACTTGCGGTCTGTTTTTCTCAACTAAAATATGGACTCTAATTGCCCATGACTGGTGTGGTGGAGAACTATCTTCTTTGTGCAGCTCAGAATTCACGTCCTCTCCTCCTAGGAACAATGCCCTTTGGGGAACCAGTTCTCCCTATGAGGCACCATGTGGTTTAGGAAGCCTGGACATGGCATTGATCCTATCTTCAGCTTGAGGAGCAGGCCTGTTTAACCTCAGACAATATTTATTCTACCCCCATAACACAGTAATTGGTTCAGGGACAAACACATTACCTAAAGGAAGCTAATGATACCCAAGATGAGTCTTCTGGGACTTCTGAGAAGAGAAGCATTCTCTTTTGCTATCTGGAGGGCAGAGCCTGGAATTACTGAAGAACACATAATGGAATCTCAGGCTTCATCCAATACTATATAAGCCACAGTAGAAATAGTAAGGGATCTATGTCCATGATGACATCATTGAGTTGCTGGATCAAACCTAACCTGAAGCTATTAATCTCTAGACTTTCATGTTAAATCAACCAGTAAATCAATTCTGTTTCAATCCATTCATGTTCTTAACATGAAATATTCTTTCATTCCTTACATCTCAGATCAAAGTCACCTCCTGTAGAAGACAATCTTGAATCTCCCAGAAAGACCCAGTTACTCTGCCTTTTACATAACCCTCAATGCATCCTAGCATGTTACCTTTACTGAATTTTAAAACTAGTAATTTATCCTCACTTCATTGTGAAATACTTGAGAGCAAGTTTTGAGCCTCTTGATCTGTATATAAGTAAATAAAGGAATAAATAAAATCCACTTGATACCAATTAAGTGCTTATAAATGTCTATCAAATATTTATAGGATATATAACAGGCAGTTGATAGATTTCAGTTAATAATAAAAGCGAGGTAGGAACAGAAGTCAACATTTATATCAAACATCACATTTAATCTTCCCAACAATCCCACGAAATATTTCTTCCCACTTCTTTTGGAGATAAATCAGTCTTAGAGAGATTAAATGACTAAATCCTACAACAAGTATATGGCAGCACCTGGTATATTCTTACCCTAAAAAACCTGGCTGTTCCCTCCCAACCCTTGATTTTCTACCTCCTTCCTGATTAAGAGTGTCAATTAACTCAGCAATTTCAGCACCACTGACAGCCTGGTGTATGCTAGAACCTCCAGGGACATCTCAAGGCTGAGTTCAAGTAAACCCAACAAGACCCACAAGACAGGCCCACAGACTCAAGCTCAAGCCAACATCTTATTCTAAACTCAGCGGTGGGGGAGGAGACAAGAACCGCAGGTGGCTCTGCGGCTCTAGAAGCAGCCCCCTCTTTGCCGTGCCCTGACACCTCTTCTGTGTTTCCCTCCTGCTTCTCAGCTCTCCTGAAGCCCAAGTTCCACCTCCAAGTTTTGAGTCACACTCCGCCCTCAGGTTCTTCCCTGCCACCTCCCTGGCAGGGTGCTGATGGCAGGCACTAGTTGTTCTCATAAAAGGGGAACTTTGACTCAAAAGAGTAGGCTCCACGTGGGAGATAGTCTAGGAAAAGGGCAGGGGCACGTTCAGGACACTGTCCAGGACACAGATGGAGTCAGCCGGCCATCATGAAGTACAGTCCCACCCCGGGGGATGCCGAAGCTCAGAGCTAAAGCAGAGGGACCTGGCAACCCAACTCCACCCAACAGCCAGTGTGCAAGTGCTGGTCAGGTATTGCTGGCGTATGAGAGAGGGAGATGCAGAGAACCAGTGAAAAAGTGGGAGGTTGTGCTGGGGGAGAGAAAGCAGCAGGGTGTGTGTGTGTGTGTGTGTATGTGTGTGTTTGTGTGTACAGTGAGATATATATACATATCTATGCATATATATATATATAAGATCCTCTCTAACACAGACTCTAGTTTCCACCCTTCATGCCCTAAGTGGCCATGCCCTGGGGTCATCTGCATTTTACAAGTTTCTGCCTTTTACAAGGTGATTCTTGTACACAAGAGAAGCGGCCCCTCAGAATGCTCAAGTGATTCTGTTTGAAACTTGCCAAAGGCCACAAAATCTTAAATACAAACAAGTTTATCATCCCCTGGCTTTCTCTCCAGCCACATTTCTATCAAGAATCAGCATTTAGTCAACTTTTCCAATTTCTATTCATTTTAGGGCTGGTTGTGTCTACACAGATATTAAGTTCAGGTGCTGTTTTGTTTTGTGCTATTTTATTTTAGTCACATCACAGGAAGATATCACATAAACAACCATCAGAAGAAAGCTCGAAGTTTCCACTGGGCTGCAGATGCTTCACTCAGCTCAGCTTACAGCCGCTTACTCGTTTCCAGGATGGGATTTAAATTCACACCTCCGCAACATTCCAAATGGAGCACATGAGGAAATCAGAAGGACACGCATGAAACCAGCAGACACCAAAGGCATCCGCAGTTAGAGCCCGTGGCTGGCAGGTGAGGCCCCCCTGAAACCCACACGAGCCCAGGATCCTACAGCCGCCAAGGCCAAGGCTGCAGCTGTGACTCAGGAGGACACTGGAGTAAGGGCTGGGGCCCCGCCATCCCCTCTCCAGCTCCCACAACTGGTCTTCGAGGGAAGGTGCCAGGCCCTCTGCCTCCTCCAGCCCTCCCCACACTTCCAGACTCCTGTGTTTAAAAAAACCGGACCCATACAAAGAGCGGTGCTCAGGTTTTATTCCAGATCCTCAGTTCTGGGACTGGCACAAAGGAGGTGCTCAACAAAGCTTGCTGGCAGAATGAACACAAGAGCACAGAAAGAAACAAGTGATGAAGGAGTTCCAGGCGTGCATTCTACTAACAGAGAGGAAACAGCCTACAGATGCTATATTGTAATTAAAGCTTAAATCAAGGCCAGCACATAGTCCTGGATTCAAGTTCAACACCACCTCCTACGGGCCTCGGACACATGACTGACCCCGCTTGCCTGGTCCTCTAAGAGGAACTGATGAGATGTTCCAAATGGCCCATCTACATAGGTGGTATTCTCCCCCGCCCCCATCCAGCTGAGGAGCATCTGGCACAGAGAGGTTAAGAAGTCTCCCAAGGCCACACAGCACAGAACTGAGATCCAAATCCAGGCCCAATCTCAAGACCCCACTCCTTCCTCGGCACACGGCAGTTTTTTAAAGTCAGATCCTGCTTGGTCCCATAGACATAAGGAAGATCCACTAAGTGCACAAACCTCCTGCACTTGGGTAGACAGGCCAAGCACTAACTGTGACGTGGAAATATGCTGTGAGAGGAAGGACCGCACGGGAAAATCTATTAGCAAAGTGATGAAGCTCAGTTGCTTCCTCTTACCCTGGAGAGATTAACCATTTGCTAGCCCAAGACCAGAAGCCACGCTCTCAGGCACCAGAGTAAGACAGAGCTGCTGGGAGGAAAAGAACAGGCAGTTTACACAGGAAGGAAAGTAGAGCCAGCCGAAGCTGGGAAAACGCCCAGCAGCCTGTCTTCAGCAGATTACAGACAAGCTAACGGACTCACTTCGAAATGCCAGGATGCCATTTGAATCACTGAAAATTAATTTTGAAGTCGTGAAGTGTAAAGATACTCTAAAGAGACGGGGATCCTCATTTCCTCCTGGGGATACTATCTGGTGGTCCAGGCCCGCCAGGGAGCCCTCTAGCAGAGTGACAAAGCTCTTCATGCCCATCAACCTGCTAATTCCAGTTAGAGCGGTACACGCTTACATTTGAAGGAAATCATTCAAAAGTAAAAAGAAAAAAAAAAGCTATTTGCATGGAAGTGTTCATAACACTGCTATCCCTCAAAGGGAAAAATAAATAAATAAAAGCAAACTATCTAAATACCCAACAGCACAAACATAGTCAAGCAACTAACAGCATATTCTATGACGGTTGCCACATTGTTACTGCAAACTGAAAACCGGGAAACTACTCGCTCTATAGTAGCAGAGTGGGGAAACCATACAAACAGATCTGTTACAAATTGGAGGGAAAAGTATGCACCTCCCTAATATTGCTGAGTGCAAATATGTATATTCATCGATACACTGGTGCCTGGTGTTAATGAGACCATCTCCTGTACAACTATCTACATAATGAAAAATTCCTTTTATTTTTACATGTTGATTTAGTCTGAGGCCTTCCTAAAAAAAAAAATTAGAACTGTCTGCTTAATATTTAATTGTGGACATACAAATACAATGGCCACAGTCAAGACAATGTTTTTGAGTGATAATTAGGATTGCAGTCAATCTACTTTGCACATCAAGTTCAAGTTTTTATTTTTCAATGTGTCCAAGAATGCTATGATCGGGGATCCTGACTTCCACTGAGCTTATCCACACTAACCCTGTGCTTCAGGTGACTGACATTTGGTAATAATTGTGCACACACAGCCTTCTTCGTTAACAAGAGTGGAGCGGTCTGCCTCCTCTGATTGTACGATTTTGAGAACAAGGGCTGGGTCTTCCCTCTTCTTCCAAATCCACCCCACAAAGAGCTTCTCTGAAGTTCTCATTCACAGACGGAGGCTCAATTAGGGTTTGATGATGACGATAAAGAAAAAAAAAGATGAATCACATTATCAAGATACAATAAAACTGGGGCACGATTTTAAAAGGATCCAAGTACAAATAATTAGCTTGCTGTGTTTTATTTGGCAGAGGTTTTGAAGCAAATAAAATGCTCTCCATAGCCATTAATAGATAAATGAGATGTAATCCTGCCCCCAGAGTATTTCACATTTAGTGAGTTAGCTGCATGAGCAATATACAGAAAAAGCCTTTGGGGCAGTTAACACGAGGTGCCGTCAGTGAACAAGCAGGGCAGGCTTCCAGGAGGAGGAGTGCCATCTGAGTGGAGTCCTAAAGGATGGAGAAGGGGCTGTCACGTGGAGGGGCAGGAATGGAACAGAGATCCAGGCAGAGGGACTGTTACTGCACAAGCACGGGGCATGATAGTCAGCAAAACAAGAGGATCTCAAACATGGGTGTGAGTTAGGTGTAACAAAGGGTGAGTTACTGTAGAGCTCTAGCTTTGGAGGAGGGTTTAGCTCAATTCTCTCGGGTGGCTGTGCTGGAGTGGGGAGGAGGGTAGGAAGATGGACAGAAAAGAGCACAGGAAAGGCCAGGGCCACACTGACTGCAGGGCAGGAGAAGCGGCGACAGTGTCTCTAACAGAAAGGAGAGCAGAGTCCACTCCACACACCGCCAAGCCCACCCCAGCCAGAGGCCAGCTCCTTACAAGCTACTGAGATGACAGATATTCTGGCGGAGTGAGGACGTGCTTAAGAGAAGAGAGACCCCAAACCACTTGCTAGCTGGTCAGTTGCAAAGTTACGCTGGAATAGAATAAGAAGACGTCCTCAAATATATTTTATCAATGAGATGATTTTTTCCCTGCCAAAAGAAACAGCTTTTAGAATTTCTAAAATGTTCATAATGATGGAAGAAAAAAAATACCTTTTTTCCCTCTCAACGAACCCATGAAAATGTTGTTGCCTTGGTTACTGTTTTTGTTTCATGGAAGCGATGGATTATTTTATCTGACAGTCACTCTTGCCAGCCCCCCATCTTCTCCTCTGGGGCCATCACCCCACCCATGAAGAAAGACTGAGGGGTGTCAGGGGCCCAATGGACCCAAACTTGAAATAGAAAAGCTTCCTTTCTCCAAGGCTATAGGATGTGTTCACATCGGGTCACTCTGGAAAGGAACTATAAGGAATGGACACTCCCAGAAATGGAGTGTCTTAGGTTCAATTGTTCTGCAGATCTCACTGATACCCCTTCTATGTTCCAGTCGCTGAGTGAATGTGTATATCAATGTACATTATTGCATAAAAGAGGCAAAGATGAGGCTGGTAAACTATGAAGACGTGAACAGAAATTGCACATTATAATGAAGTTCTTTGCAGAAGAGTTAAGAGGATAACACTGCAAAGGTCAGAAATTCTCTTTCTAAATGATGAATGAATCAGGAAAAGCAACTGGTCGTTTGAGGAAGAACATAAAGGAAATCACTGCCCTCGCTGTGGGGGAGTTGTGAGGGAGGCCTGAGACTGAAAGGATCTTGGCAAACCTCAGAAACACAAAGAAGTTCAGCAAGGTTGGAGGTGGCGGATAATAAGAGATGAGATTGGAAAGGCAGTAACGCGGGTGGGTCTTGATGGATGCAGGAAAAGTGATCCTGAGGGTGATTTCAGAGCTAATGTCCAAGTTCTTCTCTGGAACTACAGAAAAGAGAGGCTGACTCTTCTGCTGCTAAAACAAAGACCAAACCCACACACCCACCAATCACCAGACAGAGCTGGGGACTCTCATTTTGAGCAGGTGAGCAGAGGTAACGCCACACCTCTTCCAAAGGTTGCTCAGGTGCCCCTTTGGGGACTGCTTTCCGCTGCCTGGTTCTGCAAGTTCACCTTTCCCAGATGATTCCCAGGAGCACCACAGGATTGCCCCACCTTCTCCTCACCCAGCCCTTGTCACAGGCCACCCACCCAGGCTTCAACTGCACCACTGAAGGCGGTAAATCTAGATCTGACTTTAAAAACTTCTGATGGGGCTGGACCCCAGGCCCGAGCTAGCGCACTACTACCACCGCATTATTCATGGGAGTATTTTGACATCGTATGCTGTTATTATTTAGGAAAACAAAGCTTTTATTTTTGGACTACTGAGTGGGGAGTGGAGCTCAGAAAAGGAAAGGAAAATAATATTTGAATGGAAAAGGTTTTGTTTATTTGCTATTTTAACTGAACTAATACAATAAAATCTAGGTCAAATTATTTTCTACTATTTTAAAGGAACTAATAACTGAATTCCTAGAGAAAACTAAATCCTGGAATAAATAGAGATGGGTCTGACTAGTCAGAAACTGATCCCCAGGTGAGGATGCCACAGCTTCCTTATTCCAACAGGTATGACCTACCTACGTAAACAGGGCAATGCTCCAAGGGGAGGCAAGCCTCCATTCACCTCCCAGGCAATCTGGGAGCGCAGGATACTTCATCTTTTCTGATACACATCTCCTGGCAGACAACTCCCCATTCTCAGAGTGGCGATTGCTTCCCTACCTGCTAACTAAGGTCCTAGAAAGCAAGACCCTCTCGTATCTGGCTCCCACCTTCACCTTCCTGTGCAGCTCCCTTAAATGAACCTCTGCTCTGCCACCTGACTCCCCTCTAACTCCTCTCCACTCTATAAGGCTCCTCCTAAATCCCAGGCCACTCTAGGCATGACCAGGACAAAGCAAAGATCTAGGTGAGATTTGTGACTCCGTCATTTTGAGCCGGCTCACCTTGGGCAAGTCACTTACCCTCATTTCAGGTTCTTCCTCTGAAGATGAATGTCAAGGTCCTTGCCCTTCCAGACCCTGTGAGCAGTCAAGGAGACTGTACACTGATTTGCTCTATGACTCAATCAAACACCGTCTCTTCTTAGAAGCCAGTCCCAGCTCCCCCAGGCACAGTGTCCTCTAGCACATATACATGGTGCAATGGTCACACCTGCGGTAACTGTCGGCAGGTATGAGTCCCTGGATGCTGGGACCTGCTCAGAGGGCAAGCACGTGGCTTCTCGTTTCTGAAGCCCCAGGAAATGAACAAATGAATGAATATGCAAAATCCCTGGCCCAGTTCCTAGCACACAAAATGTGCCAATATGTATTATTTTCCTTGCCTATATGGTATTTTAATATGTTGTCTTGGGTTGTAATTGTTACCTGCGTGTCTTATTTCTTTCATCGACTTAAATTCCTTGGCACTGTGGGCATGTCTTAGTCATTGTTTGAATTTATTTTTAAATTTACATAAGTACAATTTCTCTTTTTGGTGTACAATTCTGAGTTTTGACAAATGCCTAAATCTATGTAACTACCTATCTTAGACATTTTTATTTCTCCCTAGGCACTCCATCTCTCCATAATTGTTCCCTGAATAACTGAGTAAAGAAAACAACAGACAAATGAATATTTGCTGGGAAAGTTTCCACAGTTGCCACCCAGATGGTTCCTGTGTCAAGGAAAATTCAGAGGATGAGATGATAATTGCTATAGTACTTTCTAAAAACAATTTCTCAGCATCTATCAGAAATCTTTTTCAAAAAACGCTTATACTCACTGGCCCACTAGTTCCACATCTAAGACTATTTCCAGAGGAAATAATCAGATGCCTGCAATGATTCAGGGACGAGGAAGAACACAGAAGCATCCTTTATAGAAACAAACTAACAACATAAATACCTAACAATCAAGGGATGGTTAATGAAGCTGTGGTTGTTACAGATGATAAGATAAAATCACATGTTTGCATTCTTATAATATTGAATATGATGTATAATTATGTAATAGAAGTACAAAAGACAATTACAAAACATCACTTACAATATGAACAGGTGTCTGAAAAATATACACATATATTCTGCATAACAATGATCTTAAATAGATAACATTTATATTAAGTGTTCACCTAATTGTACAACATATACATCTGCTGACATAATCCTCAATTTTCTCATTTCCTATGACAAAAATGCCTATTTCTTGTATAATCAGGAAAAAAGATACAAAAATAGAATGCAAAGGCCTTTATTTCTACTTTAAAAATCGCGTAACCTTTATTTCATTTCTAGATGATTCAGTCGTGGCTAAATTTTAACACTCAAGATGTGGCATATGGCTCTGCTTAAACGAGAACGTGCTTTCTGTCACAAGCATGATCAGAAATAGCCATCCCACTGGTGGGTGACACATTCCCCGCACACCTCCGGGAAGCAGCCCCTGTCCCCAGAGGCTCCTGCTTCAACGGGAACCACATCAGGAGTCGGCTAAAGACCCAGTAGGGTCGGACTCACATGGGAGCTTCGCCTTCACCACTGACACCAGCAGGTACTACGGGACTTTGCTCAGCCACACAGATACGGCTCTGCCTTCACGGCGGTTTCCCAGCAACTAGCAGCGTGGCTGGCCCACACAACAGAAAGCAAACGTGTTCGCTAAATGAGGATGGGTGAGACGTGAGTAAGCACTGGAAGGTGGAGACTTGAGGTGGGCTCTGGAACCATAAAGCAGACTTGCTGGCTTGGAGAAGCGTGGACCGAAGGCTTGGACACAGCCCTGGCCACCCACTCCCCCGCTCCCACATCCACTTCCAGGTGCAACCTGCTGTCCCCCCACCAAGAGGCAGCGCCTCTTACCCTGCCTGAATCCAGGCTGGCTTTTGACTTGCTTTGCTTAACAGAATACAGCAGAAGTCATTCTAGTTCTGAGCTAGGCCTCCAAGGTCACGGTGTTGCTCCATGCTCATTGTAACCCCCCCCCNATACAGCAGAAGTCATTCTAGTTCTGAGCTAGGCCTCCAAGGTCACGGTGTTGCTCCATGCTCATTGTAACCCCACCCAGCCCCCCCAGAACGAGCCTGCTGAGCCCCAGGAGAATGAGACCCAGGCTCAGTCACCCCATGAGGAGTCATCCCACTCACAAGTGCCTCTCAGCAAGGAACCAGGAGGGCAAGTCAAGACCAGAACAACTGACCAGCTTGCCCAGTCCAAACTGCCAACCCACAGAATCCCAAACAAAATAAACGTTTTCTTAAACCCATGAAGCTTGGGAGATGAACACTAAACTATGTAGTTGTATAGTGGAAAGGTTATGTACACCTCAATGTACTTAAAACTGTATTCATGTTCTCCCTTCCACAACTCCCAGTTTTCTATGAACAAGGAAGTTATCTTTCTCGCTGCATGTGCAATAATCTAGAAGTCATCTTGGACCCTTCCTTTCCCTCCCTGATATTCTTCTAGATCCCCTGCACTCACAAGTCAGCTGACTTTTCCGCCTACATATTTCCCAAATCCATTTGCATCTCTCAGTCTTTAACATTAATGCTTCTCCATCCTCCATTTCTGCTCTGTGACCTTCCATGAGTTTCTTTCCTTCTCTCAGTCTAGGGATCACGCTGGTGCCTGCTTCACAAGGTTGTTGTGATAATGCAGCTCAAGTGCTCGACAGAAGATCCAGTAGAAAGTAACTGCTCCATACATGTTTGTGCATTTTCTGTAATGACAAGGCATGTAGCCCCATTTATGCTGGGCCCATCTGCTCATCCATTGCTAGTTCCCACCCTCTTACTTACATGGAGGCAATACCAAACTGCTTTCACGCGAGGCTTCAGTCTCTCTTTTCTCCAGGTCTCTCTTCATACGTGATTTTCCTTCCATGTGGAATATCCTTTCCATCCATTCATTACAGAAACTCCTATCTATCCCTCAAAACCTAAGTCAGATTTTTACTCCTTATTTTGATCTCTTCCCAAAGCTCCTATAGTAACTCCCTCTAATCAGTCCCTCTTTTATGCAATCTGTTTTATTCATGCTTCTGCTGAATTGCATATTATCATAACTTATTTATATCTATTTCTATTTTTCTGTTAACTAGTTGAAAGCAGAGACCATGTCTTAGCATCCCCAGCACATAAAATAACACCCAGCACATAGTATATACTCAGTAAATGCTTGGTGAATGGATAAGTAACTAAAGATGCACCCTTATGTCCTCCACCACCTTACAAAAACAGAACAGACCCTGAATCATCAGAACCAACTTCTGCCTTGAGAGTCCCAGTTCCTTCAGTGCCAAAGGAACTGGCACCCATGGAGAAAATATTTGCTGTCACTCTCCCACCCAGATTCCAAATTCCAGTTCAAAGCCAAGTGCCTGTCTCCCCGCCAGGGCAGCCCACAGCTCTACTGCAAATGTTTCCCTCGGTTCTCCTCTGTGCATAACCTTAGCTATATTATTTACTACTGCGAACACCATAATATGTATTTAAA
The DNA here is from genome assembly GCA_019455555.1 of Galemys pyrenaicus. Classification (NCBI taxonomy): domain Eukaryota; kingdom Metazoa; phylum Chordata; class Mammalia; order Eulipotyphla; family Talpidae; genus Galemys; species Galemys pyrenaicus. The sequence continues at coordinate 465,902 of JAGFMF010011658.1, read as the reverse complement.
TATGCTGTAAAGGTCAGACAACTGAGCCATATCCCTTCCCTTCCCAGGAATCCATTTCACAATGTGGCAGAGCCAGGGCTCCCAGCACTCACTCAAGCCCAGATTTGAAGGTAAATTATGAAGCCTTTTTTTCTATGTGTGAGAACAACTTCATCATGCATCATATCCTATGGAATAATATCTATAAATCCATCTGTTACGAGCGGGAGAGCAGCAAGTGTTGGAAGCCACAGACTGGCTTTAACTCCTGGGCTGTCACCCTCATATGCAGAAAGTTCAGCTATAAAAATCAACCTCAAGTTTAAAAAAAAGTTAGGAGAAAAGAGTTGGAGAAAACACTTGGAAGTTAGATGCTGCTTTGCATCACTGCCAACTGGAGATGTTCCAAGCATGGAATTCTTAAACTCTTAGAAGGTCACTCCTCTCTTTTCTTTGTCCAGTCTAATAACCTCTTTCTTCCCCTGCCCTGCTGCCTTCAGTTCAGTTCTCTTAAATGCAGAGGCTCAAAGTGCTCTTAGAGAAAATGATTAAATGACGGATCCTTTCTCCAGAGGAACATACACTTAACATAAAATTTTCTACTCACTATTAGGATATTCATGGATCCACTAAAGACTCTCCATGGACCAAGGAACCCGTCAAAAATAATTTGCTCTGCATTATCCCTCAGTCGAGGTTGAAGTCTCAAAAACAATCAGAGCAGCAAACACACACACACACACACACACACACATACACTTTGCAGGGTACATGGTGAAGGGATTGTTAGGAAGAGGTAAATCTTAACAGCAACAGTTCAGAAGGGTCTGAAAATACTGCCTGGAAATACACATTCTAGAACATTGTCCCAGAAGCATTCCGAATGCAAGAAGAATAAATGGTTTGGGCTGTAGTGGAATGCAGGTTCTATGGAACCTGGATCTCCCCACAAAGCCCACAGGGTCCAGGGACTTCTCAAGAGATAGTCGTCATTCAAGTGGAAGGAAGACCTAAAATGGTCTCAACAACTCTGAACAAACTCTAATCTAGAGTATACACTTGAGTCCTCTCCCATGAATACCAGAGAACCATAGGATACCAAAGACAATATTGAGAAGAAAGTAGGGTCCCCAATAAGCAAACTAGCCTCTTACTATTCCTTATGATTCCCTTCTGGTTGGATGAAATGTAGACTTTTGTACAAACATTGGTCAAGTGCACATAGTTAAGCTACCTTTTTGTTTAAACTTAACCTATAAACTCTTTTCCCATAAAATCTTCCTAATGGTCATTGTTTTTATGAGGAAACCAAGATTATTGTTTCCCTTAAAAAATGTTTAATGAATTCAACAAGTTTTTGTTTTGAATAAATCCTTGGGGTAAATTCCAGTGTGTAGAATCACTTTGTCAACAGCCCTGATCAAAGTTGCAGCTTTGGGCCACTCAGCCATGCTGCCTTCCATAGCAGACACTCAGAGAAGGAATGTACAAGATTGCAGAAATCCAATGTCAGTGTAAGGGAAGGGGCATGGAGGAAGGGCACCTGTGGTTATGAACTGTAATAAGTCCCTCTCTCTCCGCCCCAAAATTCCACCCTCAGGAACAAAGGGATTGTGGTTGGTCTTGATTTTAATGCCTTTTTAGGTCCTGCCGCCCACTCAGAAATCCTCCATCATGCCCTGCTGCATCCCAGGGAGGTCTTATGTCCGCAGGGTGAGTCTGGAGTCCCAATTCTAATTTCCTGAAGTGGACTACACTCACCATTTTTATTCATGTTTTCTACACTATTCTAAGAAAACCACTTTCAAACATGTGAAAATTTGATATTTCCTGATTCATCCTTACATTTGCCATAGTGTCTGCTCCTATCCTTTCTTGATATGTCAAGAACTTCTCCCTAGAGTCTCTACATGCAATTACATTCATTGTGCTCTATGCTCTAGAGACCATTTTATTTACATCTCTCCTCTAGCACCAATCATGTTCTAGTTATATATTAGCACCTTGGATACATGTCTCTTTCCTACTATTAAAGGTGGGGGCACCATGGTTTGGCCTCCCTGGTGACTCACAGAGCAGAGTGCATAGATATATGGGTGGCTGTATTCAAGCACTGAATAAGTTCTTTGAGCACGACAAATAAGCTCAGGGTAACACCGAAGGTTCATCTTTTCCAACTTATCTACTTATCTAAACCTGACTGGTTTGAAAGAATGAGTAGCTCAATATACAAATGAATGAATAAAATTTCAGTCTCTAGAATCAATTCTTTCCTAAGATACACAGGAAGCTGGGTGTCTCTGGTAGCCTAGGGTTAAGTCTCAGCATTATCACCACTACGGTTTTCAGTTGTATCCCCAGCAAGGGAGCTGACCCACATGACACAGCAGACCTCTCCTGTCTCTCCCGCCGCTCCCCTCACCAGTGTATTTCAGTAGATCTGCTTATTCTGCTCCCTGTTCTGTCTCTGGTGAATCCTCTCACTCCCACCCCCACTCCCACTGCCCCGAACCTCTGGCCTACACTGAATTTCTTCTATGGAAAAAAAAAGTGTACGCAAGAAGCGCACGGCTACCATCCAGTCCATCTTTAGTATTCCTGTCAAGTAAGTTTGCCCAGTTGATATGATTTGGCATATTTTCTGGTTTCCTAAATGATGTCAATTTTCTAAATCTTCTCCAATCTATATTAGAAGTTTTGTTGACTTTTAAAAATTGAACATCACTTTACAAATAAATGCACTAAGATCCCACTTCCATGACACAGCTAATAAACTCTAGAGAGGGGACTGCACTAAACTTCAGGTGAAGGATTTTGCTGTTGTATAACAGCAGTGCAGTGCTTCACCTTTTTTAACCTCTATCTCCTTACCAGGCCTATGCCTATAACCACAAATACGCTACCCCTTTACAGGGCTACATTAAGTATATTTAATATATTTAATAATGGAAGAATATATATTTAATAATGGAAGTGAGGCGCTTATAGAAGTACCAGGTATGTTAAAGGAGAATGAAAACTCATCATTATGTTAAGCTCCTCCTATGAAACAAGGAGCATGAGAGGGACTTTCAGCGAACTGTTTCACCCTTTCTATAATCACTATAAGCGAGAGTTTCTATTTGTGAATGAGGAGGTTGGGATAACTGAGTTCAATACAGAAGTAGTTGGGCCTGATCCTTTATCAGGATTACCAACTTTCTCCTCATCTTGAAAATGGAAATAATGACAATTTCTTCCTCCCAGTTACTTATCAGAATGAGATGCTCCAGGTGAAAAAATCCATGGAAACTTCAAGCATGAAACAATTTTAAGTTATCACCACTTTAAAACAGCAGAATCCCTTACCCTGCCAAGGTAATTTAATAAATGGAAGTAAATGAGTGAGGTATCCCCACCGACTTGGGAACTGATATCCCCAGAACAATTCCTTGGGTGGATTTGCATCCCAGGGGTGTGTGGTGAACAATAACATAACTGCTCCCTGGGGCTTAAAGCGGTCTTGAGTGGGGCATTGAAGAACTCGATGACAGCAGTAAATTTAGGTGAGGAAGGAGACCTTAAGCCCTGAAAGAGGCAGAGGACCCTCTGAGGAAGAGCTGGAGGAGCAAAGAAGCAGAAAAGAAAATACCGCCTTTCATAAGAATCTAAAAGCAAAAATGGGGTCACTCACCTGCAGTACGAGCTTGAGTGAGTAAATGAGCCTGGGGACCCCAGCAGGAGCCGCCATCAGCGCACTGCACATAAACAGTAGCCCAGAGGCGCCCGCCAGGGAGAGAGGTGAGAAGGTGGCAGCGCCAGCAACGGGCAGCGCACAGGACTGCACAAACTGCTTACAGCAGTGGTTTGCGAGAACATTCTAGCCCAGGAAATGTTTCATTAAAGGGAAACGATGTGGGAAAACCCAAAGCATAAAACAAGCTCAATCCAGGTGAGTCAGTGAGAGGAGGTGTGGGAGCTGAATGCTCAGCCCTCAGCCCCTCCAAGTCCTCCAGGCCACCTCTGAGAGGAGCCTGAGGAGCCTGCAGGGAGCTGACAACAGGACTAAACCGCTGGCCAGTAAGAGATGGGGCGTGGGACAGGGACTACCAACCCTATCACACAGCCTCTCTTTCTTTTAAAAATGGAACCCGACCTACTGCATTTTAGTCATTTGACTCTACCCGGCTAGAGACTTCGGTTCCCATCTCCCTCGTAGCCAGAAGTGATGAGACTCAGGTTATGTTTTGTTTTTGGCAATGGAATGTAAGTGGCGGCAAGGGGTGTCATCTCTGAGTCACTTCCACAAACACGAAGTCAACTTCTTTCTTCCTCTTTCCCTAGCAGCATGGACATGGCAAAGGATAGTCTCAACCATGTAGGAAGGACAAACTTGGAGGTGACTAGGGTAGCAAGATAGAGGACTCTGAGCTTCTGGATGACCTCCAGAAGCAAGGTCCGCCTCCTCTCTCTGGACCACCCACTTACCCCTGGACATGGAAGAGGAAAAACACCCCATCTCGTTAGATCCTCAGCCCTTTCAGTGTCATGGTAACAGATGTGTCCTGGTCGGATGTACAGGAAGGACAGTACGAGAAAGACCACGAGAAAACGTGCTTGGTGCCTCCACACCTGCCCCCTTCCGCTTCCTCCTGTGCATGTGACCCCTGACCCCGAAACCAGAATGGTAATCTTTGGCCCCCAGAAGCTGTCCGTAGCTTTGAGTAGCAGCAGATTCAGTGTCTGTTTCTCAGGGAAGAGGACCATGTGGGAGCACAGCAGGTCCAGCCAGCTCCACAGCAGGGGATGACAGACACCCTTTGTCTCATTGCTCTGAGCTGGAACTAGTGTTGCACAGTTTTGCATGCTTTGCACTCTCCCGGGCTGCCTGCCCCCACAAAGTGGCCCCACTGCTCCCACAGTGGCCCCGCTCCTCTGGGGGATAGGGAGGAGCCATCGCCTCCCATCTTGTTTTTTAAATCCTAAAGAGATGTGTCATCTCAGGCTGAAAAGTGCTATCTCAACTCTCAGAACCAGTATAAGATGTTGTACAACAACTTTGTATAAGCCCCCTGGAGTTCTAGCTCTCTTATGGCTGCTTTTCAGTTTTCCTTCTCATCTATTTTCTCATCTTGGATGATTCAATTATGAAATATAGCCAGAATAAGGGTATTTTAAGTCCTTCATTCCCATCACTTGACACACTCACCCTCTCTTGGTTTCAGGAATCAAGAATTTTTGTGAAACCGTTGTTAAATGCTAAGTCATTACCAAAAATGATGATGTTAAGGTGTATTAAAGAAACTTAATGCGTTAGAATATAAAAGCTATTCTAATCACTACATCTAATTACCAAGAAGAATGACTCACCAAAATATTTTAAATGTCTTAAAATATAATAAAATGAAAAGAGAGAATGTGAGCAATTGCTCTGTGAGCTGGCAATGGGAAGCAGATCTCTGAGAATACAATTCCCATTTTAGCATCAAAGAAGCTAGGATCTTTCAAAATCATGGTATGTTCTATTCTTATCAGCGTTTAAACTTAAGACCTTTTCAAAAATGGTAAAACTTTCCTTTTTTTAATGGTATCTGAAGCTTGCCCTTGCCATACACTACAACGACACTAAAGCTTTTTACATATCAGTAGATGCATGTACGAGTTTGGTGTGAGAACAAAATACATCCCTCGATGCCTTAGTTCCTCCTGCCAGTCTCTGCTTCAAAACATACATGCCCAGATGAAAGTCCCAAGACTGTAAAAATCATGTTTGCAATCGATGCATATCTTAGCCTCAGAGATTCCATTTGCACGGCACCACAGTACATACCGCGATCACTCACACGCTCACCGTGTTTGTGGCAACACGAGTGACAGGCACAATGGGGACCAGGGCACCCACGGGGCCAGTCACAGAGGTGACCTATCCCAAGGGAAGTATTTTTCATCTTCAAAATTATACTAAGAGGGGGGTGACTTACTTCCACTTTACAAGTGATGAGACCTTGGCTCATAAAGGCTAAGCAATTTTTCCAAGACCAAAATCCAAGATCTGTGAGGATCCCCTAAACTACCATTCCCCTAAACTACCTCCCTCAAAGGGAAAAGGAAAAGTAGAAAGTGGATAATAAAAGCTGCTGTGCCCTACCCGAGCAGTCCCACCTCAGTAGAAGACAACTCCTCCAAATTCCCCAACTTTACAGATGAGGGTGCCTGAGTATAGGCAGATGAAGTGACTTCCCAAGGTGACACTGACAACAAGTGGCAGAAATAGGACTTGAAGCCAGACTGTTTAGCAGTGCTCCTTACCACGACAGGAAAGCTGTTCTTCATACAGGAGGAGAAAAAGAGTAAGAAAATCGACACTAATTTCTACAAATTCGGAGAAAGGAAGACTCAGTTCTGGCTCACTGAATCAGGGAACACGTCATAGAAGAAATGCTTTTTAAAATTATTGTAAAGGGGGTGATTAGCCCTTAGCCACCCCAGGAACCAGGAGTGAGGATGGGAATTTATATGCTCAAGCTCTTCCAGTGAATGACTTGACCTAAGGCGGAAGACCATAGCTGACAGTGTTTCTTGGCGATGGACATGCTCTGGGTTTTGACGAGAGGACATGAGATGGCCTGTGTCCACCAATATAGTGCTCCACCAAATCTCTTCATGTCCTAAGGATCCTTCATGCTTTTCCAGTTCATCCCTCCCCATTTAGCCCTGACAACCACCGAGGTTTCCAGAGTATCATGTAGTTGGGATGACTTATTGTTGGAATCCTGCAGTATGGAGCCTTTTCAAACTGACTTTGTTCACTCAGTAACACGCACTTTGAGGTTCTTCCCTGTGTCTTCACCACTTGCTAGCTCACTCCTTTTTTACATCAGTGAGCGGATATACCACGGGTTGTTTATCCATTCACTTCCTGAGGACATCTTGGTTGATACCAAGTTTCGGCCATTATGAAAAAGTTGCTTTAAACATCTGTATGCAGAGTGTTGTCTGGGCATATGTCTTCAACCGTTTAGTTAAATACCAAGGAGCATGACTGCTGGATCTCACGGTGAGAGTATGTTGACTTCTGTAAGAAGCTGCCAAAATCCCAGAGTGGATGCACCGTTTTGTATTCCCGCCAGCAGCGAATGAGAGTTCCTGCTTCTCCACATCCTCACCACCATTTGATGTTGTCAGACTTAGGATCTAGCCATTCTAAAAGTGTGTAGCACATAGCACCTAGGGGACGGGCCTTCAACCTTTGAGGATAGCTTCATTTTCTTTTTAATGAAGTAACACTGTTTTACTTCTTGTTGACTGTCTGACAGTCTAAGACATCTCCCCTCAGGTGGTCGCTGTAGCTCTCCCAGCACCAAAGCACCAAGTCCCCCACCATACCCCACTCTGCTCCCCTCCCCGTCGTGGATGCCTCCAATTAACAAGCACTTTTCTAAGAGTCTCATGCAGATGGCTCAAGATTTTAAGAAATTAAAGAACTTACAGAAAAACAAGCCCTACCCATCAGCTTATAGTTTCTCACTTGAGAGTTAACAGGGGCTGATACTCAATGGAACTCACTGATTCAGCCATATGACATAAAATATTGCCATACTTTGAGGCTAATTAGTGAAATGCCATTGTACCAACCCCACCCCCAACCCTAAGGTCACCCACTACCCAGGTATCCCCAGACCTGTTGCTTAGGCCCTCCAGCTCTTCTCACATACCTGACCTAAGGAGCTAGGTTGTTAGAAGGTCCTAGGACCTGCTGCAGCTTCAGCCAGGGTCCTAACTGGGGCAGTGCCAAGGCCTTTCCTGGTTGCTAAATATATGGAAACAGCCCTTAACAGTTTCCCAACTTTACTGATGTACACCTGTCTTCCAGCTTGTTAGATAGTCAGACCTCACCCTCAGAAATTCTGATTCAGTAGTTCTGGGTTGAGGTTCAGGAACCCATATATGTGTGTTTTTTTTTCTTTTTCTTCCCTTTTTGCAAATATTCAAGACGCTATTTTTTTCCCAGTCTCTCAAGATGATTCTTATCTTTGGAAGAGTTTTCCAATCCGTAAAAGGAACAGGAGAGAATATTTACATCCAGGCTAGAAAGTCTTACAATAAAAACACAGGTAAGTTCAAAATGCATGAACTTTGGATGTAGAAACATTAATTAGAGATATAATTCAAATCTTAGTCCCAATATGCCTGCTGTTTGACTTTGGACAACTGAATCAACCTCCCTGAAGTTTAACCTCTCTGAGGTTTGCTGTAAAGTTTATGTGGGATTAATGTATGTGGCACCTTAATCAGACATTATATCCAATCTTGTCAGTACCCAGCACACACATAAAGTGCCTCTCAGTTTTCTAAAAATCAGCCTCAGACCAAGGAGTTTGCTACCTTTTTCAGAGTAGCAAAACTGGCCAAGATTGGCTTAGCAAACAGCTTGGCACCATCCAACCAATGGCAAATGCAGGTCCTTTGATCTTATTTACTTGGCAAACATCCAAACTAGATAAATGTTTGTTGTTATAAAAAAAACTTTGTAAAAAATTTCAGCTCCATTTTGATTTAGAAAACATTTAACTCAAGCACTGTCGTTAATCATTAAAGGTTTCATTTTACAGACCTCTTACCTATTCTTCTCTTTCTGTTTTTTACAACAGTATATATTCTTGGCCCAACTTCTTGCTTTGTTCCAGACTGGGGAGGGGTAAATGGGAAATGCCTTCTTTCGAGGCATTTCACCCCTTCTAAAGACAGAATGATTCTTGAGTATTCTAGCCCACCCACTGTCATTAGCGATGGATGCCACCTTGTCATAAGTACTAGGCTGCAAAGAGCAGAGAAATGGGCAGATAATGAAATTACTGAACACTCAAAGTGTCAGAGACTGGCAGGCTGGAGTCATCCATCACCGATCATATGAAGCATTAACATGCTGCTTTCCTAGCCAGGGAAAAAGACAACAAGTAAACAGTGTGTGTAAGAATCCAATAATTTAATGAACTGACAACCAGCCAATACCCTGGAAGTGTTGCCTGTCTCTGCCCCCACAATTGTTTTACACCCAGGCACCTGCCCCCTTGAGAGACACAAAATGGCGATATTTCTGCAACTTCAATTTTATGCACACCACCTTCTCTGCAGGCTGCATCTGCACTAAATGTAATGCATTTCTTTAAGCTAGCTCCTCTTTTTACTAAATTTGATTGATTTTGGAAGAAAATTTGGTATGATGACCAAAATGGAAAATCAGTAAACCCAGCCATAAATGCAGAATAATCATGAAAATAATTGAAAAGCAGGGAAAACAAGGTCATTTGAGTCCAGTCGATACCATCTCCTGCTGTGGACTCTCAGTCTCCAACTCTGCCCTTTCGTTGCTAAAATAGGAAATTAATTTAGCAAATGACCAAAGATGTACATTGGCCCTAAACTAAGATTTTCTCTCTGACTGTATAAAGGTTTTTGAAAACAAACTGTAAAAGGATTAATTATCTCACCAAATGAGCCAACATTAATTCCTGCCACATTCATGGAATAGATGAACTCCCACAAGTCTCACACTTTGGAAAATACTGTTGAGAGCTTTGGCTTTGGTTACAGAAGGTATAGCACTTATGGGCTTTTTACAAATCAGATCAGCTACAGAAATCTCAGGCTCCACTAAATCCAAATGTGCAAAACCAACCATGTTCCACCCAGCAAAGAGCAGTCAACTCATGGATTCCCTTTTTATACAGAATGAGTCTTGAGAATCCCAGCCTACCCATGGTCATTAGGGATGGATGCGGGCCCTTGGCCTTATTTATTTGGAATGCATCCAGACTTTTCTAAGAGACATCTTAGAAGCTGTGTGCCATTTCTCTCTGGATCCCACCAAGAAGGTTCAGCCAAATCCGCACTCTGATCTGAAAGGTTCTCAGCAAGAGAGCACAGGGCAAGGAAGTCTGGCCAGTGGCCTGTGTATTGAGTACATAACTCACATTATAGAGAAATTAGAGTTGGTGAGTAGAATCTTAGAGAAGTTCAAAGAGGAAACTTGGTGACAGATAGGACTTGAAATGGGTCACATCCTTAGGAATCAAATTAGCTTGCACTGAAGCCTGAGCAGCACCAGGGACAGCTCCTCACCGACAGCCAGAATGATCACTGGTGTTACCTTCATTAGAACTTATATTTCCTGTCTTCTGTGAAATCTAAAATGAGCTTAGTAACAGGAAAGTATTGGCCCTTAGAGGGCATTTAGAAAATGTGGTGATGTGGAAGTACTGGATTTAAGGGACAGAGGCAGGAAGCTGGTCATTCTACTCTGTGTTGTACCATAGAAAATTATCTCACATTCCACAGAGGGATGTGAAAATAGCCAGACATTCTTCCAGGGAAGAACCTGCTTGCCATTGCCATTAACCAAATCTAGAACCTAATTTCATTTTACATATAAGCAGAAAATATTTTTGTATATTATTAGTAGACTGAATTTTCTAGGCATACAGATACGATGCATCAAAGCAAGATTACTTTTTGTTCTACAAAGAACTTTTAAGAAATTATTCATGGAATTTTAAAAATCACATTATAAATGGCATACCATTTATACTGTTTGCATTGCTAGTGCCACACATTCACATTAGTCTGCTTTTGTGACTACTTCTCAATGTAACTCTACATAGGAACAAGCACTTGATGACTGCATTATACCTTCCACCATGGCTGTACCCAAAATTTATCAAAACACACACTCTTCTGTCACAAATTATTCTCCATTTGATTCTCCTTTATATTAGAGTTAGGGCTTTATGTTGATTTCAATTATGTGTGTAGGCAGGCTACATTATCTCTGAATTTTATTTCAGTATTATAAAGTAAATGTTTCAAAATATTTGTTACCAAAAAAAAGGAGGAACTGGGTCTGATATTCCTGAGAATACTGTTCACAGACATAAGCCCTGCTTATCTTAACCAGTTACATACGTGTTGTATCTTAGTTAGCCCCATATCCCCTACTGGTCCATTTATCTATCTAGGACCTTCCTTTTGGTAGAGAAAAACAAGCTCCTGGCCTCTCCATGTCCTGTGAGGGCTCTGACTGCCAAAGGGACAGTGTATTTATCCAGGGAAGTCAACTCCATGATTCCTCCTAAATATTCTTGTTACCTTAACAGGCCCCTTGTCCTGAAAGCAAACCCTGTAAAAAGGTATGCAGAGATGTGTAGTCTTTTGAAGTTACTTTCCCCTCCTCTTTAACTATGCTGGGTAGTAATCCCCCTCCTCCCCCCACCTCTCTCTCTGACACACACACACACACACACACACACATACACACACACAATCTACTTTGATGTTCTTCAATGGTATTTGGTTTAAATCCTTCAGTGGAAGACTCTTTGGGTGCCCTTCTCTTGAATTCCTATAGCTAATTTTCCTGTAGGCTCTTGAAAGAATCTGTATGTCTTCTCAGCCTCAGAGCTCCATTTATTACTAATGGTCTCCCCATCTACAACCCATCTTGGCTCCTTATCACTTTGGCTTCATGATGGAAGATGCCCAACCATCAACCCTTGAAGGGAAGCAGATGCACGCAGAGTGCCTCATGCTTCACTCCATAGAGCTAATGAGAATTACATGGACAGCATTTTCCAAAGCAAAACCTGGACACAAAATCTGACAAAAATGTGAGCATGAAATCTAACAGTAAAAAGTATCTGGAATCTTAACTGTTCTAAAATATTAGGGATGAATGATCTTAAGAAGGAGATCTTAGAACTCTTGAGGGACAGCCACCAACAGTAGCACATGTATATTACTTTTCTGTGGCCTGGAAACTGAGGCAAGAGAGAAAGACCCCATCCCTACACCCCAACACTCTACCAGCATCTTCTCCAGCTCTGCCATAACTAACCTGCTTCACTGTCTCCTCGATTTTGGTCATTTAAAAAGTGGTGAGTTCTACCTTCAGTCCTCTCCCTCCACAGTTTATCCCTGGGAAATTTAATCCATTTTGAGAGTTTCATTACCATCAAGTGCCAGTGGACAAAAAAAAAGTCTCTCGCCACCCCCCACACACCTTTCTGAGCTTCAGTCCTGCAACTCCAACTGCCTCCAAATAAGAAATAATACCTACCAGTACTTCTATCATAATGTGTCAAAATCATGCACATTACTGTCCTTTTTCCCCTGCTAAATAAATATCTGCTCTTCCATGTATGTTCCTTACTCACTTAATGATTTCACTGTTGTTTCAAGCATGCAGAGCAGATAACTGAAGGCACATTACTGACCTAAAGGTTACTCCAAACACATTCAGTTATTGCTAAGTCCTACTGTTTTGATGATCATTTGTTTTCCACCCTCTGTATTCTCACAATTTCATATTTTTCCATCATCCTTTACCTGGACTACTATAATAATTAGGCTTTAATGGACCCCTTTTTATATGCTCCCACTCATCCCCCAACCTCCTAACCATGTTATCCCATTAGAGATCTTGTCAGGTCTCACACTCAGCTCCCCGTCAAGCTGTCAGTGGTCACCTGTGGTGCAGAATCCAGTTCCTAAGCACAGTCCTCCATGACTGTTTCCTTTCAACCCACAAGAACCGGAAATATTTGCATCAGGCAGACCTGAGACTTGAATTACAGGTTCATGGGTTACTGGCTGTGTGACCTTGGGCAAGAACAAGAGGGCAGGTTCATTATTTTAATTACACTAAATGTAGAGTCTGTGTTTACTGTACATAGAATTCAACTTCCTACTCAGTCACTCTAGGTAAAAAAAAAAAAATCACCCATATGAGATGGGGTTATGTTATCTGACATTCAAAATAACTCATTTCTAAAGTGATAGCAATCTCTTTTTTTCAAAAATAGAGATAATAACGATGCTTATACCAGGTTTTATGAGGTTTAACATGATTATACACATATAGTGTCCAATACACTGCTTAATTCAGATTCCAAGGCTCAACTACTCTTTTGCCTAACCATAATATTAGTGCAGTGAAAACTTCTTGGATCACTATAAATTTGTAAAATCAAGGACCCAAAAAAATCAGTCTCAAAAGAGGGAGACAGTCACTGTGATAGATCCAAGGAGTCCACAATCTACCTGAGGCTAAAAAATGAAAGAAGCAAAAGATAAAGCAAATTCTACAAATATGGAGGAATTTAGAAAAGTTAGGGCCAGTTAAATCAGTCTCTAGAAATTTCCTGAAGGAGGAAGTTTTTAACAATCTTCTGTGGGAGGAAATAATTGTGATGAACAAGACTTTAACCACCTTGATACCAAGATTACTTATAAGTTAGTTCACTTTCCCAAGCAGGAAATGTTGAAAAGACCAGACCCTGGGCCTCTCTGGTGGTGCAGTGGCTTGAGTACCACACTGAAGCATCCATAGCACAGCAGCACAAGTTCGATCCCCAGCCAGGGACATGACCCACATGGTGAAGCAGACCTCTCCTGCCTCGCCCGCTGCTCCTCTCAGCAGTGTACTTCAGTCAGTCTGCCTGTTCTGCTCCCCACTCTGTCTCTGGTGAATCTTCTCACCTCCCACACCTCTGGCTTGTACCCCGGCTCTCGTATGCATAAATAATAAATCTTTAACAAAAAAAGACCAGATCCTAAGGATGAAAGGATAAATGTCTCATGCATGTCTTTAAGTTCTAAGAACAGCACAAATGCCATGAGCAATCCAAAAGGAATTAAATACTCATGGCCTTCAAGGACCAAATGGTCTTAGAAATGTGTTAACACAGCAGAAGGGACAGAGCTGTGAAGAGGAGATCACTGTGTGTCACTGGAGGATGTGACTAAACAGCAGAAAATTCTTGACGAGACCAACAGGCAGAGCCAGCAGGGGAACTGTGCACATCTCACACACGTCCTCCGTCTCCACGCACCACACCCACTGTCCAGACACCTGTCAGAGGGTGACGTGCAGAGGGTGACCGTGATGTGCAGGAGAATCTGGCCATTCTGGAGTCTGTGTCGTGACTGTAGACCAGAATTTTACTCGAAAGCTGAAGTTTCTCTGCAGGAAACATGGCCTCTGGTCCAGGTTTCTCTCTACGCCATTCTGTTCCCCTCCCTTCTTTTTGATTTGGTTCCATCATAGATATTTTGTCTCAGCAAAAGATTGTAATCACTGGCCTTGCTATGGAAGGAGGTTTGGTAAATATAAATATCCACACCCCTGTAAAGATGCCTAATTTAGAAAGAGCTCCAGTTTGCCCAGAGTTGCAGAGAACTCTGGCTGAGCCTTTAGGTGTCAACAGAAGAGTTTTTCCATTTACGAATAAAGAGAGAAGAGCTAGAGACACTCTGGCCTCAGAAGTCTCCGTGTCTGTGGCTGATCCAGCTCCAGGCCACTTTGGAATAGCAAGTGACCTCCTCCATGTCTCCTGCATCACCCAAGCACAACAACCTGAGAGCAAAACCTGTAGATGCCAACACTCCCAAGAGACAGCCTTGGGGTCAGGCCCAGGGGAGCCTGGGTTTCAGCTGAACGCAGTACCTCCTTCTACCAAAATCCTAGCCAGAAGGAAGGTTTCAAGAAGGGCCACTCCACACCCCTGCACCACCATCACCTGGAGATCTCTCCTTGGTGGCTTTAAACCCTTACATGCCACTGGGTGTCATTGAAGTCATGATAAACAGAGCCAATGTCCTCCTGGCAGAGGGGGAGGGGCTGGATCAGGTGACTTCCTGGGTTGCTTCAGCTCTAACTTGCTTAACCGCTAAGAAAAGAAAAGGTTGTGTTTCAAGTTGGACATGGGACTCACTGAAACAAGGTTGGGAACATTTCTCTTTAATTGCAGGGCTCTGGCTCCATACTGCTGGAAGGAATCTACAAACTTCTGCAAGGTGAATAGTTGACACGGAAGCCAGCTGTGACACTGACTTTGTCCTTCATCTATGCCAGGATCTCCAGCCCCATGGCCCAGCCCCCCAGTCTGCCACAGCATCCTTCTCAGCCCTGAAATCCTTTTGCAGGGCCTCTGAGGCAGAGCTAACCTTCTTCCAGCCTTGCTTTCCACGGCTCACACGTGTTCTTTCTTAAGTCCTCAGTGTAGCCTGGGAAGTACATGATCAGCTGCGGGGTTCAGGCCACCTCCAGCTTCTCCCAGTCATACTATTCACCCGAGACAACGGGCCAAGAGAAGGACGCTCTTTGCAGAATATGAAACAGGGCGAGAACAGAGTTGCCTGAGTTCTCATCTTTCTGTGAACTAGGAGTGCCGTCTGGCAAAAGTCAGGCAGCCATGGATTTCAATGTCCTCACTCTTAAAGCCGAGGCGAGAGGGCTGAGCCTGGCACTTTCGATAGAGAGGACACCTATACTGTGAGGAGTTGTAGAATTGATTCTGCTCACACAAAAGGCCACTAATCTTCAGACCGCATTTTGCTCATTTGACTATCCGTTACTAGCACTGGGTTTAGTGTTTGATAAACAGTTAAACAGTCACTAAATTGTCAGTCACCAAGTTAGACTATTTTTGTTCAGGAATCTAACATATTTATAGGGGACAAAGAAAAAAGCATGGACACAGATAACCATCATAGGATAGAAAGCGAGCACTGAGAGAGACAATGAAATCCAGTAAGTCCTAAGAGGGAACATCAGGAAGGCTTCAGAGAGGAGGTGGCATAAGAGATACTAGGAGGTTAAAATTCTCAAACTGCAGAGGCAGGGAAGGGCTGGCCCAGCAGTGGGAACAGGGGACCTTGCAGCGGTGACCAGCCTATCTGGGCATTGCAACTCAGAACAGTAGATTTTTCTCTCTCACCGTCTTGAAACAGGTCTCTGTCCTTCTCCCCTTCT
Source organism: Galemys pyrenaicus (assembly GCA_019455555.1). NCBI lineage: Eukaryota > Metazoa > Chordata > Mammalia > Eulipotyphla > Talpidae > Galemys > Galemys pyrenaicus. The sequence goes on along the minus strand of JAGFMF010011658.1, from coordinate 450,136 downwards.
CCCCACCACCCCTCTTTCTTTGGCCCTCTTTACAGTAGAGCTGATTTTTGTTCCCTCTTCTATTCCCCATCACTGCAAACTCCTACCGGGAAGTAGTTTGTTAATGTCCTTCCTTTCTTTTTGTCCGCCCTAAGTTAATGGGCTTCTGGCTAAATACTTGAATTTATGCACCCTACAGTGTCTCTCCAGCACCGTTTTCAGTAATTGATGGGAACCGCTGTCTGCTGCACCGCGCTATTCAGCACTATGGATGGCTTTCGGATATAGTCTGCAGGCCGTGCTTCTGCAGGGGAGAGCAGCAGTGTTATATGGAGCCTGGACAGGCTCTGCTGTCCTGGGGAAGAAACTCCTGTACGGCTGAGTTACCGGGGAGAGTTATGGCGGCGCTGGCACAGAAGCACCCGAGCCATGCCAAATCATTAAGAGGAGAGAGGATGAGGGAGAAAGTCCTGAATTATCTGACAAAGTTAAGCATAGAAGAGCCAACATCCCTGCTCGCCAGGCAATATCAGGCAGAGGAAGGAGCATCCCAAGAGTCACATAGCCAGGTCGTCCCGACGCAGAGGTGGCGGCCAAGGCCTTGGAGTGAGATAGGACAGTGTCCGCCCTCCTCCCAGCTGCACCTGCAAAGGCAGCCATGTCTTCTGTTCACATTTTTTTCAAGTCCTTATTCTTAGTACACCTACTACCAGAGAAATGACTCCATTTGTTTTTGTAATTTTGTTTGCAATTCTGTTCAAGTTTCTACATCTCCTGACAGACATAAACGCCCTAGGAGAGAGTCTCCCGGCTACAGTTTGATGGCAAGTAACATTCCACATGGAAGAAAAGCCCAGGGCAAGATGTGTTCACTTTGGCCCTGAGCGAAGAGATGAGCAAATCCCCACGCTCCAGGGCTCTGCTGTCCAAGAGAAAAGGTGAGATGCCTTTTCAATAACACAGACAGAAGGTCCAAGATCAAAGAGGCAGACTGCCTCCGGGCTAGCTGGTCAACTTCCCCTCAGCCTCTCAAGGCCAACACCCAAGAGGAAGCTTTCTGCCTATAGGGTTTCCAGCAAAAGTGCAGGGTCAAGCATTCCTGGAAGGGGACAACAGAACATCAGAGGAAGCAGCAGGAAATAGACCCCAGGATGTTCCTGGACCTTGAACAAGAGATGACCCACAGATATTTTCGAAGCTGAATTTGATCATTTCCAAGAGGGGAACACCCTCTCGCTACCAAAAGCCTTGCCGCTTTTACTGTCTCCCACTTAGCCATTTCAAACACACATATACCTCTCTGACCTCTGCTTCACAGGGAGAAAGTCTGAGAATTCCAAGAACTAGATTGTCCACCCCACCTCTGCTGAAGAAAGACAAGACGTCTACAGAAGAGGCAGGGAGCCCAGGTGGGGGAAACAATGACGTCATTTGGAGGGAAGTCTGAGCTCCTAAGAGACGGCACATAACAAATCACTGTGGTGTAAAGGCAATTTATGTGGACCATAATGTACTCAATTCATCCCCATAAATGAAGGTAAAATCGTACCTCACCTGACAGGTTCTAGTTCTTACTTATCATTAGCAATGATAAATTCCACACAATAATGGGAGTTCCTGGAGACAACTTCTCATTTCTGGGTAGCTTTGGTTAGTCACATTCAAACCACAATTTGCTCATCCTTTCAAAAGCAAACTTTGCTAAGTATTATTAGATGTGGAATTAATTCTTTAGCCTTACAAGATTTTTGAGAAAGTCATATCAACACAGTTTAAAAAAATCCAGACACACAAAAAGGTTTTCTATAAAAAGCTTTGCCACTTCCCCTGTAGCTCAATCAAACCCTTCTCTGGAGGCAAAAACCTTTAAATATCTTGTGAATCCTTCTAGTGACCACCCTTGTAGACAAAAGTACGTTTGTAGATCACTCTTATTTTTATACAAATGGAAGCAGTTTATACTGCACTGTACTTTGGTTTTGGTTTTTTTTTGTTTGTTTTTGTTTTTTCACTTCACATTCTACCATGGAGATTAGTCTTTATCAGTGATTATCCTCCTCAGTCTTTTTAACAGCTGCATAGTATTCTATTTTATGAATGGATCATAACTGATTTAATGAGCTCCCAACTGATAAATGTTATGGTTATTGTTCCGGCCTTCTGTTCCCACCAAGCAGCTATAAATGGCTGTTTGACTCCATTTTGGTTTTCTTTCTACGCAGCCACTGCCTGATTCAATTTTCCCACTTTCTTCATCTAGATTCAGGAACCTATCCAGGGAGACAAAACAAGCGTCTCTGCAGAGTCATGGTTCTCAGCAAAATGAAATAAAATAAAATCCTCCCTCCCTAGACCCATCTGGAGGGAGTACTATGAGCAGAGTCTATAGGAATAATAAATCTCTCTTGACACGGCAGCTGGAAAGAGGCAGCCCAGGCCACTATGATGGACTTGAGATGTCGACAGGCTATACTGAGAGCAGAAAATGGAACCCTATAAATCTGTAACCGTAAACCCCCACTCCACAGGCAGCTCTCTGCCTGCTTATTGCTGGTTCTCATTACCTGTGTACAACTGTGATTTCCATGTGGTCTTTCCCTACCCTGCATTCCACTGGGGATTCAGAGCTGGGCAGTGGTGCTGGGTATTTTCTCAAGGAGAATGAAAAGATAGCAATTACAGAACTAGAATTTCTTCTTTTGAATCCAGCGACTATGGAATTCATGTTCCCTCTTCATGTAAGAAAATCACAAGGTCATGAAGGCAAAAGTGGTTTCTGGAAAAAGAAACCCCACCTGCACACACTGACAAAGAGCATCAGATGGTTTGGTGGGATTGCAGCTGAGCTCAAAGCTCTCACCAACTAAGACAAACAGACCAGCTCTTCCTCCTCCCAAGTTGCCTAAAGGATGTGACCCAGCCAGAAAGGAGGACCCTCATTGATTTGCTGGATGAGTTATGAGCCCCAACAATGTAGACCAATCAGGCAAGGGTGGCTCTGACATGACTCTGTGGCATGGAGACACCCAAACCACAGAGCCCCGAGGGTGTGACTCCACCATGCTCCCCAACCTCAGGTCCTTCTCCTTCAGCACAAAAGGTGGGGGCTGTGGGTCACACCAGGGAGCCTTAAACCCTTAAATCCTAAACCCCAGGTGGGGATCTTCTGTCCTTTGTTCCTAACAATTAAAGGAAGTCATCTAAGTCATCCCAGTTTCTATAGAGGGAACTGAAAAGGGAGATTGAGCAGTGCTTCCTTGGGTGGTAGAAGGTTCTAGATGATTTTCTTAAAGTGCTTCTTAGGTCAAATTTGAAATCAGGACAATGTACGAGGCTGGACAAGTCTTCAATCCCAACAAGGGGCTCTTAGCCAGCAGGGGAGTCAGTGCCCACAGAAGCCTGCCCCAAATAGTGTGCTCTCACCTCAACCTCGCTCTGCACCTGAACCTGAAGCCGCCTCTCCTACCGTCAGACAAATGTCCTTGTTTTTTATCTTTAATTTTACACACTTTGTGTTCAAGAGACAGAAGATTACCCGTTTGTCTTTCAAATCCCCAGTGATTAATACAGAACTTGACATACAGAAACTAAGTAGATATTTGCTGAATGAATGAATGAATGAGCTAAAACACGAGGAGTTACTGCACTAGTTATCATTTCCCCAAGAACAGTTCTTTGAGGTCAAGGAGACTCAGGTGATTCCTTCCCTTGTATGCCCCAGTCATGAAGCCACAAAGCACCCACAGCTGCTAAGACATGTCCTGTCAATTAGGCTTCCAAATTCTGAGTTTACACAAACAGAGGTCCATGCAGCACCTCAAATCACCTGTAGAATTGTGTGCATGCATATGGATGCATTTTTCTGCATTACTCTCATCAGATTCTCAAGAGTCCACACCCCCAAAAAGTTCCATGTTCACTGACTTAGAGAACCAAGAAACCTGAGACCTTCCCCAGTCTCCTTGGTCCTCCCTGATGTGGACCCAGATTGAGCAGGGTGGGGGCAGCTGCAGGTGTGAGTTCTGCTAAGGAACAAGCATCATTACTCTGCTTTATGGAAACAGATACATCACCAGGACTTCAAGAATCCCAGTCCTGGAAATGCACTTGTGCTTGACAGCAAGCAGGTTGTTTGTTGCTGCTTATTTTCCCCCACCAAATCAACATCTCTAGAAGGAGCAGCCAACCCCTGTCATTCCAAGAAAAAGAAAAGAGGCCTGGAACAAGTTTAAAGAAAGAAAGTAGAATCTGCACGTAGCAGAGCTGTTTCCTGCTAGAGTGGGGCTAAACCACCAGATTCGGGGCAGGGAGGACAGGTCATATGACCATGGCCCTTAGCCCAGGTGCTCCACAGTGAGAGGGGAACTTCCATCCTGCCCTCCTGGGGAGTCAGGGAAGCCAGCACAGCCTCTGAGGCAGCTCTGGATTTATCATGGTAATGTTCAGGGAAATAACCATTAAGCATCTCTTCCAGCATTTTCCAGAAAACATTCTCCATCACAAAAGGTCTGACTACCTGATTTTGTAGGGTCATGCATTGCATTTATTTTTCCTTTTTATAAGATTTTTTACTTATTTATGCATACAAGAACTGGGGTGTAGGCCAGAGGTGTGGGCGTGATTCACTGGAGGCAGAGTGGGGAGCAGAATAGGCAGATTTACTGAAAAACACTGCTGAGGGAGGCAGCGGCAAGGCAGGAGGGGTCTGCTGCCAGCGATCAAACTCATGCCTCAGAGTCTGGGGACAGCTTGATAGTGCTGAGACTTTACTCCCTGCACCACCAGGGATTTAAACAGAACCTGTCCCTGCTGACCTCTAGAACAGGGTTTCTCCATTTTGGCACTACTGACATTTGAATCCAGAGAATTCTGTGTTGGGGTATCAGGGGTGGCGGAGGAGGCGCTGGCCTGCATTTAGGATGTGTTGCAGCATTCCTGGCCTTGTCCGCTGGGTGCTGGGGGCAGCCTTCTCCCCAACCAAAACTGCCTCCAGACTGTCACATGTCCCCTGGGAAACAAAACCACCCCCCCACTCACACCCAGCCCCAGGGAGAACCACGGCTTTAGGGTCTCCCTGCCGTATCCCGAGGACGCAGCTCTGAGGTACAGCATGGTTGTCATTTAAAAGAAAATAGGATGCTGTGGTCAAATGGTTGGGGAAACAGTGGATTAAGCAAAAATAATCAGGACTCTTCCCTACAGGATTGAGTCTGAAATAGATCGGGGTGCACTGTGAATCTCTAAGAAGGAAACGTAATCCCCAGGATTGTCCCAAAGGCATTTGGCCTGCAGAATCCTTTTATCTCAGAGCATTTAGGATTAGCATTCTGAGGGATTTACTTCTGGAAACACTTCTTTAAGGCAAAATTGGCGCTATCCCTCTCAGGCAAACGGCCCTATGCAAGGATGGAGCAGCAGCCAAGGAGCCCCCAGCGTGTCCCGACACAACTGCAGCAACACACCTTCGCTCCGCAGGCTTCCCCAGGAGACGCTTATTTCTTGAAAACAGCTTTACACATTCAGTCTTCAAGAAGTGCCAGATACTTTGGTTTGGTTTTATTTTAGTGTATCATTTTTTGTTTGTTTTGCTGAGGTAACACTGGTTTACAACACTGTGTATGATTGAGGGGGACAAGCTTACACCTTCTCAGATGTCTGCCAAGACCCCATACCCAACCACCAAAGCACCCATAATCCTCCTCCACCGTTTGGGGGGCCCCCTCCACTTTGGAAGGAATTACAACTAGAAATCACCATCATCAGCAGCTAACACTTCAACCAGGGTAAGGTTAGCAGACAACCTGGCCAGGTGAGGGTTTGTGGGGATGAGAAGACACAGAAGCACCTGCAGCACAACACAGAGTGACACAGGAGAGGAAGTGAGGTGCGAAGACACCCTTCCCACCCAGGCTGCCTCTCCCGTACTGCCCACGTTTGTGGGCTTTACAAAGGTGGGGAGGGGAAGGAAGCCATCTTGCATGAGAGCTTAGATCTGCCCTGCGAATGGGTTTTATTATTCTACTAAATAGACTTCACTGTTATTGCCATGGATTTCAAAGATCATGCAAAGTGAGAGCCAGAAGAACCTTTGGATTATCCAGGCTTCTTGTTCTTTTAAAACCAAAAGCCAGCTGTGTGAAAGCCCAATATAAAAAACACACAACAGTAACTCTCTTCATTTAGTGTGACTGGAGTTCACACAACACTCAACCTCAACCTCCTTAACAATCCCCAAGGAACCTTCCAGAAGCCCCAAATTTCTCAGGGCACCATTTGGAACCCAGTCTCCCCATTCCACAGACAGAGGAAAGAGAGATCCAGAGAGTTCGGTGACTGGCCACAGGTTCACCCAAAGAGTCAGGAGAACCCAGCTTATGCCCGACACCCTGCCCAGTGCTCTGGCCATGTCTGTACATGGTGACTAAACAGAGAGTGTCCAGCCCCCTGGCCAAGTGCTGCCTTGGAAGGGCATAAGCTCCTCATCTCTGCAGCTGTCCAGGCACAGGGTGATGACTGCAAAGGTGGGTGATGGCACTGGTGAAAGATCAGCGGTCATGATGGTGGGGGAGAGGATGTCCTGAATGAACTCTACAAATAGGTTTCTGGACTCTGCCCCACTCCAGACCAAGACACCAAAAACTACAAGTCCCATAATGCCATCATCGCCAAAGGGAGGATCGCTGGGACCTGAGGGTGGAGTTAAGCAGCCAGGTTTGTATAAAACCAGACATGTGGGGGCCTGGGTGCTCTCCTAGTTCTTCCTGGTCCTCGGCATGCTGCTGGGTTCCAGCTCAGCAGAACTGGTGGGATGTATTCACAAATTCACCGCCTTTTCTTCGCCCTCAGTTATTCATTTCTTCATTTCTCCTTCTTTTGTAAATAAACTCTTTATTGACCTTTTCTGAGTGCCTGCAGTTGAGTCTTATTTAAGCGCCTTTTAAGCATGTGAATGAGGCCCCAGTCAGGCATCCTCTTTATATCAGAGCTCCCAGGTGCACTCGCACCTCCTGCAGCCTCCCTCTTACCAGGAGGACACCCAGAAGCCTGCTCTATGGAAGCCCCACAGCCCCTGGCAAAGGGCGCCCACTGTCCATTCTGCCCAGTTCCCAAGCTCCTGCCGTGCTCCATGGGAACAGGCCAGCTGAAATGAAAAGTGGCTCATCACGGATGGACGCCAGTGACACAGACCTGAGCCGAGTCAACAACTCCAGCCTCAGAGCAAATCAGGCAGGAGTGAGACCGACTGTCAGTCATAGGAAATATCATAAGGGAGGTTTAAAATAATAAAGCTGCCTTGGAACTGGTAATACAAATGATCCCCGCACAAGATGGCAAATCCTGCTCCAGATTATTGAGTGTGGAGGGAAAGTTCAGCTGAACGTGTTTGTGTCCGTGGGTACATGCACATGGGCACCCCACTCTATGCAGAGAAACCACAGTGTGTCCAGAAAGCTCAATAACCCCAGCTTCATTTCACCCCACTTTCTTCACTGGAGGAGACCCCCCTGTGGAGAAGAGGCAGAGGAAGGGGGAAAATCTAGGGGTACCCAGAGAGAAAGAGCAGATTAGCTCTGGCACCAAAGAGCAGAGAGGGTGATCAGTAAGAGGAAAGGGGGGCACTGGACGAACCCCACCCTTCACATGCCGCTGCCTTTCTGGAATATAGGAAAGGAACCTGATATGTGACAAAGAGAAGAGGGCACAGCCAAGTGTTCTCTGGCCGCAGCTTTCTATGACTATGTTGTTTGTGTGTTTTCCTTGTGTGTGTGTGTGTGTGCGTGCTCTAGCAGTCATTGTGCCCTCCTAACACATTCGAGTTGTGGGTAGCCTCCAACAAATCAGTTCCTCTGAAACGTCCAGAATAAAGCCAGCCCCACCCCACATGCCCCGCCTCTGCAGGCCAAAGCAGGTGACCAATGCAAAGGAATTTGAAACACAAAGCCCTGGGACACGCAAACCACACACAGAGGCAAACCTCCTGCGGGGTAGGCAGCTGGGGTGGGGCAAGTCTTGGTCTTGGTATCCCAAGGGGCTCAAAGCCCCGCTCATGGCACTGTGTGACAGAAGCAGGCTACTTGACGTCTCTGGGCTGCAGCTGACTGACGTGCAGACCACATAAGACACAAAAGTACGAGCCATAAATGTTCTTCAGATGATGGAAATCGGTATTACAATAGCACCTGCCTGCAGAGTTGTCCACCATCTGTCATCTCCAGAGATAGCCATTCAGTATACACTGCTCATAAGCTGGAGAACACAGCTCATAACTGTTATATTGCTCTCTGTTATTAGAGAATGATATTGTTTCTGAGCCTTACTGGTAACAGTAGTCTTAATAATAATATTCCACAGCTAGTACTGTGTGTCATTATTCATTCCCCAAAGAAGACAGTGAGCTCCTGAGAGAGATCTAATTTGACACTTGCGTCCTCTGTAAAATGAGGATCAACTGGCAGTCACTCAGCAAATGTTTGATGATTGACAAAAGATACAGGTAAGTCCTGGTCGACGCTCATCTCAGCCATTACTGGCCTGGTCTTCCTCTGGAGGTAACCTTAGTACAGTACATGCTAGCAGAGAGAGTCCTTATCCGCCATCCCACACAGAGCGCCAGTGTCAAAGCTTACTATGCCACAAAAGGAAAATTTGGTTTGGGATCAGAAGATCCTTCAGCTTCAAACAGGGACAAAAGCCAGAACCGACCCTCTCATGGAACAGGGCAGTCCATGCGGCAGTGAAGGAGCCACCCAGGGCTCAGGAGCAGGTGGGCGCAGCTGCTCAACGTCCAGCAAAGGGTTCAGGCAGGAGGGGGCAGCGGACTGGGTCTGGGGTTTATTAATAGTTTCTTCCCACCTCTCTTCCTCTCCATTTTCTCATCTCAGGGTGGCCTCCACAAGTCACCAGCAGAGAACATTTATCATTATTATAATTATAGTGATCATATTGGTACGTGTGCGCACAGATGCCTCTGCACGTGTGACGTGCTACTTCTCCCGCGTTTCCAATTCACAGTGTCTCAGAGCTAAAAGTACCCTGCTATCAAATTACTCTCAGCTTCTTTTTTTTAATCTGTTTCTCAAGGCAACTCTTTGCAATGCTCCACAACACAGCCTATTCCATTCTTTGTACCATCCCTCACCCCTGCCTCCAGCCCCCACCGCTCCTCCTCAGAAGCAAAATAGCTACCGTGCCTAACGTTAACACGCCCAGCCGGCCTCCCCCAATGAATGGCAGGTGAACGATGTGTGCATCCCCTTAAGTAATTCGTACTTGTAATAACCACATGACTCAGCATGCACACCCTCCTCAATGGAGGAGAGACAGTGCAGGGTAAGTAGGGTAGGGAGAGTACAGACCCATGTGGCAGAGGGGGGTAACTACCCTCTTCACCCGTCATCCTCCTTCATCAGAGTCCAGGAAGGCAGAAGCCACTTGGGGGACAGTCAGCCAGCAGTGGAGCCACTGTGTCCTCTGGAGAAACGGGGGCAGGGGTCAGAAGCCCCACTCTCAAGGCATCTGTCTAAACAGAAGTCATTTCCAAGACACCGAGTATCTCCAAGACATCAACCAGACACCTCAGGAGGTGGCTTTGCACCTGCCATGGGCCAGGACCAGTTGGGAAAGGGCTGGCAGTGCCACCCTGGCCAGACTGTGCACAAGGCCCCAGCACCCCACTGCTGTCCTGACCCATGAGGATCTCTGTCTCTCCCGAGGAGCTCCTGTCTCTGCTGCCTCGTCAGGTTTTCTTTCCCGCTGGCTTGCTCTGAGGCCATATAACAAGGAGGAAGTAGTCAGGGTTTGGGGGGTTTTGTTTATTTTTTTTCCCAGCTGCTAAGTAAGCTCAGGTACTTTTACTTTAATTAAAGCTGATACCTTCAGTGAAGATTGTACAGAAAAGTTCTCTGAGTCCTGAGATAGACAATTATTACAGAGTTTGCCGGAGCCAGGTTCAAGAGGAAGATGAGCTGACCCAGCGATCTCGGCAGAGACCCGTGCAGGCTGTTCTCAAGCTGGGCCTGGAGTGTTTGAAGCCTGGACTGCCCTTTAGACGAGAGGAAAAGACAACCTTCCTTGCAAACTCTATTTGATATAATTACTTGGCAAGGGTGCCCTACACAAAACAGACACTTAATTCCATTTCAAATTAATCTTATTTCACTAGCTGAGTGTGACCTGAAAAAAGAAGTTTTAAAAAAGCCAACAACAAGAATACCCAAATATTAAGCATAAATGTCTTGTCCCATTTTCAAAAGGCAAATGCAGTTGACTTTCAGATGCGGGCTTCAAGCCAACTCCAACCACCCTGGCAATGTCTGGCAACATTCAAGCTAGCCTCGCAAAAACAACTCAAAGTAGAAGAATTCCCCCACCCTGGGGAGTACTGGGGAACTCTGGGGATGACTGGAGCTGCACAGCCTGCAGGAAGGCCTTGATAAACAGTACAACGCATACCTGGTCCTCAAAACCTCCCATAAATACCATCGACTCCCACAAACCTCTTTCTTAAACACTTGACCTTGCATGCCCCTCACACCCTGGTGGATCTCACTTCGTCCACCACAGGCCCTAGACCCCATGCTCTGGAGCAACATCCTCAGCACCTATAATACTTTGCCGAGCACACCTGTTTACATATATATCTCCCCAGACTGGAATCTTCCAGAACCAGAGATGAAGTACCAGATTCACTCACTCTAAGACCCTTAGCTCTCAATAGCTCTCAATAGTGTTCAAGATCCTCCTAATGGAGGACAGGGAAGGACAGAAGAGCAGGAGAAAAAGTGCTACATTAGCAGTCACTGGCCAGGTCAGAAGCAAGCACACATCGCTGCCTCCTGCTTCTGACTATTCAAGTGAGCATCCCTTGCCTCCCATCAAAGAATTCCTGGCTTCAGGGGCTGCTGCTTCTCATCTGTACAATCTGCACCCCACCTGGATCCCCACATGGTGCTATCCCAGCTCTGGAAACAAACGCAGCACTGTTCTCCCTGGAAGGCTTGCGTGTCGCATAAATGCAACATAGTGCTGCAGAGGGCAGAGGGGATAAATGCCATGCCCAAGGTCCAAGTCATACTGAAGTTGGTCACTATCTTCACAGAACTGGCCCCAGCTGCACTGAGGCTTCAGGTCCTGATTGTCACCAGGACGCATTGGCCACTGACTCTCCAGCCCACGACTCAACAAGCTGCTCATCTCTTCTCTGTGCCCCCACATTTTGCATTCTCGCTTACTGAACTCATGGAAGCCCCTGCTAGTGCAGGGGATAAAGTCTCAGAGCTCTCCAGCTATCACTAGCTCCTGCAGCCTGAGTTAAACCTCCAGCCAGGGAGCTGACCCACGTGGCGCAGCAGACCTCTCCTGCCTCGCCCACTGCTGCCCTCAGCAGTGTATTTCAGCAGATCCACTCGTTCTGTTTTTCACTCTCTGTCTGGCGAATCCTCTCACCCCCCACACCTCTGGTCTACACCCCAGTTCTTATATGCATAAATAAATAAAAATAAATCTTTTTTTAAAAATCGAGCTAATGGAGGCCTCTCCATAGAATGAGCGTGTCTGCCTGCCGTGAGCTCGGCACCGGGACGTCTGGCAGGCAGGACTTACATTATGTCTGTGTTCATAACATGGAGGCAAGTCTGGCACCCAATGGGGCGGGAGCCACATGTACTGAGCACCCCACGCTTCAGGCACAGGGCTATGTCCTCTACGTGTGTGATCTCACATATTCCTCCTGAGGAAGGGAAAATCTTCCAATCCCATTTTATAGGTAGAGAAACTGAGACTCAAGAGTTTAAGCAAGTGCCCAAGGCCACAGGAGACAAGTAACAAATCACAGGCTGAAAGTTAAATATTATATTGTTCCCAGTGCACTGTGCTTCTTCCCAACCATGGACGTGCAAGAAATGCTTGTGGACTTCAACTCAACTCCCAGAACCCGGTAAATTTGAAACACACAAGGCTCCTTGTAGCTTACTGCTGCTTGTTAAAAATTATTCTTGGCTAACAAGAAATAATTAGAGTCTCTGGAGTACAGTCCGTTAGAAATATGTCCTTGGGAATTAGAACATAAAACAAGCGTAACTAGGAATGTCTGTGCTGGTGGTGAAGTTCATAAAATCAAAGCCTCTCAGAGCCAAGAGGGACCTGGGAAATCTTCTGGTACAAGCCCAACCTTTGAAAGAGGCAAACGAAGATGCAGGGAAGAAGGGCTGTGGTCAAGTTCACACGTCAGCTGGGGCAGTACAGAGCCAGCATCCTCGATGGCGCCTCCTGGCGGCCTTTTGGTTCTCAGACCCCCCACCCCCCCACCTCCCATCCCCCCACCCCCCTACCCCCCACCCCCCCCACCCCCGCTCTGGCCTCCTGGCTGTGTCTTCTCACCGCCTGGCGGCTCAGAACCAGACTGAGAGATGGACTCCTGGTCTGATCGCTCTTTCTTGTCAGGTAACTAAGACTCAGGGCCACAGATGGAAGCTGCCACATCATCCAGCATTTAATCACCCGCAAAAGCCATTTCCCGCCTCGTTTGCTCCACTGCCAGAAATATTATCCTTAAATAATCAACATGGCGGACACCCTGAGAGGGACAGCACCACCGTCCCCTTTCCCGGGGAAACAGTGAGACTAGCGAGGGTTGCAGAGAAGCAGGGGCAGCTGCTGGGCACGAGCCCTTGGGGCCTTGGGGCTAAAAGCGCAGTCCCACCCAGCCCAGCCATAGATTTCAGGGCGCCTCTGAGAATGAGGAGAGCCCTCTTCCTGCTGTCTCAGGGAGGGCCTAACAGAGCCTGCTCAGTCAAAGCAGAAGTTCATTTCCCGCTGAGACCTGAGAGCAGGTGGGCCTGGGGTAGCCGAGGGGTTGGGGAAGGAAAACCAATGGAATGATGACTCTTAGAGCAATGCTTTACAGGAAGCTGTAGCGTCCACCTTCTTCCCCAAAAGGCTGGGAGATGGCTTGTGAAATTAAATACAGCAGAGAAAATTGTATTTTATTAGGTAAAATTTAAAACTATAGTTCAAACCAAAAGGGACAGAGAATAAATATTCCTCATTATTGAGGACATGCAGATCACCGAGATGGAAGGAGGGGCAAGATCTGGTTCATCTGAACTAAAGCAAGGCCTCTAGCAGAAGAGTTCTCGTCACCTCGTTAGGGGAGGAACGGGGCTCCCCACCCCCACCTACCTGCAGCCACTATGGACTCTGCTACTGGGAACTGGGCAGAGCTGAGTGGCCAGGTGACACTCTACAACATGGCAAGCTCTTCTCTGATAAGGAGAGCCTCTTGTTCCTCAGCCTCACCTGTGTCCCGGTCCTGCCAGGAAGGGGACTTGGAATGCATCTGTTCGGAATGCAACTGTGGAGAACAGACACGCAGAGACACTTGGAAGAGACATGCTGGTGAGAGACACATGGATAAGCTGACAATGGCAGCTGTTACGTCAATCTGTAGTTTGAGCTTGTTCATTTTGGCCCAAACCGGCCTGGCTCCCTTCACCCTCTTCCTGTGCTTTCCCCATAGAAGGTGCCTTGGATGTGTGGCAAGCTGGCCCTGCTCCAGACCGGCCTGTTTGACTGGGCATTACCCATGATGGGGTGGGTATCGTTGAGAGTTTTATTAAGAATCCCCGTTCTTCTATACACACCAATTCCAGTAAAGCTCTATCACGTTACGAGTATGCCTCCTTTGTCTTTAATGCAGCGATGGCAGACTCTGTTTTAGAGTGTGCAAGTGTGAGGGTTCCTGGGGTACCCCTCAGTCACATGCTAACAACTTACTCTCATTGTGCGCCTTTCAAATCAGTGTCGGTGTCCCCATTTGATAAGCAAGGAAGCAAACGCTCAGAGAAGCTGAGGACCAGGCCAGGAACACAAGCTGCTGTGTCTCCCAGTTCTGAGTTCTAACTTTTCCCACCTTCTGCCTCTGCCCTATACATATGTCCAGCGTTATGTCAGCTGACAGTGCTAACTGCGAAATGTGCAAACACCAGCTCTTGGAAAGGAAAAATACAAGAGAGAGTCAGTCTCCATAGTGTCAATATTGTCACAATGGCCAGCTTGTACACCAAGCAGCCCACAGTATTCCTGAAGATGCACTGGTCAGTTCTCAAGGTCACTACACGTCAGCACGTCATGCTGCTGAGGGCGGGGAGGGAGGACTGGGAGCTTTCTCAGTGCAGCCCTGCCTGCAAGGAGCTCAGAGTTTAATTCAGAGGCCACATAAAGCAACATAAGACAGCGACATGCCTCCTTGGTCTTGAGGAACCAGACCACAGCACTTCTGCCTCATGACCTCCTTCTGGAAGGAAGCCTCAGGGCTCACACCTATGCTGTTCCACTGCTTAGATACCTTCATGTCTACATTTCTCACTTAACCTTCCCTGAGGTTAAGTGTCTCTGTAAGAGACTCCCAATACACCAAGATTCAACAATTCAATAACTTCAGTAATTTAACTATTTCAATTACAACAATCACTATAACATCATATGGCTAGGTCTGTCCTCTGCCTGGGACTCCCAGGGCCCCCCGACAGGCTCAGTCATTCCATGATCCAGACCGCATTTACCGCTGCACACAGAGCCTCAGTTTCTCATGCCAGCAGTCACACTTGCATTTGCATTTAGCACTAACTTAAGGGTTTCTGACCGGAAGTCCCAGCCCTCCTGAAAGTTGGGTGCCAATTCTTGGTGGACCTCCCCTGATTCTAACAAGCTGTCTTAAAGACCCCCATGCCCACAGGTACCAGACTGGGACGCTGGTAATACCTACCAGCCTTTTCCACCTAACAGAGTCATGAACTTGGACCCAGCTCCCTAGCAGACACCTCACCATACCTTGGGCACATTTCCCCACGTAGGATGGAGGCTGGTCTCACTCTAAAGAGCAGGCGGTCCACTGCAGTACTCCAAACAGCTCGGCAGATATTTAGGTTCTAAACTGTTTCTAGAAGTAATAATTGCCTGCCGCATCCCTGTAACCACAGTGCCTGGAGGCTTGGGGGTGGGGGGTGAGCTGACCGCACCTGCTTTCCCTCTGCTTTAAGCTGGCAAGGACCCAACTTGCAGCCTGGGGTGTATGTCACTTCTTCTCTCCAGATGCCTTCCTGTGGGGCTGGAAAGAGCCCACAGTGGTGACTCCCTTGCTCCTGGGGAAGTAACACATTTCTCACACTACATGATAGATCTGATTCCTTAATTACAAGTCATCTGGTGGTTCTTTGGCCCTCTCAAGAAAGCACGACACTCACGGAAGCAGAAGTAGGAAGCTTGGACTACAGAAGGGAAGCAGAGAGAAGCAGCAGAAGCAGCAGCAAGAAAGGGACAGAAAGAAGTCTGATGTCGGTATTCTGCAGGGAGCTGCCGAGAAGCGGCGCTGATCTCGCAAGCCTTCTGGATTCCACCTGCGTAGTCAGCAGGTCAGTGGGACTCCATGAGCTGCCCTTGTCCCTGCACCTCCTTCCGTGCCCAGGTCTTCACACACTCTGTGCACTGGCATTCGTCAGGTCACCCCAGTGCCATTCGGGAGCCCCAAGACCTCCAATTAGGAAGAGAAGCAGATGCTTCTGGCATAAAAAAAAAAAATTGGGTTGGAGGGATCAAGGGGTGACCCCTGACTTGTGAAGCTCTTGAATGGCAAACACTCTGTCAGCGGAAGCTCCACAAGCACTGAATGACTAATCAGCACCACAAGAGACCAAAACTTTAGCACCACCTTCAAGAGCCCCAGCGGCTTGTTATACGTGCTCTCATTGGTGACCAAGGGACCAAACTGTCCAGGAAAACAGAAAATTAGATGAGCCAAAGGAGTTCTTTCTTCCCTGTGCAGTAAGAATTCCCTCTCTTCTTCTGGTGTCCCCCGGTCCAATCTGAAGCACAACTTCTCTTTAAATATCCCTTACATTACAAAATACAATTTACAGAGCAAAAAAAAAATAGGGCACTATTTTTTGAAACCTGGCAAACGCTCAGATTTTCTCAAAAACTACCTGTTCACCACCTCCTCATTGCTGAATTCCCAGTCTGGTGTGCTTACTTATCTCAGGAAGAGTGACTGCTTCACACTAAGTGATTCTCAAACTTGAATT
Organism: Galemys pyrenaicus; assembly: GCA_019455555.1. Classification (NCBI taxonomy): domain Eukaryota; kingdom Metazoa; phylum Chordata; class Mammalia; order Eulipotyphla; family Talpidae; genus Galemys; species Galemys pyrenaicus. The sequence goes on along the minus strand of JAGFMF010011658.1, from coordinate 434,078 downwards.
ACCCAGGGTGCTCACAAAACAGAAGATTCACGGTACCTGCCCTCATGGTACCTGTGAACCTACTTTGAAACTTAGGAAACTAGAATTGTGTCAGGAAAGGCAATAATTCCGTGGACTGCAGCTCTTTCCCAGCATTTCTAACCCAAGTCAGGGAGAAGATATAGAGATTTCTTTTCAGATAACATTTGTTCAAGTGCTAACTTAGTGTTACTCAGTTATACCCTTGGGGGCAAGGTCCCTGAATCTGTTCTGTCCTGGAAAATCCTGGGTTTGGATGCTTTTTCATCTATAGTTCAATAATTCAGAGTGGCACCTACTGGCGATCTTTTGTATTACAGCCACGCTCTAATAGACCCGCCAATAATAAAAAGGAAAGGGGAGAGGGTCACAATTCTAAAGAGAAGCAGTGACACTAGACTTTCAGAATAAGACCTAAAAGCTTGCCATAATCAAATCCTCTAGAGTCAGCATTATAAAATGTGTTATTTTTGCACACCTAGGAGGTAGCATTTCACCTATATATTAAGGTGGAATTTCATCAAGCATGTAAGCCAGAGAGCCCAATGTTCCTTAGAGCTTTTTCATTTACTTCTAAGAGCTTTTCGGAAAGCAGCCTTTCTACCCTCTTGGGAAGGTCTCAGCTTCTCAACTTCTGCAGCACAGAATAAGTGTATAAACATTGCCCTTTAACTCAACAAGTATTTACTGAATTTTTTTTTTCTCTATTTAAATCCTGGGCTTTGTCAGAAAAAAAAAATCAGATACCTAGCTCTCAGATGGCGGAAAAATTCCTGAGTTAAGGAGAAGTGCTGCTTCTAGAAACTCCAGAAGCTAAGGAATTCTCCAGAACACAATGCAAATGTCGAACATCTCTGGTGCCAATGAGGAAGTTGACTATGGCTATGAGAGAACGTCTCCCTGCTGCCTTCCAACCAGCAGGGTGTGGCAGCTGCCACAGATTCAGCAGTCAGACTCCCTGGGTGGACACCCAGTTTTGATGATTACTAGCAAGTGAATTTAGGCAATGTATTTAATTTCTCATTGGCTCAGGTTCTTTATCTATGAAACAGTACCTAATTCACAATGTTATTATGCAAATTAAATGAGTTCATACGTATAATGCACTTCAAATTATACCTGGCACAGAGCCAGAGCCTTGGAAGATTTATTAAATGAAATAACTGTCCTTGTTTCTCCCCATGGAACAGCATGTAGGAAAGTCACCTAGATTCTAGGGTAAGTAAGGTCACATCCCAGCCTACATCAATGTAGAAAATTATGAGACGGTCACATGAATGAAGGATGGAGGTGAGTATTCTCATCTGCATGAGACATCAACATCGGTATTGCCAATAATACGGATGAGAAACTGACGCAAAAAATTCCACTGACATATTAGGAACTAGAGACAGACTAGCTCCATGGCTGGAGAGCCTTTGAAGGTCCATAAACCTCAAAAATTGTGATATGGGAATTTATCTATTTCCACAGAAATATTAGAAGCTGGGTCTACAGTGGGGGTGGGAATTATGAGGGTAAGTGAGCTGTCCTCCTCTGTTCAGACCAAAAGAGAGAGAAACTGCAAGGGACAACAGGAAGTGTGACTGAGCCAGAGACAGAGAAAAAAGACTACGTTCCACAGGGCCAGAAAGATTGAAAGATGAAGCCAGGAAGATGCATCAGTCCTAGAATGAGGTCCCAGACCTTAGTAGAGCAGTATCTGGCAGGGTCTCTATGTGGAAATTCAAACCTAAGTCAATCTGACCCTAGAGGCCAGCCCACCACTTTTCCTGTCCTCTGTCAAAGGCAGACATCAATAATCGATCACAACCTCATGTCTTCAGGTTCTGAAGCAACTCAGGTCTGGACTCCAGGGAGCCCTGCCAATCAATCAGAGTTGACTACTCAATGAAATCAATTTGCCATCCCTTCTCATCACCATGTTGTCAACAAAAGATTAAGAAACACCCCATGCCAGTCCCCATCTTCAAAGAGTAGGTAATCTATTTAGGGAAATGATTAGGACATAGGAAATGAGATTTTAAAAAATATATTCCTAGAGCCTACTGGGTGAATGTTAGTTAAGGATCCAAGAAAGAAAAAATTACCCTACTACATTACCCTAACATTGGGTTAGGCAGTGCAATACAATTAACTGTACTCTGCAAATCTAATAACTCATTGCTTTCTTGGCTGAAAATTCTAGAATACTTTACAATTTAGAAATTATCATCACTTGATCTTCACAAATACCTCACCAGGCAGCTAAACACCCTATAATGTGTCATGAACAGAATTCTTTAAATTAGTTTTAGTGGTTTGTAAATTTTTAAAGTAGACAATCATTTTTGCAAATAACTTCGTTTGTTTCTCATGCCCCTCCTTTCTTTACCCTACTTTATTACATCAGCCAGAACCTCCGAGCCTTGCTACTTCATCTACAGTCTATGAATCTCCCGTCTAGAACTGGAAACTGACTAAAAATGCAGAATCTTAGACCCCGCCCCTCAGATCTGCATTTTAATAGGGTCCCCAGGTGATTCACATGCACATTAAGTTGAGATTAACTGCTGTGTTTCCTGCTGAAAAATAAAAATCATAAAAGGTATCCTTATTTTTATGCTGATTACAATGAAAATATGACTCATTGTTATCACTGTTTATAATGTTTGGTATAATAAATATTATTAGATTTATATTTACTTCTATAATAATTATTATTTACTTGTAAATAATATTATAAATAACAAAATTTTTATAGTAATTTAATGTCAGTTAAAGCAGAAAATGCTGTAAATATTAATCACTGAAAAAATTAAGGCTGAAAGAAAGGGAGTGTTTACCAGAAGAGTGCCCTGCTGGAGTCAACAGATCGAACACAAGGTCCATGCTTGTACTGCCCCAACGCTGACCGCCATCCTAAGAGTTAATAACAGAGTCTCATGAGTAATATGAGGGTTCCAACAAATCAATATATATTGGTAAATGAATGAATGAACCAATGAATGAATGAATCTCATTGTACTTCACATGGGCTTCCCAGTCATCCATACGTATTTATTCAATGAGTAAATGAATGAATTTCGTTGTACTATGTTTTATACACTAGGCATATTTCTGCACAGCTCGAATGAACATTAACTATTAGATCCTTGAATATTTGTGAACCACATGATTCCATGTGCAAGAAAAAAATCTATTTTAAGGTACTCTTCACTAAAGCCTTCCACAAAAAAGAAAAAATAGCACTCCTTGATAGATTGTAATCAACAAGTGTTGATTGGGCACAGCTGTGTGCCTATAACTGTCTTTAGTTCTAATAATGATTCAGAAGATATAAGACAATGGTCTTCAAATGGAGTATGCATCAGAATTACCTGGAGGACTTATTAAAGCACAGATTGCTGCTGTAGCCACCTCTCCCCCAAGTTTCACATCCAGTACATTGGGGATATGGCCCCAAATTAGCATTCATAACAAGTCCCAGATGACATTGATACTGCTGGTGCAGAGATCACACTTGGAAAAGAGCTGCCATAAAATATACCCCCACTCTAGAGCAGCGATTCTTACTCCAGACACACGTTTGAATCTCTTGGGACACCTAACTCCCTCCAAGACCAGGTGAATGAGAATCTTTGGGGTAGAGCCTGGAGACCAGGTGTTCCATGCATTCCCCAGATAGTTCCAATGTGACGTCAGAGTTCTGAGATTTAACATTTACTTGGGGTGGTAAGAAATAGAAGCACAGCCCCAGGGCAGCACACAGGATGGTATGCTGGGGCCAGTGGACACCAGGCAGAGAAAGCCAGTGGTGCACCTCTCCTCCCAACTCTGCGTGCACTGAAGTCAAATCATTAGCTGAATCTGGTCACTGTGTATTTACACCACAGAAATAGGCACATTCCACAGATCAGGGCTGTCTCTCATCCACTAGAGAATCTGCGCAGAACTAGAGAATCTGCCATTATCCTCCACCAGGGCCCCACCACAGAGATGTGACCAGTACCGAACTAGAGTCAAGCACCAACGAAGATGAGAAGAAACCTCACTGGGCTGGGGGGACAGGGAGGGCTTCATGGAGGTGGAGGGATCAGGGATGGGCCTCAAAGGGTGAATGGATGAGAGAAAAGAGGGCCTCTGCCTGGGAGAAAGCAGGCACATGCATGGAAATGGGGCAGGACAAGGTGCGTCTAGGCACAGGGAGAGGACTGAACATGCTCAGGAGGGGGCTTCTTGTCAGAGAAGAGTGTTTCTTTTGAAAACGTGGGTTCAGAATTCAGAATCTGATCCAGTGAGTTTCCGCTGAAGAATATACACATGCAGTGCAGCCCACAGGCTGCCCAGCCACCCAGGAGGATAATCAAGGCAGAAGTAGGCCCTGGCGTAACCTCCCAGCCCTACCAGAGCTCCCCAGTCCTCCTGGTTTGTACCCAGTCACCAGCTTGCAGGAATGCCCAAGAGGGACCCCGGACAAGGCCAGGAGCCTCCGCGCTCTCCCTTCAAAGACCAATCTGACCCCACCCACCTTCCCTGAAACCTTTAGGGGGAATTTTGTGTCTTCAAAATCCTGCTTTGCTGCCAACGTCAACACCCATTCAAGATCCTGGACAATCTATAAGAAGCAGATTTAACTCAGTTTACTGGAAAACGGCATTTCAGGCTGAGAATAAAGGAAGCTGGCCTTGGAGGGGGAGAGTCTGGCTATCCTTCCCTGCAAAGGTCAAAGACAGGCCTCCGGGACCCATTTCTACATTCTTCCTCTACTTAGAACGGTTGACTAGATGCTTTTCACTCGGGTGTCTAGAGGGGAAAAGGCAAGAAAAAGAAAAATACCCATGAATATTTCATGCCGCGCCTCTGCTGACTTTTTAGTTCCCTGAATGCCCATTAAAGTGCCACGGTAATAATGTCATTGTTTGCTTGTCATTTTCTACCTGGCTTTTAGGGAGGGAAAAAACAGAAATAATAATTCCATGCTCTGATTGGGAGGTCACAGGAAATCATCTTCCACTTGTAATGAGGTTTTTGAAGATCAAAGGGGCTAAACAATCCCATTTTCATTTATTTGGCATCATTCAAGGAAGTAGAATTCCATAGAAGTACATCTTTTAGATAAATGAAGCTTATCCATAAGCACCAGATTTGTCTTTCAATTTTAACTAATTCAAATGGAAATTACTCTACAATGGCACCAACTTCACCGTTTTCTTAAATACATGGAACAAGATGTAACCTTTTTGTAGCACTCTGGATACCCTTGTAAACAGCCTGTCTCTGGACCAAGCCCTAGCTCAGAATGTCTCAGCGTATTAATACGTCGAGGGATTCTTGTCCCAGAATTGCAGCCTCCTGCAAACGAGGAATCTGTATCTCCGTTCTGCGATTTCCTTCTCACTAGAGGACTTCTTTGTTGCCAGTCCTCCACCACCCACCCTGCTACCTCGGTGTTTGCCTCTGGTGTCTGTTCTCCACCCACTTGCTTCCCAGTTACAATGTGTTGCTATAAATTTGCTAGGGATTAGAAAACTTAGCAAACATTATCATTATAATAGTATATATAAAGAGAACTGATTGGCTCTGAATAGGGGCTAAAGGTGATGTCTGCTAAGAAACCTGTATGACCTTGAGCACAAAACAACTCTTGCCATCTGGCGTTGGCATCTCTGAACCATGTTTACTTATTTATGGCTTCCTGATGCCTCTTGGATAGCAGAGTTTGCCTGAGTAGCAATTCTTAGATAAATGTGTCATTGCTTTGTGGTTTTTCATTAACAAGTACATACAACTGCTTAAGGTTATTCATTCAGCACTGTGTGTGTGCGTGTGTGTGTGTGTGTGTGGTATGTGCTGACTGTGTGCTGAGTAGTATGGCTGTAAAAACTCAGTCTGGCAGGGAGACAGAGCTTACCTAACCCCAGTCTGTTCATCTTGTCAACCCCGCTCACTCTCCTGCTCAGTGACCACCTAACATGCCATGGCCTCTCCCTCCCCTGAACTTTTGTACTTTGCTTCTACCTGCCCTGGGAGTCTCCTCCTGTGGCTCTCGGCAGTGGCTGACTCCTATTCTCATATCTGTCACCCTCTGGAGAGGCTCCCTGACCAGCTTAGTCCAGCTCCCCCCTCCCCTTTTGCTATATTACTTTGCTTTCCTTTCTTCCTAGAACCCTCCATGACCTTAACTTTATTCTTCCCAACATATTTAGCATCCACTTCTTCACCAGGTCCCTGACACAAGGGTGTCCTCTGTGTCAACCAGCACCCGAGGACAGTGCCAGGCAGTGGCCACACACTGCGTAGAGCCACGTTGACAAATAGCGAGAATCTAAGGAGGCAGGTAGAATAAAGGAGAGCCAAAAACACCTACCCAAGACTGAGAGAGGAAAAGATATCTCAGGTTGGGGAGATGTGGCCTCCACCTCAAACAAGAACTTCAGCACATGGTCAGAGAAAGCCACATAGCATTCCAGATAACAGACCACATGTAAGGTAGACACACACACACACATATTTAACACAATATCTTGCTATAAATTGTGTATATATAAATATATCAAGATATATATTATACACACATTAAAAGGACCCCTTCGCAATATCTCAACTCAATGATTTAAATATTGTCAAGAACCCCCTGCACTGTTAGAATGGCACTGAGAAAGGCAGAAGCCTTCCACTGTCATTGCCTTCCTGGTGATTATTTTCCCCTCTACGAATCCCTGAGGGCACTCTCAGACTCTTCACTTGAGGTTCCACGTTCATTTCCTAGGTCTGTCACAAACTGGGTGACTGAAACAACAGAAATGCATCATATCACAGTTTTGGAGGCTGAAATCCAGCCAACTTGGATCCTACTGAGGCCGTGATAGAGGAGGATCTGTTCCGAGCCTCTTCCCCGCTTCTCTGATTTGCTGGCCATCTCTGGGGTCTTTGGCTTGAGATGTGTCACTCTGACTTCTGCCTTCATCTTCACATGGAGCTCCCCTGTGCTTCTGTCTGTGTCCAAGTTTCTTTTTTAATAAGACACAGTCATTCATATTGGTTAGGGGACTCACGTGGTCCAGTAAGACTTCACCTGAACTCATCACTTTTCGATGACCCTATTTCCAAATAAGGTCACACGCTGAGGGGCTGAGGGAGAGGATGGCAGCATATGGGTTTTAACAGGACAAATTCAGCCCAAAAGTTACCTCAGCTTTGAAGCCAGTTTCTCTAGCTTCTGCAGGCATCTGCAAGGTCCCCAGTCTGTGGCTGACTTGGGAGCAGCCTGGAGGCAGGTCAACCCTGTCAGGCCAATAAGGAAGGAGAACAGAGGCCCCCTGGGTATCAGAAGGAGCCAGGGAGGAGGACTAGAAGAGTGATGGGGGAGCCATAATACCCAAGAGTAGCTGAAAGGCCCTAGCTGTTCTCCACGTGACGAGGCCCGGGGTGTTCAGCAAACAAGCTATCCCAGCGACCGGGCCTGGAAAGACTGTACAGATTGGGAGGTGGACACTCAGTGTCCTCAGGTACAAAATGAGAGGTGGCCTGTGGCACCTACAGACTATTCTGCCATGGTGATCTATGTCAAACATACTAGATGTGCCATGCTTTATACCTGGTAGCCATTGATAGAACTTGCTGAATAGCTGGACTGAGGAAGGAATAAGTGAGTTCACAACCATAAGGATAAGATGCAGTGACTTTTACTATAGTTAACCTATCTCCAAAATTAAAAAAAAAAATAACACCAAGAATAAACCTGGGTTAAAGATCACCGCCCTCTGGAAGTAGTTAAAATAGAATAATATCGTAGCTATCGCAAAAGAGCGGAGCAAACACACCAAGGGCCTAATTAGACTTCTGAATACATGTGTGCACAGGCCCTGCCAGAATATTTTTGCTTCAAAACACAGACCTCAGACCTTTCCTCCCCAACCAAGACCTATTCATCACCAGGGCTTAGTCCAAATCCATTCCTCGGTGTTGAGGCTCCCAAACAATCTACTGTGAGAAGCAATTATTTCTGGGGCTGAGACTTCTCCAGTCTCCACATTCTAGCCCGATGTGAGTTCTTCCCAAAAAGAGCCGAGAAGCTACAGCCAAGAATACAATCAAAGAGAAGGACAACCTGTAATCTTCGCTTCCCCTTTGTACTTCAGGCGGCCGCTATCAGCATCAAGGCAGCCATGAAAAAAAAAAAAAAAAAACTCTGCAAATGGAAGCATCGGGCACACTTGTATGGTGAGATGTCTGCCAGAGGAATGAAAATGCCTCCCTTTATAATGCCAGAGTTTAAGAAATCTCCTCAGAAAATGGAGCTCAAAAGACAGGAAAAGAGAAAGAAGCGGGGAGAGGAAGTTCACGTGCCCCAAACTAAATTTCAAACCACCACCACAAAAGCAGTACCCAATGAAGAAAAAGCCAGAGAAAAAGCTATCCCCCGACCATAAGCCCCAGCGCTCCAGACAATGGGAAACCAGACACCCAGGCAGAGGTCCTGAAGTTGGAGTGCGGAGTTCCTATCGCTAAGGCCAAAAACAGCTGCAAAAGCAGCCCGGGGAGCAGGCGCCACCACACCTGCCTGATGCCTGCACGACATTCCCCATCCCATCGCAGAGTTTTGTGATTCAGAAAAAAACAGACTGCAGTGAGACTGGGGGTGCACAGAGGACAAGGGCTAATGGCAATTATTTAGTTTTAATAACTGGGTAATTGCTGGCCAGAGCAGCAGAAGCCAAAAGGCCAATGCCTCTGCTTTGCCAAGAAAACCAAGGGTTAGGTGATAACTGCATAAAATTAAGTGGGCTGCTGCCCTGGTCATTTGTAATTGGGCTGTGCTGCCACATGACGTGGGGACCGAGGATTTGGGTCAGGGGACCTCTGGCAGATGCACCTGAACGAAGCAGGCATAAACTTTTGTTGAGCTGTAATTGGTAGTAAAGAAACTTAACTTGAAACGTAGCAGCTGTTCGGTGCTGGAGTGGGATAGAGGTCTGAGGACAATGGTTGATCTTGAACATGGATACAGACCTGGCAGCTTCAGAAGAAGTCATGTGACTATCTCAGGGGGACCCTGAAAGCAGATGGAACTGTTAGGAGGTCAATTCATTAGCATTCCATCCCAGGAATCACTAACTGGGAAGTCTGGAGGGTTCTCCCATGCAAAGCATAGAGTATGGGCATGCAAGGTCCCAGTCCACGTGCTGCCAGAAGCTTAGAAGACAGATACTTAGGCTACTAAGGGATTTGTCTTGAAGGTATCATGCTGATGACTCTCGGAGGAGTGAGGGGGGTGGATGCCACATGAGTGCCGATCCAATTCCACATTCAGCCTCCACACTCAATTCAGCCTTCAGCCCTCCCCTCCGGCCTCCTCCTCCCTGGGGATGCTCTCTCCCCTCCCATTCAAAGGCCACCCAGTACCTGCCAAGTTTCACCTTACCTCACCCTCACTCATTAAGAAACCCTGAAGAAGGGCCAGAACAAGCACTACCTGCCCTTCACAGTTATTTATCCCTGCTGAACTTTTTGAACCTTGGTCAGTTTCAAGTTCACAACACCCTTAGAGATTGTCCAGTCTTAATTTACAGATTAAAATCAACCAAGATTGGGGAGGTAACATGGTTTATGCAGACATTCTTCTGTTAATTTCATGTATAGGAATTTCATCTGTCCAATATGCTATACATTTCTTATTTTCTCTAGCACTCTATATTTTCATCTTTCATATGTAGGAGTTGACACAGAAGTAGATTCTTAATAAATATCTGCCCAGCACTGACCCTGCCTGTGGGGTCACTGATGACCTAACTCTAAGAACAGTATTGTGAGACTGACCTCAGCTTCCTCTGGCCACACTGATGAGGAGCCACACTATAGCCCAACAATTTTATAAAACAGCAAACCACCTTGCTGAAGTCTTACAGGCTGCAGGCAACAAGGAGAGAAGGATTGGTCCCTCACCCTTAATCAGATATGTCACCATTCGGTCCCCATCCACTCACAGCGTGCACATATTTGTCAACTTTGTGCAAATAATGGATCTTTGAAAGCCGAAAAGACACTCGATCCTTGCTCTTGAGGAACTTCAATCTAATAAGGAAGACAGACCATAATGAGGAGCAAACTATGATGACTCCAATTAGGACAAGTGTGATGACAGAGTAAATGTAAAGGAGCATCATTCTGGACCACTACATGAAACGTCATCTCGCTCTGGAACTACCAACAAGTTGCCCATGAACATAACTTGTCTGGCTTGACCATCTGCCAAGCTGTCAACACACCTCTGCTTCTAGGGTTTTGCTCATGTCATTCTCCCTACCTGCAAAGTCCTCACTCCCATGTAGTCTAACTCATCTTGGAAACTCAAGTTTCAAGTAGAATCCCAAATTCTTTAGGATCATTCTTTTCATCCAGGTGCTTTCCTTAACTATTTTACCACTTCCTTTCTGAAACATTTATTTGATTTCTTACATTTTTTGTCCAATTCTTCTTACTACAAGATTCTCATGCAATCTTATTATTAATATAAATTTTGAGTTCCTTAAGGATGGGTCCCAAATTCTCAGATAGAAAATTTACATATGGACAAGTATCAGATAAATAGCAGATGGTCAACATATTTCCTTGCAGAATGAATGCATGAGTGAGTGAATGAATCAATGTACCATATCATTAGTTGGATTTCAGCTATTGCAGTCTTCTTTCCTGCCTATGACACAACGTAACAGATACTATATTAAGTCAACCAGAATGAGTTCACCTGCAATGTGTTAGCCACAAATCTCTGCTACGATCAGCCAGGTTATTTCAAACGCACCTTTTCTAATTTAATTTTTTCTTTGGCATTCCCCTTCCAATCTACCCTTACTCCATCTGGATTGTTTTAGTGCTTGGAGAAAGGAAGAAAATGAGTAAATAAGCCGGCAGGAACATGGTATAACTCTGTGGTTCAAATTGCCATCCTCTAATGAGGGAATAAATCTTTAGAGACATTAATAAACAAAATGCCAATACATGGGCATGGAGGTCAGGGTTTTGCCTGGTAGGGTGCCAGCAGGGAATGATCTCTGTAATCAGTTTTCATTTCTCTATGAATATCCCAAGCTACCAGCAGTCTAGGGGGAATCAATTCCTTGGTAATTTTCCACGTCCCTGCAGAGGAAGCAAGAAAGCAAAGCCATCGACCCAACACATCTCTCAGCCACCAAGTCCGGGGAAGCTTTTCTAGCTTATAAAATTTCCCCTACCTTCTCACTTTATTGCACTTAGAACCAGAAATGCCACGGAGTCTCTCCCCCATGATTCTGGACTTGGTCTCTAACATTTGCCGATGCTTATAAGTGTACAGCAGAGTGCAGCCTCCACACCGTGTAATGAGCACAGGGCAGGAGCCCATGACCCAAACCTGATCACTGGTGAAATAAAGCTGGAAAGAATGACTTAGCTCAGCAGGTCTACAGTGGAGTCTCGAAATATGATCTTTTTTTATTGTTGAGGTAACTTTATTTTATAACACTATATATGATTTAGAGGAATAGGTTCACACCTCCTCAAATGTATGTCACCACACCACACCATAATCAAAGCGCCCTTATCCCTTGACCACAGACCACTGGGCTCCTACCCTCTTCATTTTCACCCCTTCCCTCCCCTCTGGTAGCCTGAATTCTCTAGTCATATTTGTAGTTTAGTGTTCTCAGCTCCACGCTTTGTTTTTTCTATATTCGACATATAAATGAAATCATCCCTTATTAGTATTTCTCTTTCTGACTTATTCCAAATTATTTCACTTAGCATAATCCCCTCCAGTTCATCTACGTATTTGCAAAAATGGCAAGATTTCATTTTTTTGAAACAGCTGAGTAGTATCCCCATTGGCTGTTGTAAACAGTGCTGCAATGAGCATAGGAATGTTCATGTCACTTCCAATTGGTGTTTTTGTACTTTTGAAAATTCCAAGGAGGAGAACTGCTGGGTAGATATACTTTTAATGTTTTGAGGATTATCCATATTGTCTTCCATAGGGACTAGACCAGTCTACATTTTCACCAACAATGTATAAGGGTTCCTATTTCTCCATACACTCGTCAAAATTTATTGTTTCTGGGTTTTTTGATATGGGCCTTTCTCAGTGAGGTGGTATCTCACTGTGGTTTCGAGGTGCATTTCCCTCATGATATGTGATGAGCATGTTTTCATGTTTCTGTAGCCCATTTGTATGTCTTTGGCGAAGTGTTTATTTAGCACTTCTGCTCATTTTTTGATTGGGTTCTTTGCTTTCTTTTTATTGAGTTGTATGGATTCTTTGTAGATCTTGGCTCTACGTCCCTTGTTGGATATTGGACATGCAAATATTTTCTCCCCTTCAAGAGGATGTACTGACAATCTGATTTCCAACAATGGCCTCAGATTATTCTGATGTAGCACACCCAGACTGTGGGTCAGTAAACAATATAAAACACCAGGTAACAACACCTGCTTCTGAGTCTGGCAGGCTAGCTAGGTGCAAATCCAAACTCTCCTTTTACTGCAAACTGGAGTAAGTTACTTAACCTCTGGACACGAATAGCCTCTCCAAGAGTTGTTTCAAGGACTTAAGCACACAACAAAAAACTAGCAGTGCAAGAGCTGGTACATTCTAGAATTGTAGTAAATAAAAGCTGCCCATAAATACCTCAAACTGTCCAGCCCAATCAAGTTTCACTAAATCATATTAGGTCCATAAAATAAGACTATATCAAGATACATGACTAAGTCATTTTATATACATACATCCTCAATTAGAAAAAGATTTAAAATTGGGGGGTTCGGAAATTATGGTCACCATGATGACAGCACAGAATCCTGCAGCTACAGGTCAGCCTTGGACTTTTAGGCCAGAGATTGCTGAAGAATGTCATGATGCTGGGCCCCACTGACAAGGTACCCAGCATAAGCCCCAAGGACAGCGGGGAATACTCTGATGTCTGCTCATAGAAGAATGAAAGTCAATGTCCTTTTGTTTTTTTTCTAGGTAGTGGAATTGTAATTGTTTTATTCTTTAGAAAAGTGCTCCTATGTAGTGGCGTTGCATTTCCCAGGAAGTGTAAAGTTTATAGAATCCACTGAAAGAATATGGTCATTCTGTTTTTTTAAATAAAATATGGTAGGAATAGCAAATGAGTTTAATTCCACAATATCAATTAAGTTTTCCTGTCAACTCTAGTAAGCACTGTTTTGATGATTGCAAACACAAAAACCCACAAAAGGATCTGCTGCGTGTCCTTGTGCAGACAAGTATAACTTCTGAATGGCATCAGACTCAAACCAGCCTCGTGCTACTCTTCCGTTTCTTTGGGAATGAGCTCTGCAGAGCCAGGCTTTTCTATGGGATTCTTGAAAATATGTTTTCAATACTTGATTGTGGTCTATTATATTTTATATATATAATACAAAGATGTATTATGTAATATAAATAAAATAACATATAATATATATAATACAAGGATGTGGAACAGACGCCATGGTCAAGGTGTGGCACAGGTGATGGAGCTCCCATGTTCTCTGTTCTGGGCACATCACCCTCCCAGCACCCCATGTGTTCACTGGTCCAGAAGCTCTCTAGACCACTTCAGTTTGAGGTTTTTTTTAATTAATATAAAATATTTTAAAATTTACATATACTTGCCATCAATTGTAATCCCCATGTATTCCCCATCACCATCTCACCAGTGCACCATCACCTCAGTCCCTCGTGCTCCCATCTTCCCTCAACAGAGGTTCCTTGCACAGGCCATGTTGACTGAACACTGACCAGTGGCGACTGAGTCCATCTCTAGTCCCACCCCTTCCCTGGAAGTCAGAAGGCTGCACTCCCACTTCCAAATCTATTTCAGGGTTGGTCCCTGCCAAGTTAGTATCTTTTAAAAGCACATTTAGAAAAAAACAGAGGGAGGGCCTCCCTGGTGGTGCAGCAGGTTGAGCGCCACACTGTGAAGCATCCACTGCACAAGTTCGATCCCCGGCCAGGGAGGGGACCCACATGGCACAGCAGACCTCTCCTGCCTCACCCGCTGCTCCTCTCAGCAGTGCATTTCAGTTGATCTGCCTGTTCTGCTCCCCACTCTGTCTCTGGTGAATCCTCTCACCTCCTGCGACTCTGGTCTGTACCCCTGCTCTTGTATGCATAAATACATAAATCTTAAAAAAAAAAAACAGAGGGAAATGCCGTCAGCAAAGGCACACACTAGGGTCGTTCATATGCTTCTAGTATCAAGGCAATCATTTATAAAGAATTGGGAATTGAGCTCTTGATAAATGTTGCTATAATCAAATGCTTGAACTTCTCCTGTTCTTGCTTTCTACACACCCTTCGAATTCAATGCATCTTTCAGAAGCCAGGCTTAACAGAAACTTACATGGAACTTCAGCACATAAGCTCCCCTCTTGACATAACCCGGCCAAGTCACTCACCACAACTGTCGATCACTTTTCCTTTCATATTTCTTGGCAGTAAAACTTGCTGGTAAATATCACCTAACCTTTCTCAAACAGGCTTTGATTCCTTCCATCAAATGGATTCAAATTCTTAATTTAAAATTAGAAGTGACCTACACCTTTTCTGTGAGAGGAACTCAAGTAAAAATTACATGGATAGATTCCCCACGGTTATCAAAAGTTAGTGGCAGATTCTTAAAATATACCTAGCTGGGTATAGCATTTAATTAAAAAAGGTCAGTCATTAAATACTTATTCAATAAGTGGACATACTCCTACTTGAATGGTTAATTACTAGAAAGAGTTTAATAAATTATTTTTGAAGTCAAAGTCCCCATTTCCACAAAGATTTTTTTCTTAAAACTGTTACTGAATTTCACAGCAAACTGTTCCTAAGGTTATTACTTAGAAGGTCAAAGACAAATAACTATCTACAGCTATTCAAGAAAGATGGAAAATATTTAAGTTTTCTATTTTAAGCCAACAAAAAACTATCGAAACTCAACAGTAACTTCATTATTATATACTGCCTCAGAGTATTCTCTAGTATCTTATTTTTAACATGCAATATTCATATGAGAGTAATTAATCCCATTCCCAGCAGATAAAGCAGCATTCATAACAATGAACAATGACAGAGATCTTATTCTCAAAAATGAAGAGGAAGATTAAATGAATCTATGATCAGAGTGCAGAGCCAACTCACAGCGAAAGTGTGATATGATTAAAACTTGCTCTTTTTAAGAATCAACTTCAACCCTCAATGTTAGTTCTCCTCCCCAAGTTTATCAAAGATCTCACTCAAATTGGCTCCAAAATGATCTTTCTTTTCCTCAACACACAAAAAAAATTAAGACCTATTGCTGTATCTAGCTGGAGCTTTTAGAGAGAACTATCCAAAACTCTAATTCCTGCTAGAATTAAACCATTAACCATGATTTAACATATAGCACTTTCATTAGCATCTACATTTTTTAAGTGAGAGGATGAGGACTTAATTCAGTTGAAATTCCATCCGCTAGATAAAACTGGTATGGGAGAATATGAAAGAATATCTCTGGATGGCAGCCACCTCCACTTCCCTCCTCCCAGCATGCTTTTTAAATGGGCAGTCACAAAGCTGTAAATTCACTTTCCCTAAAATGGGATTATTATAGCTTGTTTCCATCATAGAATATCATGAATGAAAGGGCTCCTAATTCTGGCCTCTCTCATTTCACAGTTGAGAAAACTAAAGACCACAGTCATTTAATGATATGCCCCAAATCATACAAGTTATAGCCATATCTTAGTCCTTAGCTGTGCTTTCTAAGGGCTTTGAAGCAATGGATAGATTCTATACTCCTTTGCATTTATTTAACCTTTACATCCAATCAATTGCCAAGTTTTGGGTCATCTGAAAAACAGTGATAACCTTCAAAATAGTATCCCTGATTGCAGGCTGGCATATATCTTGTATGGTGATGTAACCAAATGTTTAGTTTCCCCATTGCAGGATATGCCATTAATCTATTGGATTATCTCTTCAGATTTATTCCATCTATACATCCAGCCTAATATTGTTACCTTCCTATGACAGAAATTTCAAATACCTCCAAGAAAACTCATTTCATGACTGGACATTCCTATTAAGCAGTTATTCATTATTTTGAGCCAAAATCTGTCTCCCCGTGGCAATGACAGATTAGCACCAGTTCTATAACTTAATAACTTCATAACATATTACAAAACTAATATCTCTTGTATTTGACACACTTTTCTCTATTGAAAGGTTTGTGTCACACTTCTTCTTTATCTTCTCTTTCTGTTTTCCATAGTAATAATCCCCGCTTCTTCAAAATTCCTACACCTGACATGGCGTGAATAGGGACTACCTCTTTTACATGTTTTCCAATTTTTCAAGTCATATCATGTCTTTGTAATAATGGAAAAATTATTACAAGCTAAAATATTCCAAACTCCAAAATAATAATAAATTCCAAACAAAACATCCCCATTCTCATTACAGACTATACATCTATTAACAAAGATTAAGGTTTCATAAGCATTTTGGCTTATTATTTCAAAGCTGACTCGGAGTGAAACTTAAGCTGTTTCCCAAGCCATTGAATAATATTTCACTCATGCTGCTAATTCTTTGAAACATATCCCTCATTCAATTTTGCAGTTTAATTTTGGGATTTGAAGATCTTTACATTAATCCCTGCTACATTTGTTCTGTTAGACTTGGCCTAGATCTCCAGTCTATAAATATCATTTTAGATCCTGTTTCTTTCTTAGTATTCACTGTCCCTTCTGCCTTTGTATTATTTGCTCATTGGATGAACTGCCATCAATATCTGTCCTGACCAAGGGAAAGGAGTCCTAGATCTCTTAAGTACACTAGATAGAAGACAGGACCAAGGACAGCGCCTCACAGGCAGTTACTGGAAGTCAAGCAAGAGCAGGATCTTTTGAGAATGTGATCAGTTATCATTCCATTCGGTTTCCTTACATGAAAACATATATTCACATTGCTCACAATAAGACCACAAGGAAGTTGTTGAGATATGTTGCTGAGGTATAGTCTGCTCGTGTTATGTTTTTCTCACCCAGTAAGTTAGTGATCCTTACAGAAGGAGCAAAATTTATGCTAGCATGAATTGCTTACAGCATCCTCATCCATCCCAGTGATCATCACCTCCTCCTCATTATTTTAATATCCCCTCTTAAAATCTTGCCCAGAGTCATTTTCAAAGCCAATGCTCCAGGGTTGTATCATCCATCATCCAACATCTATCTTATACTTGAGGTTCCTCCATCTTTAACAGAGATCTCCTAGATAATATCTTTGAGTCCTAGCATTAAACTCCTCTGTGACAGAAGGCTTGAATTTATTTAGTTTGATATTATTTCTACTGAAGTCTCCTCACACACCTTATGTGACTTTTCTGATGTTTCACTTACAAAAGTTCCCTCTATACAGCTGAGTTTAACTACCATTTACCTTGATGCTGAAGACAAAACTAAAGTGGGAACTCAGGTGCTCTGTTTCTTTCCTGTCACCCATTACTCTAAAGGACCTCACTTGATATCCTCGTTCCAAATATTTTAAAATATCTCATTCCGAGATTGGGAACATTTTCTGAAAATTAAAATATTCCAAACTTTACTTTCCAAACTATTCTTTTAGGTCAGTGTCACCCACAAGTTTACATTAGAACATAGCTTGCCTATACTTTTAAAAATATTTTTAATTATCAAAAATGAAGTCATAGTCATTTTTAAGCTAATTTTTATCATTTGTTGATTTTCAAAAAACAATCTTTTTCATCGTTTGATCTGTAATTATAATCAGACAATGCCAGCTCAGGAAATACCAATGAAATTATGACTAAAAAACTTAAAATCTTTCCATGTAAAAAATCAAAGATAGTAAAAATCATATAGGGCAAAATAATTTATGAGAACCTATACAAACTGAAATTAGGATACGATGGTAGAGAGGAGTGCTGAATTTGGGGTTAGACAAGTTGAATTCAAATGCTTTCTTCATGTCACAGTAGGTGTGTAATTCTGAGATAGTTATTACCTCCTCTTTTCGAGGCCCCTGTCTCCCTCATTTTTAGCTAAGAATAATCCTAGAATTCACTATTTAGGGAACTGTGAAGATTCAATGAGAAAGAAGAAATGAATTTCTACAGTGTTTGACATATAATAAACACTTACTAAGCTCTAAAGTATTTTATATGCTCCCATTTAAAATTCATCCTTAATAGTGAGTATTTGGGCCAAAGATGTCCTAATTTTAAGGGAGCATAAAATATGAGGTAGATATAAATAGACTAGGAGAAAAGGATCTAGGAAAGCTGCTGATCCGGAAGTCACAATCATACTCAAATTAATAAATTCATCTCTCTATCTGGTTCTGACCCTGTACTGTGACTTCAAGCAAGTTCCCTAAAATTTGCTTTGTGACAAAAGTGTACATGTGCATGCACACACACACACACACCCCATATCTGACACAAAGTGAAATACTCAGTAAGTTCTCCACACCCATGCTTGGTTATCAACTGTGCAGCATGACCTCGGATTTGGAAAACAGTAAGTAAAATCACAGCTCTCCGGGTTATGCACAATGAACTCAACTGCAGAGGCAGCAGGTCGTATGTCCAGGTCTCTCCCTGGCATCTGCCTAACCTATGAACCAGTGGCCTCTCCATGGCAATGCTTTTGTTTCATGACCCTTCACTCACAGCAGATTGTTTAATGGTGGACACCAGGCCATGGTTTGAAAACCGGATTCTCTCTCTGAAGGATCTGTTAGGAATCTATGTTATTGTTAAGATCTAGAAGAGTCTACAAACTCTTTGTTCCACCCTATCTTTGAGGCTCAGCTCCCTAATGTCTGCAGTACCTCAATGTCTTTCCAACAAATTTCATGTTCTTGCTTAAGTGAATTCTAACTTGTTTTTACTGTCTTTGATTAAAAAAAAAACTAATCTAATAAAGTGAGAAAAATAAAAAGAAATAAGAATAGGATTAGTTTTAATCATTTGGCTCTGCCCATGGCTGCGCATACTTTGGCTGATACAAGCAATCAAAACAAGATCTAATTGTTTACTATGTGGTAGGACAGCCCAAGTGAGACACAGTAAAGTTATTTAGGAAAGAGATTATAGAATCATGTCATCAAAATGTAGCATCAAGATCTGGAAGAGCTTCTAGACTTTAGACTCAGACAGGATGAAATCATAGAAAAGCCAAAATGTGCCAAGAGATATTTTCTGAAAATAGTCATCAAAACTTCATGGTAAACTTATGTGATAGCACCGACTGATGTCGACTGTGTGCTCTGCACTGACTCATCTAACCCTCACAACCTTGGGATACGGAGCTACTATTAGTCCTGTTTAAAGGTGAGGACACTCAGGGAGCTCGAGAGGTGAAGTGCTTTCCCGAGGTTCCACGGCCAGCAAGTGGGAGGTCCAGGCTCAGCCCCGGAGTTCTTAAGTGTAGTCCCGTAATGCTATGGAGTCAGTCAGAATCAGGTAGAACTTACACGGCTTGTGTAGACTGGCACTTGAACATCATCATTAATTGAGGATGACAGTCTCATTAACTCAGTTTCCTGTAAAATCTTGCATGGGAAACTCCCCTGAAAACTCCCACCTCACAGAAACCCAAGGCTTGCTGCCTTGTCCCCGGTGCAAATGAAACCGCACTCCTTCAACCTCCATTAATTTTTATGTGTAACTTTTCTTAAACAAGTTAAACGTACTTGAACAGGGGCAAAAGTGCAATGTGGAAAGGTGAAACTGTCTTGTGGGCATTGTCTTGCATTTTCCCTGTGAACTCATTAGCCATTCAATAGACCTTTACTGATGGGTCACACATGCCAGGCACTGTGCTAGGCACTGAGACAGTCCCAGGGTGCCTCTCTTGTAAGACATGAACCCCAGAGTTATAGGATGTATGTACAGCGCAGCTAAGTCTGGCATACTAGTAGATGTTCGGTAATGTTCAAACACCACCCTACACATTGTATGGGGGAGAATTTCTTACTTCCCTACAATCTACAAGTTAGGGTCACACTCACTGATTCTCCAGAAGGTGCACATATCTGTCAGAGAATTCCCCCAGCATTCCAAAAGGACTGACTCCCCTATAACTCAAGCATTTGCACACGTGACCGTGTTGTTCATCTGTCTTAGATGTCAGTGCTCAATAAAGCTTTGCTGATCGACTCCTCAGGGTGGCCTAGTGCCTCTTCATGAGCCCATCCCCTAAAAATGAAAAGCAGAAAAGAGCACACACTTCGAGCATCACTGGCCCACTGGTAGAGTTGGGTCCATCTTAAACCAACTTTCCTTCTATCTCCTTTATAGCAACTCTACCCTTTCTAGCAACATCTGGCTGGTGACCAGCCAGATGAAGGGTGCAGACTGAGCTCCAGGACAATGGAGCAAAGTTCCCTGGAAAAGCCATGCCTAGCACTGGCCTCATCCCTTGAGTCTTCAGTCACTGGGAAGTACCCGACTCTTAGAGGAGCAATGTCGATTTGAATTCAGAGACCCAGAGTCAAAGCCCAGCATCTCCCCCCAGCACTTTGGAACTGAGCAAGCAAATGTCTCAGAGACTCAGTCTTCTCATTTTATACCTTAACTCACTGGCTCATTCTGAGGATAAAATGAAGGTCACACAACAAAGGTGCTAGTGCTGAATAGATGTCAATAAACAGAAATAGTCCAGCCCTTCACTAACACAGCTTGTCCTTCCAAAATACGCTTATCCTTCTAGATAGTTTAGAACCTAGTTGTGTGTCTCCTCCATTCTCATTTATCTGAGTTAGTGGACTTTTAAATGTAGGTGTGATAAAAGGAAACAGCTGTGAGATACAATTGTTTAAAAAGGAAAACCACATCATTAATTGAGGATGACAGTCTCATTAACTCAGTTTCCTGTAAAATCTTGCATGGGAAACTCCCCTGAAACCTCCCACCTCACAGAAACCCAAGGCTTGCTGCCTTGTCCATGGTGCAAATGAACCCTCACTCCTTCAGCCTCAACTAATTTCATGTTTAACTTTTTTTAAACAAACCGTAGCAAATACTAAGTGTAGCTAATCATTCCCTGATTCCTTTGGTATTCATTGTAATAGCACTAATTACAATAAACACATTCAGAATTAATGTGCATGTCATATGCATATATCAATTCTGTTCTAATTTGCCATTGATTAACGCCCGTGAAGTGAACAACGAGCCTCCAGTGTTAGCACACCACTCACATCTTGGGCAACACAGTCTTAAAGCTGTCCCAGGCAGGCAACACCAAACCAGCAGCCTGCAGAGAGGCAAAGGCAAGAGGGAAATCAGAGGAAGACGATTCTCTTGTTGTTCACATAGTGTTCATGACACATTCTGGGGGTGCAGAGAGAGGCCAGTTTTTACAGTCTGAGAAGTAGAAAATATTCATGAGAAAGAAAATTAAATTTGGGGGTTAGAGCACCAGCTTTGGAGACAGACCTGGTTTCAAATATTGGTTTTGCCCCTAATTAACTAGATTTTTTTAAGCAAGTCACTCAATGTCTCTAACCCTCAGAGGCTTCATCTGTTAACAGTGGAGATAATAATAGGTTCGCCATTGGACTGCTGTATTTTGTAAGAAAAAAAGTGCTGTTCTTGGCACTTTTTTGTTTCAATAAAGAACAGCATTATTATAATTAATGATAACCACCATTACTACAAAAAAATTACTATAGCAAATTAGGAATCCCATCGATAGCATACAGTGGAGTATCACCCTACAGGCCCAATGTGTCCAAAAGCTCAAGGGTGAAATTGGAGAGGAAAGGCAAAGATATTCCAGATCGTCTATTCATTTTCACTTTGGAGCTTTTTTTCCCAAGAGATTGTTTCAGAGAATTGGATTTAGAGAATAGGAACAGAGTGATGAGGAAAGGAGGAAGAGCTCCGGAGTGAGAATATTGCTCTCTCACTACCCTCCCAGCCACCATGTGCAAATCCACCAAGCTTTGAAGAATTGTCATCTGATTTTGCAATATGGAGATGATAATATGCACTTCATAATGCCCTAAGAACCAAATGAGGTGATGAACGTCGTAAAGGCAAAAGCATCATTATGGTAGTCTATTATTATTATTAGCTTAATCACCATCATCATCATCATCATTATCATCAGCATCAAAATCATCATTAGTGAATGAAGTTTTAGGGAAGTTTATTCTGAAATTCTTTCCTTGGAGCCCTAGCCTTTAACTGTCTCCCTGTCTCTAACCTCTCCTCCAGGCCTCTATGTCCACCTCTGTACAGACTGGACAGGGCTCCTGTATTTCCCAGCCCCCATGCAGTATCTCACAAATGCACATTCATGTATGTGTACAGGGGATTTAGGAGATCGTGTGGATGGCTCAGAACAAGTGCATCCTCTCCCCATCCTGAGATTTCACTCTCAGTAACACTAACTTGCAGAAGAGAACGTCTGGGGCAGTCACAGGGCATCCAGCTCCTGACCTCCTACACCCCCTGTGATTTATTTGGTCGAAGAACCCTTAGCTCAGGCCACAAATGCATGACACCGTACCACACCCTCCATCATAGTTCATTATGCTCCCTCCCTATCTTACGACCTCAATTCTACCAATTTCAGGGCTTGTTTTTGGTTTGGTTGGGTATCATTCTTTGTTTTGTTTCTCTGTAGTCCACATATAACTGAAACTACCCACTATATCTCTTTCTCCTTCTGACTTATTTCACTCAGCATTATCCTCTCCAGTTCCATCTATATTGTTGCAAAAGGCAAGCATTCATTCCTTCTTCTAACCGAGTACTGTTCCACTGTGTAGATAAACCACATTTTCCTAATCTATTCCTCTATACTTGTGCATTTAGGCTGTTTCCATAACTTGGCTCTTGTAAACAGAGCTTCAACAAACATAGGAGTGCAGGTATTCCTTCAAATTCGTGGTTCTGGATTTTTCTAGTAGATACCTACGAGTGGAATTCCCAGATCATATGGTAAATATGTTTTTAATAGTTTGAGAAATGTCCATACTGTTTTGTATGACAGCTGGAACAGTCTACATTCCCACCAACAATGAAAGGTTCCTTTTTCTCTACATCCTCACCAAGTCTTATTGTTTCTGGTCTTGTTGATATGGGCCATTCTCATGGATGTGATATGGTATCTCATTTCTTATGTGCTATACTAGACCAGGTTCAAGTTATGAGGACATAAGGAAGATATCCTTAATCTGAGAGATCAGATAAGGCTTCTTAGAGTAAGTGCCACTGAAGCAGTAAACAGAGTTGTTCAGGTTCATAGTTAACCAATGTATTTTGATCATCATCTAATCCAAATTAATTTCTTATTCTTGAGAAGCCCTCATTATTTATCAAGGATCACAAAATTATGAGTTAAATATTTGACTCAAGATACATGATTGAGAGTAAAGGGACCCACAGATTTCTAGAGCTATATAGGACAGGCAGATTTTTTAGAAGGAATTTGTTATAACTAATGTTGATTATTTCAGTTTTATATAATGAAAATACTACCTCGTTTGTCTTTGTTAGTATGGATTTTAAAATTTTAAACACAAACCTTCTTATATTTTTGATCATGCTAACAAATTCTATACAGAAATCAAAGGATCCTTTGCATCTTGTAAAAACTAATACTAAGTATCATGGTATGGGCCAAGCCTTTCATCTTCACCATTAAACATACTGTGTCTCCTCACATACTTCCTACACAAAGAACTATCCAGCAGAATGTTGTTTAATAGTTGAATAACATTATTTGCACAGAACCTGCAAATTACCATCCAGAAATCCTGGAGTCCTACATAAGTGAGTGAATTCCATGTCTTATTTTGCTTGACTTTTTAATGGAAATCCACTCAAAGGAGTGAAATGAGTATGGAATGAATGTGACAGATACAGAAGAGAGATATGATCTCACCTGCCCCACAAAAAGAGCAGTGGTAACTCAAGAGTCCTTCAGGTGCCCTGGGAAACCTCTGAGTCAGATGCTTGAGGAGAGTCTCAATTTAAGAGCATTTGTGACCAAGCTCCAGAAAGCCCCTGTTACAGCATTACTTCGGTAGGCCTATTCTGTGAGCTGTGAACACAGCACTTGTCTAAGGTGCCTTGCCTCTTTGGTGATAGAGACCGACTTAAAAGCCTTTTCATCTGTCCAGAGTACTTTCAATTTTCCTAGAAACATAAAATCCAGATATTGAGCAATTTGGTCAGCCTTATCAGAGAATAGAAACCAAAAATAAACATAGGCCTGAAACTCTGGAGATTCAATTCTTTTGCTGATCTATTTCAAACACCCATTTACTATTATGCAAACACAGCTTCTGCTTCACCTTCTCAAGCATTTGGAGAGAGGACTTGATGGGCTTTCCATTTGTCCCCAGTGTCTTGACATCTCTCTGGTACAGAAGATCAAAGTCAACACAGCCTTGTGGCTGAGCTCAAAGTGCTTATGCCTACGCTGAGCTAGAGGTTGAAGTTCTCTGAGGTGGGTCTAGATCCAGCCCTGGCCAATGGCTGCCTCATATTTTCTAATGACTTGCAGCATGACAAACATGTGAATGAATCCAGAGACATTCATCTCCAAGCCTGGGCCTTGGGGTCCTCCAGTTTCTCTTCTGGCTACCTCAGCTGGAAGGTAAAAGTTGGCTGAAGGGACTGGGGGTGTTTGCAGAAATCTTTCTCTGTATCTGCACACCCTGAGTTCTGGGTTCCAAGTCTCAGGGGAAGACAAGCAGCTGCTGTCAGTTCTGAAGCATGTGCTAATCTCTGTAAGAACCCAAGTTTGTAGAAAGTCAAGATTTTTCTGGACTGTGACCTGAAAACCTTTTCACCTTTCAATGCTCCTGATAGTTTCCATCTATTTACACTCACAAATGTCTGTCTCAGAGTCTTGGCATCCACTTTTCTGCCCTTGGACACCAAGAGGCAGTGAGAACATGGAACCGATAAAGATCTGACACTGGAAGCTGCAGCTGAGATAAAAGATAACATTGCAATTTGGCTGCAGTCTCCTCAAGATGTGTAAACTCTGTCCAGAAAGAAAAAGAAACACTGCAAGTTCATATATGTTCAAGTTTTCCTATTACCAGGTGTTTATACATCCATGAACTGATGCTTCAGGATGACTCAAGAATCTGTTTCTGGAGAATGTCCGGGTTAGATCAGAGTGAAATGTCATGGATGTGCAGGTGATTTGTGAACAAAGGAAAAGCCCTTACATGAAAAGTTTGAACTACCAAGCAAGAAAGATGAAGAATAACTAAATCAAGTTTCCAAATGAAAAAGCCAAAGGAGGACTCAGAAGTGGAAACATTTTGAAGGGAAAAGAAAATGTTCACTCATAAGAAACAACTTGAGAAAAACGCAAACTCCAAACAGAGAACATAAATTGGATACCCAGGTTCCAAGGCCCTGCAAGTCCTCCCCAGCGCCCCCTCCTCATTTGCTCTCCTTCCCTTCCCCCAATCGCACATTTCTAGGGTTTGTGATTGGTTTTATCTGACCCTTTGTTTTGTTTCCTTATATCACACATGTAAGGTCACTTCTCCAGAGAAGACATGCAAATGGCCTACAGTCACATGGAAAAGTGCTTATCTCTTGTCATCAGGGACATGCACAGCCCAACCACAACAAGGCACCATGTTGCCCCTGTGAGAATGGCCCATATCAAAAAACACCAGAGCAACAGATGTTGGCAAGGAGGTGGGAAAAATGAACCCCCCATCCCCGAGCACTGTTGGTGGGAATGTAGACAGTCCAGCCCCTATGGAAAACTGTGGAGGTTTCTCAAAATATTAAAACCAAACCTATGGGAGGATCCAGAAATCATCATTTTTAATAAGCCACCTCAACATTCATGGCCATATTCCTCTTTCTCCTTCCACATCGGAAGTCAGACTCCAAGCCCTCTGCCTCTGCCCAGTCAGTCCACAAGAGGGTCTGGTTGAGGGCAATAAAAGGCTGCGTTCAGCTATGACACCCCCCGGCCTGAGGCCCAGGAAATCAAGCATTCAAGAATTAGCACATATGGCCAGAACCACCATCTTCCCATAAGTCACCCAAATGACCAACACAAAGGGACAGAGGAGAGGCCCCGCTACAGGTCCTCTAGGCCTTTTACAAGGCAAGGAGTTGTTTCTTGGCCACGTCCATGGAATCCACAAGAAAGGTAATGATGTAGACTTCGAGGGTATGGGCACTGTTCAAAAAGGAACGCCCACACGTTACCATGGCAATGCTAGAAGGGCCTATGATGTTACCCAGCATGCAGTTGGCACCGTTGTAAACAAACAAGCAAAGGGCAAGATTCTTGCCAGGAGAATGAATGTTCCTACTGAGCATAGTAAGGACCTAAGAGCCGAGACAGCTTCCTGAAAGTGGAAGAAAACGACCAGGAGAAAAGGAAACCCAAGAGAAAGGGACTTGGGGCCAGCTTGAGCCTGCTTCAGAGAAGCCCTGAGCTGCTGGGACTCACCCCCTGGGAATTTATGGCACAGTAGGCGTGGAAAAAAAAAAAAGAGACCTCTGACTATAAAACTGTTTCCCTTTATTGATTAAAGTGTGGTGTGCCCTCCTCCCAAAACTCCTTAAAGCAAAAAAGAATTACAACAGGGGCATCCATGGTGGTTCAGGGAGTTGAGTGCCGCACTGTGGGGCTTCTGCAGCCACTGCTGTGCTAGTTCAAACCCTGTCCAGGGTGGTGACACACATGGCACAGCAGACCTCTCCTGCCTCGCCCGCTGCTCCCCTCAGCAGGGTACTTCAGTCGATCTGCCCACTCTGTGGTGAATCCTGTCACACCCTCACCCCCACCGCTGACCTGTACTCCAGCTCTTATATGCATAAATAAAATCTTAAAAAAAAAATTTCAGTCCTCTCGGAGGAAGACAATTAGAAAGCTAGCTGGTCTGCTTCGTAAGTGGGTTCCCGGGCAGCCAAGGATGACAGCTGTTTAACACCAGCCCAGGGGACAGCTGAGATGAAACAGAAAAAGTTCAACCAAACCTCACTCTGTTATTAAAAAGAAAAGAGAGAGAAAAAGACGCAGACATTTGACTTCTCCTTGCCCTACTACTGTGTTGCGCTCGCAAGGCTGTATTTTCTTTTCCAGGGGGAGGGATTGGTCAGATTAGAGGAAAAGAGGTCACTTTCTGAAAGAAACGAAAACCGGCAACATGAGTGAGCCGATCAGAACAGGTTCCAAGAAACCTGAGGCCTGGCGGGAGCCCAGGGCATGTGCAATAACTGTATCCCAAACAGAAATCCTTATCGGAATGCTCGTCCACAAAGCCGGCTCCAATTGCTGTCTTTTCATCTCAGCAGCCACCAACAGGCCAGAAACTCAGCAGCAGCTTCCATTAATTTCCACTATCACTGCTGATCTTGAAACCTTGGCCAGGAAGGGAGCCAGAGGCTTTGTCTTTTTCATACGTAATTTACAATTACAAGGGCCAGTTTCCTTGAACCCAATGGTGGGCCCAAAGGGGCTGGAGAGCAAGCTTCTAGCTCTCCCAAAGAAACAAAGAAATTGGTTAAAGAAAAAAAAAAAAAAATCAACAGCCGATGAGACTTCCTGAATGCCCCAGCTCTGGCTGCAGCCAGAAATAAACATGAAAAATAATGAAAGTCCTGAAAGTGAACAGCTGAGGATGCATCTCTGGTTGCATTTGGGGGCCGCTCTCAAAAGCCACCTGGAGTTTCCTGAATCCCAAGTAATAACTTTCAAACTATTTCCGAAGCCAATTTTCTGAGAGCACTGAATGGCTGGCATAAGTGCCAAGAACAATGCAGTGACCCAGCTTCTGGGGAGCAGCCCGGCCCCCCACCCACCAGCAGCCACCAGGCAAGAGAGTCATGTTAAAGGAGGGCAGGGTGGAGGGGGGGAACAGCCGTGGGGAGCCCTTCTCTTTCTCAGTGGTCCCCCCTAATCATCAAATGCATTCTGCAGAACACATCTCTAAACTGAATACTTTCTGTAAGGGTAGATACTTTTATTAAATACAAAAATATTTTTAAAGGAAGAGAAATCTTTTCAGGCATATGAATAATTAGTTACAGGTCCTGCTTATGTCCTCTCATTTAATACTCCTATCACATACCCCAGGTCAGTGTTGTTTTTAATCTCTGGTTATCAGAGAGGTTAACTCATGTGGTGAAGGTCAAGAAGCTATAAAGGGCCCCAGTTGGGATCAAACCCAGGCCAGACTAGCTCCATCCAAAGCCTACAGATGTGCTTTTCACTGCAGAATGTGGTCAAAGTGCCCTTAGCGATATTAGCACAGGCTACGGGAAGGATATCAGGGGTGAGCCCCTCTGCCCACATGTGGACTCCTCCTAATTTATTCTCACCGTGACGGTTGCTAAGGCAATCATGCTTGTGTGTGCTTGGCCCCCACAGACTCAGTAAGAGGCTTCCAGAGGTCCTGTGTGCAGGCACAGTGTCTTTGTGTTCTGACTGCTTCATAATTGCTTCTTGGGGAAAAATGCATACTCTGCCTCCAAAGCTCTGTCAGTCTACCCCGGAAGACAGGAACAAGGTCAGCTCTCAGTTTGTCCCTGGTGCCTGACCTTTCTCCACATTCTCCACCTGTGCCCTCTTTCATCTCCTTTTCACGTCCAGTGACTCCAGGTTAACTCACTACTGTAATTTCTCCTAGAGCGAACAAAATTAAAAGACCGCAGAAAATTCATACTAAAGTGTACAGGACTACAGATGTTCCTCCTGATGGTGAGATGGTAGAGAAGTTCATATCTAATGGTAAAAATTACTACTGCATCATAAGCTAAGAAATGGGACATACTTCTAGGACAGAGTTCCTTCTAGCACTCCTAGAAACAAACCACAATATAGACATATTTTTGCATTTTAGATTAAGCCAACCCATTACATACTTACTTGCATACACATGCACATGTGCACATATATGCACAGAGATAAGTATAACTTAAAAATATTAACTTGACCCAACCATGACACCCTAAGTGTCTACCACTGTGGAGGGGGCTAAGAGGGCAGGTAGGACTCCCGGGCCCTTAGGAATCCTCTAGCCTACCTAAGGACAGCCGGGCACCTCAGGACATCACTGGGGAAGAGAACAGCTCCAGTCCTGTGGTTTCAAGGGGAAACCGGAAAAAAGCCGCCCATGTAAATGGGCTTAGGTTTTACAGGCTTGCTCAACAAGAGGGTTCCCCTCCTCCTCCCCCTCCCCTCCTCCCACCACAACAATGGGATTAAGAAAATAAAATCCGAACCTTCAGACGTTTCAGCAAAGTACCAAACCTAGTGTTTCCCAAGAAAAACTGAAGGGGAAAGTCTGCAAAGTGTTTTCATTTAAACACAGAAGCTGCTGGAGTTACAGGAACACAAATATCTGATCCCCATATTTCTTAAACCTAACTCAGTAAGCGCGAAGCCTTGATGAATGAAAGAGTGAGAGGACAAACGAAGGAATGATAGAAAAGAGGACAGGCATCAGGCATAAGCAGCTCCTTTGGGTCTTTGTGCCCTCCCTTCCTCAAGACCCCTGGAAGCACCAGAGAGGCTCATGGACTCCGGAGCATTTTCAGATGCAATAAAGCATTCTGCAAGTTCAAGGGCTGTTATTATTCTTTTGCAGATGCCCATGACAATCCGCAGCAGTTCCTGTAGGGAAATTGAATCCATCCCTGATTAATCAGGCTGTTTACTGCAGGCTGACTGTAGCCTAACTCGCTTCCACTCTGGCTCTAGGGCTCTTCCCTCTACTGTTTAACACTCAGCCCCTCAACCTTCAGACACTGGAGCCAGGAATAGGGCCCGAAACAGACCCGCCTTCTTCCCTGGAGTCTCAGCCTCATGGGGTCCAGACACCCCTCGCCCCTACGTACCCACATGGGTACATCAGGCTGTAGCCAGAATGCCCACGCAAAGCTCCCCACCTCAACAGCCTCTCCAGATGTCAGCGCACAGTTGTGACCCACCTCCTCTGCCAACCCCATTTACTAGTCCGGCTATTTCTTTACAGGGATGTGGAGCAGTCTCTCCGCTCTGCAATTTGTATGTTTTAGCTGAGGGCCAGAGCTTGGAAGCAGTGGGAGCAGCAGCATGTCCTCAAAAGCAGAGGTGATCTGAGTTAAGGAGACTGAGACAGAACTCATTTTTCTAGTAACTTGATGCTGCCCCTCCGCTGCCCTCCGGGGAGCACGCTGGCACGTGCCATTTGACTTGCAGCAGTGGAGCCTGGCTCTGAGCGTTCTCCTCGCACCAGCATCTATCATGCTCTTGAAAAGCAGCGCTGTGCTGGAGAGACTCGCCCTTCAAACACAAGCACCACAGTTTGGGAACATCATGTCCAGAGATGACAGAGAACACTGATGTAACAATAGCCCTGACCTCATGTTTCTTCATTTTTCTCTTTGTGCCCAGAACGTCTGCTATTAAGCCTCTCAGCGAGCACAGTTCTGCTACAGCAAAACAATATTGCGTTTTATTATAAACGTGTCGGAGCCCATTGTTGAGTCCTTCTTGCTTTCTTTGCACACGTCGAGGTCTCATCCAGTGTGCATTTGAGATAGATGGATGGAGGGACAAACAAGGCAGCAGTGGCAACAGAAGGTGGTGGTCAGCCCTGAGACACACTGGAGCTGGCTAGGAACGCCTGAGCACTTGCTGTGACTGCTGAGAATACTGTGTCCATAATCCCATTTAAACTTCCTTATGACCCTAAGAGACATCCTTCAGGATTGAAGAAACTGGGGTTTAGAGGCTTGGACTGATGTGTCCAAGTGAGCAGAAGGACTGAGATTTACATAGCTAGGAGGGGGCACCGATGCACCCCAACATGAAGCAATCAGGGGAGAGTGAAGGTCTGGATGGTGCCAACTGGGGACCACCCCTCCTTTGTTCTTATTCCTTTAACAGTCTCTGCTGAGCATCTTCATAGTCCAGGCACCTTCTATAGATGGTAATTCTGCATGGACTTGATAACCTGGGGAGGGGGCGGGGGGGCCAGGCCGTAGCCACACTCAACAAATACAGCACACAGAGACACATCCCATCAGAAGCCAAGTCCCAGGACCTCGAAACCGGATGAAAGGTGACTGGGAAACTGGGGGTCCCAGTGTCAGAGTGGAGGAAGAGTCAGAATTAGGGAGCCTTTTCTGGAAGGAATCTGAGCAATGACTCTTGGGAAGGAAACTACATAGAGTTAGAACCCAAAGCCCTGTTCTTTCTCCCAAAGAGAACACGACTCAGTAAATGAAGGTACAAACTAAGAAGACACATCAATTTGCATCTCTGTGTCTGGCTGGGACCCAAGAAAACCCTTTGAAAAGGTCACCCTGATCCTCCCATGAATCATTGACTGTCACAGAGACGCAGCTCTGTGGGGCAGCTGTGAATGTATGGAGGAGGATGATGTTCTCAAAGACCCTCCAGGAGCCAGGGAGCAGATGAGCAGCCGGCTGCTGGCTCTCCTGGGAAAGCTCGCTCACCAGTCCCTGCCCTCCCCATCATGATAAAAACACAACGTGTCCAACTCAATCTTGGCCTCTTGGCCCTCAGTCAACCACAGATGGAGTCTGAACTCACCACATTTTTTAATGAGAGAAGTTTTAGTGGCGCTTAGCAAAATGCCCTGAGGACTCAACTGAGGAAAACATGGTGGAGAAAAGTGGGAGGCAGATGTGGAGCAGTGGAGAAGTGACCACTGGTCAGTGGCTGGTCCTGAACTCAGACTCTCTTGGTGGCCAGTCCAGGTGCGTCTCTCCACTCACCACAGAATATTCTCCCCTCAGACCCCACTGAGTGTCAATATTGTAGCATGCAAGAGCTACATCTTGGTAGCACAGATCTGGAGGCAGAAGATTAGGTTTTAACCCCACTTCTGTCCCTGACCAGCTGCAGAACGTGAGTCTATAAACAAACTGTCTGCACCTCAGTGGCCAGACATACAAAACGCCAGTGAAAACAGGACCGACTTCACAGCACCATCCAGAAGGGCAAATGAGATAATCCAAGTAAATCTTAATTCAGAAAGTCTGGCATTCAGGACACATCCATCTCGCATGCCTCCAAGTCAACTCTTCTCCAAAGTGCAATCTTGACTCGACTTGAATTTTAACTCTTAGAATCTAAATCTGTTCAGGGACAATAACAAACAAAAACACCCAAGATACGCTGATGCCGCCTCGCAGAGCCATAGCATTGGGAGGGGCACGGATGAGGCAATGATCACTCAGGGTCCACAGGGAGCAATGAGAAGCCTGGAGGGGCCACACCAAGAAGCTGCAGCACCGATTCAGGGGCAGTCTCGTATTTGTGAAGAGCCAGGTTCAGAGAAGGTAGGTGGGTATGTGGGGAATGCACCTGCGTGGGGATGTGTTACCATGTGGTGCGAGCTAGGGTGAGACGCCAGTGGCTGTTGCTTGGGGGCTCCACAATTCCTGCTAATCAGAGCATGCTGTCTGCAGTCCCTGCTCTTACCTAACTCACTGCTCTCATCTGTACAAGTAAGGTATTCTAGCTGATGCTGCTAATCTGCCATCATATCTGCCTGCTGTTTTCAGCAGATACCGGTTTCCCAGTGTGTCCCTCACATGAGGACTCTTGCCCTTGGTTAGAGACCCCCTGCCTGACCGTACGTTTAGTTTGACCAGCAAGAACTCTGGGCACCAAGACAACAGCCCCGGGAACAAGGAGGGCTGGGTTCCCACACGCTGAGCGCTAAGTCTGAAGGAAGCTCTGTTCCAAGCAATGTTCACAAACTTTGTAATTCTCCCAGAACATCATGAGGTAACTGTTTACTGCCCTGTTTTCCTGATGAAGAAACTGAGGCTTGGGGAGACGAAGCACATTCCCCAAGGTGCACGGAGTCCATCACGGGCAGACCTGGATGTACTGTGCCCCAACCCCTCCAGCACAAAGCCTGCCTTTGTTTTTTCTCCCTCAAAGTGCTGTGCCAGAGCAAGTCACCTCTGTCCAGATGTGGCAGAGCCACTGACGGGGAGAAGGACTTGACAGCTTTACCACAGCCTCAGCGGTTCCATTCATGTGGTCTGACACGTCCTGAACTTGACACTTGACATCTTCTGAAATACGAGCAAGCCCAACCTCCCCTTGCTGCCCTTGTGCAGTTGTTTTACTCTTTTAATACAAGGATAAAACCTAGCATATGACTTTATTAACCATCATTTTGATAAATTAAGTTCATTTTTTCAAGCCTGAACTAATCATTGTGAATCTGAATTCCTTTATCCAACGTATCTATTATCTCTCCCATCTTCATGTCACCTACATATTTCTTTCTTTGTCATTGATTAAAGGAAACGTTAACAATGCAGAATCTGAATTGAACCTTGGAGCGCTAGAAACCTGTCTGCAACTTGAAAACGCTTCATTAAAAAGTACTCTGAGCTTTTCATCCATGAGTAACTGATCCAGCTCAAAGTCCTCCACCTTAAGCCCAAGGTTAGCCTGAGAAGGCATTCCAATGCCTTGCTAAAGCTAAAATTAGGATGCACCATGCCCCCAACAAACAAGGAATGAAGTGAGCTGAGCAAAACTTGCTCCTTGTTTAGCACAGGATCAAGTCCTAGTGATGACAGTTTGCTTTTCCAAAGTTCCACAAGATATCTTTTGAGTATTCTACTATAGAATCTTGCCCAGGAATTTAAACTCACTCATGAATCTATAAACTAGTTCACACAGCCTCACTTTGAAAATCAGAATACTATCTCCAGTCTTCTAGAACAGATCTGCAATGACTTCCTCAAATATTAGCAGCAATATCGTATTGTGCCAAAGTTTGACAGCTAACCTGGAATGTAATTGTTGAGATCAAGAGACGAGTTCATTTAAGGCAGATGGAGTCTACTTATGATCAGGTCACCCGAGCTGGTTGCCCATATTAAGTACTCTTGCCCTACCCCAGGCTTGCAACTTGTAGACTAGTCTCCCTCTAAGCTTGGATCTCCACTGTCAATTGCTAAGCTCAGATACGCTGGAGCCAGGAAAGATCAACCATATACTAGGATTTTCCAGAACTTACATTGAGACATTCTTTGAGCCTACAGACCCATGGAAAATTCCATTCACAAAAATCAGTCTTTAATTTCTGGTGGGACAAGAATAAAAGGCTTCCTGTCTCAGATAGGACTTAATCACTGAAGCAAGGTCCTGATGTTAATTTGGGAATAGATCCCCAAATTCAAGAATCTTTGACCTGACTTGACCTGCTCTAACCCTTCACACTGCCCTAACCTGATTCTCAAACTCTGCCACTTCAACCATGCTCTTAATATCATATCAGGTACACACACTCTCCCAGAATCCAGACCAACTACAACAGGGTTAATTCTCAGCCTTGCCTGGGTCTCTTCAATCCTGATATAGAACTCAATCTCCTCAAGCCTCCACTGCTCAAGTCTCAGAGCAGCACTGGAGGAGCAAGGTCATGGCCACAGCTGAAATTTAAGCCAATTTTAATCTTTGGAGTTTGCTTCCCCTATCAGGGGTAATCTGCAAATAAGCAGTACCCTGGCTTTCAAAATCACTCAGAAGCCTTTGACCCAAAAGTTCTGTCTCTAAGAATTTATTTTTAAAGATTTAATTATGCATACAAGAACTGGGTTGTGTACAAGCCAGAGGTGCAGTGGGTGAGAGGATTCACCAGAGACAGAGTCGGAAACAGAACAGACAGATTAACTGAAACACACTACTGAGGGCAGCAGCGGGCACAGCAGAAGAGGTCTGCTGTGCCATGTGGGTCACCCCCCTGGCCGGCAGCAGGGATCGAACTTGTGCAGAAGTGGCTATGGTTTGCTTTATAGTGCATTGCTTAATCCACTGCACCATCAGGGAGGCGCTGTCTCTAAGAACTTAAGGAAATAATCAAAGATGGTAAAAAGTTGGAGCCACAGGTACAAAATTTCTGAACAACCCTAAACAATCCTAGTTTAAAAAGAGAATGGTGGTATAGCCACAATGGAATTAATGTAGGTGTATCAATAAAGTAATGTTATCAATATAGCTATATATACGTGCATATATACATACATAGAAATGTGTGTATATATAAACCCTTCAAAAACTATAATAACAAAATATTAAATTGCATGAAAAAATGCTCATGATCTTTTGTTAAGGGAAATTACAGGTCATTAAAAAATACCTTTTAAAAATGATAAACATGGCTTTTCCATGTCTTTTCCAAACATGGCTTCCCTGTCCTCAGCACTGTACGACCCAACTCCATTTGTTTCTTTCACCCTAACCCAGATGAAAACACACCCCTCCAATCCCAGCATGGGATCATTCGGAGAAGTATGATCTCGGGGTTTCCTGCCAATAAGGTCAGCTTCATACAATACAAAGACAGAGAGGACCCCACGACTCCTGTGATC
Organism: Galemys pyrenaicus; assembly: GCA_019455555.1. Classification (NCBI taxonomy): domain Eukaryota; kingdom Metazoa; phylum Chordata; class Mammalia; order Eulipotyphla; family Talpidae; genus Galemys; species Galemys pyrenaicus. The sequence continues at coordinate 398,685 of JAGFMF010011658.1, read as the reverse complement.
TTAAAAAAATGAAAACACATGCCTTCCACGCACGTAGTGCTTTTACCTTTCCAAATGTCCATAACATCTGGCATTCCTCTGTCCTCACGACAATCCTGGAGGCAGGTATAAATGATCCCATTGTCTCCGTTTCATAGAGAAGGAGACAGAGAAACAGGTGAAGCAATTTAGCCTAAAATCAGACAATGATGCACAATAATGCCTTTCCCTGTGCTGCAGCCACCATCCGCTGTCCACAAACTCCCTGTTCTCTCAGGGCCTGAGTCAAGGAATAAAGGAGTAAAGGGAGGTGGTTCCATCCTCAAATTACTTACATTCAATTACACTGACGAACACCTGCATTAACCCAGTGCTCACAAGAGCACACACACTGGACACCGGGCACAAAGGGCGAGCAACACCTGGAAGGCTTATAAAGAAGTCTTGCATGGGGAATTTTACTGCATCATCCCAAAGAGCCGACATTAGCCACAGGCAAAGAGGAACCCTGGAATGGCTGGATGGCCCTGAGGTGCGCTGTAGGCGCGTAATCACCGGATTTCAAAGGTGTGCTCTGAAAATCACGTAAAAACATCACTACTCTTTTACATTGATCACAGGTTGAAATTATAGTATTGTGGACATCCTGGGGAAAATAGATTTCTAAAATTAATGTCATCTGCTTTTTACCTATTTAGCCAGCTATTAGAGTACTTTTAAGTAACACGTAGCTTACAGTGTATTTTTATTGGACAGTGCTGTTCTCGCTTTATTTTTATGAAATAAAACCGGAATCTCCTGCTTTTCCAACATGCTTATCAGTGATTTCCACAATGGCCTATTCCTGACATTTCTCCCACTTCCCTGGACCTCTTGAGACCCTCTGACCGACTCTGGCCACCAAGTCGACCTCACGCACGGTCTGAGTTCCCTCTGTCACGGTCTTGCTGGAAGTGCCCATCACACGCACTTTCTCAAAGCAGGAGCCCACTACCAAGGTCGTCCTCTCCCGGCAGCTGGTCCATACTTCCTCGCCAAGTAGAGGTTACTGGAAGAAGCTCAGGGGCCACCAGATGCCACAGACTCTGATCGCACTTCACAGCACCACCGAACCTTTCTCCTGTGGCACCAAAGATCAACATCCAAGACTCTGTGTGTCTTTTTTGTTTTTAAAGATTATTTATTTATGCATGTGAGATCTGGGGAACAGGCCAGAGATGTGGGGGAGCGGATTCACCAGACAGAGTGGGGAGCAGAACAGGCAGATCCACTGAAACACACTGCTGAGGGGAGCAGCGGGTGAGACAGGAGAGGTCTGCTACCATGTAGGTCCCCTCCCTGGCCGGGGACCGAACTCGCGCTGCTGTGGCTACAGAAGCCCCCCAGTGTGGCGCTCAACCAGCTGCACCACCATAGGCTCTGTGCCCAGGCCCAGGCTCTGTGTGTCTTAAATTTTGTCAACTGCCCACACTGTCCCTCGTTTACTCTGCTCAGAGGGTGCAATGGACAGCCACGATGGCCCTATGCTAAGGCGCACCCCAAGGCACCTGAGAATGCAGAGAGGTGGCGGGTCTGCTCCCTCTGCTTCCTGACTGTTCTCCTGTAGGCACAGCGCTCTAGGCACCGCCTTTGCTCAGATGGCCCCTCTCTGAATGGTCTCACGGTATTCTGGAGCCTGACCTGGAGGCCCAGGCAAGGAAAGCGAACCCCTGAGCTCAACAGCCCACTATGCTTCCAAAAATCCTTCAGTGTAGCTCTACTACCACCCCAAGATTGCATCTCACCTTGGGTCCCCTTCCCCAGAAAAACTCTAGAATGAGGAGGAAACCCAGTTTGGTGCAGGGGTACTGCTGAGGCTGGCGGTAGCCTTGGTCCTCACTGCACCCCAGAAAGTGAGGGCAGCCTGAGCTGGGCTACCAGGAGAGGGGCAGCTTAAGCAGCAGTGTTTAAAACACCACTTTCAGGTCAGATAGCTCTTAGATTCGGCCCCTGCACAGCCAGCACTGTGCGACCTTGCATAAGATGCTTGGCCTCTTTGACCTCAGTTTTCTCACAGAAGCATGAACTTATTTTTTTTTATCGTGCACCTCTTACCATAGTGCCTGGCCCACAATTAGCTACAGATGCCTGGCTTCAAAACCTGGATAGGATATTTAGCTGCTGTGCCCCCCTGCATAAATTGTTCATTTCTCTATGTCTCTGTTTATTTAATCATACAACATGGGCAATATAAGAACCTATTACTTAGACCCATGGTGGGTAGGAAATAGTTAATCCATGTAAAAATATTTCAAGCACAGTCTGGCATATTGCAAGCACTCAGTAATGGTAGTTAATATTTGTTTAATACAAATAAATACTAATAAATTATTGCTGAAGGAGCTTGAAAACCAAAGGATTTTCACAGCCTCCAGCACACAATGGGACACTGATAAACATCTGTAGTAAATGATTCCATGAATGTCCAAAGCTGTCATGTCCCATTTACTCAGATACTCTGTCTCTTGACCCCCAGAGACAGAAAGTGGGGACCCATGTGACTGTCACCTCACCCTAATGCTTCACATTTTTTTTTGTGGCTGACTTTTCCAGCAGAGCTCTTAATGAAAGGGAGATACAAAGTGTAATAAGCACTCCCCCAAAGAGCTAGTCTGGAAGAAGCTGCTAGAAACCATGGGGATGGGCAGCCAGAGACGATTCCATTAAGGTCAAGTCACTGCTCTGAATGGGGTGGGGCTAGGGTGATCTGGAATAAAGATGAGCAGAAACCTCTGGGACCTGTTCTCTGGCTGCAACATTCACCCTGACTCCATTCAGGTCTTCTTTAAAAACACCCCCACCCCGAACCAGCTCCCCCCACATTCCATATCCATTATCAGAGGCTTTTGATGACATTTGTTCCTTAGTTTATATCTGTCTCTACCCCCAAGGAAACAGCAGAGAAACTTGCCTGTTTTGTTCACTGCTGAGCCTAGAACAGTGCCTGGTGCGCATATGTGTGTGTGTGTGTGTGTATCGAGATATATATATATCGAGATATATACAGTGGATGCTCAAGAAATATTTGATAAATGAATGAAAGATGCAAAGATCTGCCCCTGGAAGAGGGGACCTCCAGCAGCCCAGCTGGAATCCAGAGTGGACACCCCTCTGCCAAACTGCTTTTCTCAAGTCCAGCAGGCTGGGCTGAGCTATATGGCCAAAGGAAGCTGCACACCCAAGTCCCAACCCTATTTCTTCTGCAGGGTAGTAAGGTTTTGACCGTGTTTCATCTATAAAACACATTGAGTGACAGCCCATCATTCAATTAGAATGTTAAATAGTTGCAAGAAAATTAATTTGCTTATCACCAGGGAAATTAAAATTCTGCAAATAAATTCTACCCCTGCAGCCCAGTTTCAGGTGGTTGATACATCTGATGTGTTGGCAACAGTAAGAACCAAGAGGGGAATACTGGGAAAACAAGTTTCTAGCTGAAGGGAAATTTCAGCAAAGGTTCAAAAAAAAAAAAACAGCCAGTGTTGCCTGAGTCTATATTTTTAATGTCTTCTCCAAAATGGACAAGTGATTTAAGGTACTAAAATACAGGCAATATGGGCCTCCCTGGTGGCGCAGTGGGTTAAGCAACGCACTATGAAGCAAATCACAGCCACTGCAGCACGAGTTCGATCTCTGCTGCCGGCCGGGGAGGGGACCCACATGGCGCAGCAGACCTCTCCTGCTGTGCCCGCTGCTCCCCTCAGCAGTGTACTTCGGTTGATCTGCCTGTTCTGCTCCCTGCTCTGTCTGTGGTGAATCCTCTCACCTCCCACACCTCTGGCCTGTACCCCAGTGCTTGTATGCATAAATAAATAAATCTTTAAAAAAAATAAAATAAAATAAAATAAAATACAGGCAATATGTTAACATCTCACTCATAAGCAGAGAAGAAATCAGACATCAATGGCACTCCCAAATGCCTCGCCTCCTGCCACTTCGCAGCGTATCTGCAAGTACAGGCTCTGCAGTCAGACAAGCGAGCCTGGGTTTGGATTCCACCTCAGCCACTTACTGATTGTGTGACCTTGGGATATTTACTAACTTCTCTGAGCCTTGCAGTCCTCATCTGTAAAACAGGGATAATAACATCGATATAGTGGATTATTGAAAGAATGTATAATTGCACATAAAGCAAAGTAAGAGCCCAATCCAGGAAATATACTTTTAGTAATGATACTAAATATCAGCACTGTAAAAAAAAAGTACACCACCAATAACAAACATTAAAGATAATGTCTCCCAAGTCCATCAAGGGATGGTACGTAGCAAACACAGAGCAGGATTGATGAGAAGTCCCACCAGGACCTCTTCTTTCCTCAGAGTCCTTCCTCAGAGTCCTCTGGCCAAGGCCCAGATGGCTCACCTGTTCTAGGCAAGGATGCAGGTAGATGGCATGGAATGGTTCCCAAGACATGGATCAGCCCCACAGGACTCATTCATAGGCCCAAAACCCAACCCAGTCTCCCCATGCCCTCCTGGTTCCAACCTGCCACTATTCCCACCTCCTTCCAAACACTCAGAAGGTGTATGCAATTAACAAAAAGAAGTGACTTGGGAAAGGATCCAGGAGGTGCTAGCCTAGGGAGTGAGGGTGAGAGACTGGCGGTCTAGACGATCCAGATGGCATTCAAAGCAGAAGCAAAAACAAAGAGGAGTCAGACAAGATGAGGTGGGACTGAGGCGGGCAGGGCCCTGCTTCAAGGGAGCTGCTGGGGTCCCCTGTCCCCTTCCCTTCTGCACTATAATTCTGTTTCCCTGAAGTCACTAGTAACCGAAAATATACACTTGAGCACTCGAGGGCTATGAAAAATATAAGCTTGAAGAGGCATCCTCTTCAGCTGGGGAGAGCTGTAATCCCAGGGAAAGAGAGAGAAAAATAGGGCTGCTGAGTGGAACTAGGAAGCCACTATTGGGGACCACGACATGGAGTTATGACAGGGATTTAAAAAAAAAAGAGATCAGGGGCCTCCCTGGTGGCTCAAGAAGGTTAAGCACCACACTATGAAGCATTCTCAGCCTCTGCAGTGCAAGTTCAATCCCCAGCCAGGGAGGGGACCCACATGGCGCAGCAGACCTCTCCTGCCTTGCCCGCTGCTCCCCTCAGCAGGGTATTTCAGTCAGCCTGCCTCTTCTGCTCCCCACTCTGTCTCTGGTGAATCCTCTCACCTCCTGTGGCTCTGACCTGTACCCCACTCTTGTATGCACAAATAAATCTTTTTTTAAAAAAAGGGATCAACCCCAAAACAGGAAGTTTGGGGAGATTTACAGGAAAAAAAAAGGATTTAGAACCCAATACCCTTTAACTCTGGTCCAGAATCCAAGCGTGAATTTTTGCCAGCTGCATGTACCAAACGAGCTATCATAGCAGTTTAGCGATCAGTCAAGCAAAGATAAATGGACTTATTCTCCCTTTTTAAACAAATTGTCAAGACTAACATCTTTCATTGTAAATGAATCGCACTGACAAAAGGGACCTCCCTTTCTATGCTAGCTTAGGTCTCTCGGGAGGAAGGTGGGTCAGGACACGGGCTGGTAAATTTCAGTGCTTAATTGCGAGGCTGCGGTGGCATGCGGTGCCGTCAGGAAGGCTGCACCAGGTGGCATGGCGCAGTCCACACTCATTCGCAGCTGCGGGTGGGTTTATCCGGGCACCGATTATCTAATTGCTGCTAATGTTCCGTATATTTACTCAGCTGCAAATTTGCAAGATGGGGCCTGACTCACAAGAAGGGGATAATAATGGGAGATATATTTCCATTTGAAAATTCATGAGTAAGCAGCAAGAGCCCTGTTTATTAAAACTCAGATGCAGATAAACAATGAGTATAGTTCCAGGAATAACTGCAGGGTTTCCACGGTTACAGGAAACTGGCCCCTTTGCCAACACTCCATTGTTCTATTTATACCTTGGGAGATACTGCACCAAGTTTCTATAAATACAGTGGAAACTCATTCATCTCAACCCCTCTCACGTGTGAAGTCCCAACCTTCTCCGCAATAAAAGCACTACATCCCGAGAGCACCTGACATCAGGTCTCAAGACCGTCATAGGTGAACCTTTCCTAATATAAGGGATCCAGCAGAACAGGCTTGGATTGGGCTGGGAGGGACAGCAAGCAACAGGCACTTTATTTCAGTTTCTGAAACATATATGAAGCAGATACATCTTCCCCAGCTCTCAGCCCCTGAGTGTTAAGAATCTCAGTGATTAAAAGCAGACGATACAAACCAAGACATCCTGACCCCTGCACAGGTTGGGGCTCTTGGATGAGAGTCATTTATGCATTTTCTTTGACAGTTAGACCCCGCTCTCCTCTTCCGTCGCACACCTGTACCGTGGAGCTCTCAGGTCTGCTTTCTCGACCCTCCCACCCCGCACTACCTAGCACTACGCTTTGTAACACAGACTATTCATCAGAGAGTCTGGTTCCATGAAGATCAGATCCCAAGAAGCTCCCGGAAGGACAAAACTATACTATCCCAAGATACAATTAAAATACGTGGGATCACATGTTTACTGTCTTACTGCGTGCAGCAGGCACTGTTCATATAGAAAGCTATCAAGCCCAGGGGCTCCGCAAAGGAGGTCTCATTCCTGACTTTTCATAAATTCAAACACGCCGCAATAAGGTAAACTGACCAGACAGAGCTGAGATGCAACAGAGCCAGGACTAGAGCCCAGAACTACCCGATGCAGCCACGACAGCACCATTCTCTGCTTCTGAGATCCAACTTGACGCAATTCCGTTCTGGATCAGCCCCGAGTGCCCATCTCTAACCATACCCACCCATGTCTTGCTTTTCCCTATTAACATTACTTCAGCCACACCACACACATGAAAAGCCTTAGGTTCTGTCTAGCATCAAATTTCTAGTTTGCGAAAGCTGGTCCTGAATCCACAGTCATCATCCATGTGCCCTCACAGCTGTGGTTCATGTTTAGGAAAAATAACTTATATTTATATAAGTACACACATATACTAATATGAGCACATCATGCATAATACATGTATATGATGCATATATGCAGAAAAAAGCATGTGTGCATGTTACACAGACATGGAAGTTTCTTGTCAGTGTCTCCTTACAGGTAAAATGGTCTACAGGGAAGGGAAACATACCAGAAATGAAGCCCTGAAGTATATGCAACACTCGTGCCAGCTGACATCACATGTACTGCGGTGAAATCAGATGCATTAAAGGGGTTTACACATACAGAATTTTAATACAAATGGCTTCCTCCACTGGTAAATCCCTCTAGAAACTCTAGTCCCTGAGCATTTCACAGGTTTCTGAGCCAAAGTAGAAGGGGCTGAAACAAGAAGTAATAGCTGGGACAGTATCCAGGGAACAAGGGAGACATTTTATGCTTCTCTCATCAGCAAGACAGCAGCTGTCTTAGAAGGTGGGTTAGGGGCTTGGGGAGCCAATTGGCAGGCTCATTCCAAAAGCTGTGCCCTATTCATTGGAGAGAGATTTCTCTTCACAGTCTCATTTGGCAGAGGGTAGGAAAAGCTCCAGCCTTTTCATTTGGGAGTCACATCCCTATAGACAGAGGAGATGACCAATTATGGGTTCAAACACCAGTAGTCCTGAAAAAAAGTCCTATCTCTGAAAGTTCTCTCCTGCACTTAACTGCTTCACTCACAGATGCTCTGAAAAAAATTATCAAACACCCACTGAACAGGCCCTGGACTAGCACAGTCAAGTAGAAGCCCCCATCGAACTCTGCTTAACTGGCCCGCTGCATTAGCTGATGCTCCCCATGCTACCCCTGCCAGGAGCTATTCCACTCTCATATACCCAAGTATTTCTTCTCCCACCAGCTGAGTAATGGGCTCAAAAGAGCTATTGTGTGTGTTATCAAGACCAAGCAAAGTTGCCCTACTGGTTGCTGTAACTACATGATTAAATTAAGTAGTGTGTAAATCAAAAAATGAGTACTGAAAACATCCGTGTTTCCATAAAAGCTTATCTGAATGTTTTGCAAAACTTGATAAGGTGAGTCACTTAAAAAATGCAGTTAAGTTAGATATGAACAATAAGAGTATAAAATACTGGGTGTAGGGAAGAATCTAAGCACTTTGAATTGCTCTTCTGATGTCTTTTGACTCCATAAAAAGAAATCGCCAACTGGAAAGTACAGATGACAAACTCGGATGTGGTTTAATAACAAACAGGACCGAAAACTCAAATCCAATACACAGAGAAGAGACCTAGACCTGCCTATGTCACAAAATGGGTAAATAAGCACACATCTTTCAGGTCTAAGCTTAAAATAATATATTCAGGTGTGTACGTGGAGCGTTTTTATGATTCTTCCAAATTGCAGACAAAATTTTCAATTACCAGAAATTGCTCTCCATTTTAAGATACTACCAACCACAATCCATGTATCAGTGGCAGTAACAGAGAGGTGTAGAGTGGGAGATAAGAGGGAAAATGGGGATGGGGGCGCCTTGGAAGGCTTGAGTGGTCTGGCAGAGCTGATGGGAGACTTGGGGTAGGGGAAAGGGGAAAAGGACAAACCTTTAGGGAGAAGGAATATCTGTGAACTAAGAAGAAACACTTGCGAAAGCTGGTCTAAGAAGAAAGTGCTAGAAGACAAAGTTGGGGCAAGGCATTTCCAGGCACACAGAGTAGCATCTCTTGGGACATGAGGGACATTTGTGGGGCTCCGCATGGGTTGGTCTGGTTCGACCCCCACACCTACCATGGCAAAGGGGATTCTCCCCACAATGACTTGCACACTTGGACTTGCCAGTCACCATACTAGGATCTATGCACTTGAGACACATTTTCTTGCTGCTCTAGAACAAGAAAATCTGGATAGTATGGAGAAGTTGATCCATCCAACTTTACAGAGCCATTTCACGGACACGCTTCAGATAGCCCATCATCACCAGGCTGAAACCAGGCCCACTTCTACATCAGTAACTAACCCCTCTCTATCCCACCCAGCTTCAAACCCCCACACAGGACCCAAAGTTATTTTTCAGTAAATAGCCGTGAACTGGAACAAGCTATCAGAGCTGATCAGAAACAAATTCACACTAACCAGAAGGACCCAGAGTTGAAAATAACCACATAATTTTCTCTCCTGTTTGATGCTATTTCCTTCTAAACTGGAATGCTTATCCAGCCGCCCAAATGCCACTGAAATAGGTGATAGATTAGATTACCTGATATATCTCTACACCCTCCAAGAAATTTCCTCTTAATCACAGTAGCTGCTATTTTTCTTTTCCAGCTGGTTGCTGACAACGTTTCAAAATGAATCCGCCTACACTCTTATTTTTACCCTCCACTAGCTGACTTCAATGGTGATCTCCTTAGGTTTGGACCCAGATGGACTTGAAAATCTCTTTGATTCCACTCATAAGGGAACTTTGGTAGAAAGCAGCTCTGTCAGACCACTCTTAAAACTTTTGTTTTCTTTCTCTCCCTGCCACCACCCCTAATCCTTATCGTTTTATCTAAACTAACATCCTACTGGCTTTCTAGAAAGTTTAGTTCCTAAAGAGACCAAAATTTTCCTTTGTCCTCAGGATGACATTTATTTTAAGAGGTCAGGAAAATCTAAACTCTTGCATAATCGATCAATTTGAAGTTCTCTCTCCCTTAACATTAATTAATTTGATCACTCAGAGTTAAGCATCAAAGTGTTCTGCTCACCAGTTTATCCCCAATGTCTAAGAAAAGCTATGGAAGGAAGTAGGTGCTCAATGAAGACAAAAGAATGACTGGGCAGTTTTCAAAACAACTCTTGGGGTGGGCAAGATAGACATTCTTACAACTGAGGATAGATTCAGTATGTTAAGGCACTTGTTCAAAATCATTCAGTCTAAGACTTCATCACTTTTGTCCAGTGCCATTTTCTCAGGCTATGTAGCTGAACTCCAGCACTGGAACAGGAAGGTTTTTCTGGTCTTTGCCTCTGCAGAGCAAAAATCACTGCTCGAACAATTCAAGGTTCACAGGCCCTAAGATGGAAATGCAGACACTTGGAAACGGAAGCACCACTTAAAAACTGAATCCTTTCACAGCAAAAAGGAAAAGAACAGGACAGAAGCTGCAGAGACACCAGGGAAAAGAATGTTGCAGCTGTGTTCAGCAGAGGACTCCATGAGTATTCCAATAGTCTGTGTACACCCAGGACCTGTAAACTGCTTCCCAGAGTCCAAATGTGGCCCTCAGTCAATTTTTATAAATAAAGTTTTATTGGAACCTAGGCACACCCATTTGTGTACATATTGTGTATGCTGCTTTCACCTACAACAGCTGAGTCATGTAGTTCACAGATGGCCCCCAGAACCAAAAATAGTTACCCTCTGCCCCTTTACAGGAAAGTTTGCTGATTCCTGGTTGGTATAAACACACAGATTAACAATGTAGCATCAACAGTAGCAGTAGAAATTAAACAAAATACAACTGATGTTCAAAGAGATAGGAAGGATGATTTTTCTACCGATACCAAAAAAAAATAAAAATAAAAATCACAAAACCAATTACCTCAGCACTTAATACCTGCTTCAAAGCTTCCTGTCAATAATATCTACTCTTGCCCAAACTCTTGAACCAGACATCTACTCTGTTCATTACCACTGCATTTAGGTTAGCAGTCACTGGAAAAGCTATGGAAAACAAATTTCTTTACTCTATGTTAAAAGAAAAATCAGAGAAGTGCACATTGAATGCAGTGCTACAGTAAATGGAAACTCAGCACGCCTTGTAATAGTCTAGATCTCACTAAATGATTTCTTGGCTATTATCCTTTGGGCTCACCAATGGATTTGAATGGACTCTCCAGTGAAAGTGAATGTTTAAGGTGCCACTCTTTTGAAAGGAAACAGCATATCAGAATTGGAAAAGAAGACAACCAATTGTTAGAAAAACTGATTTCAAATTAAGAGTGCCATTTTCTGTCTTTTGGCTTTGTCACTGATATTCCTTTGCAATTCTTTTAACTCTGCCTGTGTCTTCCTTATATTTACAAAATATAGAAAATCATATCCATCTCCTACATCTTATTCCCCTCCTCCAAACCAGTGGTTTGGAAAGGATGCATAAAATAGCATTAGCTGTGTGTGAGTTTTTTATGAGCCTTTCCCAAGTAAATGCTAAATAATGTTATGTATATGTTCTCCAAGTCCAGGTTATTTTCTTAGCCAACAGAACCCAGTAAATATGAACATGGCACCGTAGAACAAAAGCCAGAGAGGTAAGGGCAAATGACCTATTAGTTCATCTCTTGTAAGACTCCTTAGTCCAAGTGCAGTCACTGCAGAAAGGGACTAAATTCTGGTAACTTTTAATAGAAGAACAGCAACATTTTGATCCTGAATATTAAGAAAGCACAGCCTTCTATCAGTATGAATAAGTTCATATATTTGAATATGAAGAAATTCAAAGATTTAAGTTACTTACTACAGCCTTAAAGATCATGGGCTGTGGCTGGCTATGGGTTACAATAGGTTCTGTGTTTGGAAAAAGACAAAACTTGGAGGCAAACCATAGATCTGAGGCACACAGCAGCAGAGAGGGAGGGAAGAGCACAAGGGACCATGGTAATGGTTCACGGGTGCTCTAGTGGTAGAATTATGGGGCCTCCCTCCCCCATAACTTAATTTCTCGATTCAATTTAGAAATCAAATACTGTACAAAAATGAACAGTGATGTATGAAAAAATCAAATACTGTACAAAAATGAACAGCGATGTATGAAAAAAATAATGATAGATCCTGTGTCTGAGATACACCATCCATTGAAGCAGCCCAAGCTAAGGAGCAGTCCTTACCTGTCAGTCTAGGTTTGGGGTTGGCATGCACAGCAGACAACACCCAAGGACATAGGACAACAGAACACTACCCCAAGACAGGCAGCATTAGTGGGTATCTCTCAAGCTTAGTCCTTCTCCTTCCTCTCTGGTCTGGCCAATACCCCAGCCTTATGGAAACCGTCCTTCCTCATTCCATGTTGCCCAGATGAGGCTGTCCATCAGGGCTCTGCCTCCTCTAAGCTGACCAGTAAGTTGTCCAGAGGTGGGGTGGATGCATGAACCAACCTAGCAACTTTTTCAGGAACAAAAAGAAAAGAAGAGAAAGATAAGGAGGGAAAGAGAAAAGAAACTGATTCTCCTCTAGTTACATGCAAGCTCTAAACCACCATTGTAGGATCAACTACCCCCCCCACTCCAAATAACCAGACATCCCAAAATGTCCAGAGCAGGCTTTTTCCAGCATGTGTCATCTTGGCATGTGAAACCAGGTCAACGGAGGCCCTGTGGGCTTCAAGAGACACTGTTATCGTAACTTTAAAGAATGGAGACTACCAAGATTTAGGGTCAACTCCAAAAATAGCCTTTTTTCATCCAAGAAACCTATTGTAAGGCAGGGCTACATCCAGAGGTAGGATTTCATCATATGAAGTCATTCCCTCCTGGTCATGAGAGACCCCTCTTCTCTCCTGGAAACCCCAGACCCCAGTCCTAATCCTTAGCTCAGGATATTAACCCTTTACTTAATAATTTACAACCTCAAATTCTACCAACATATGAAATTAACTTTGCTCTTTTCCTTCAACTAATCTGTCTGATGTAGATTTTGTCCAGTCAAAGAAGAACCCAGAAGGGTGAGGGATTCTCCCCTTGCAACGTGACACCAACTTTCCACCGCATGGAATGTCTGCTGGAAAATGAAGCTGAGGAGGAGTAATGCAGAGTTAGAAGTAGAGAGAAAACAACACTCTTTAGCACGCTGAGTCTCTAGGTACACTCTGACTTCTTAGTATCCAGTTTGGTCAGATGTTTTGGCTTAACCTATCTGAGTTCGGTCTCTGTCACCTGCACCCAAAGCTTCCTGACAGGTACAAGGAATGTGCATCTCCAGCCAACTCATTAGTGTCACAAAGTGATCAAGAACAGAACACCAATGGCTCCAGGCCAACCACCCCACCCTTAAAACCACAGCTCAGTGCCCCCAGTATTCACACCTCAGAAGCACAACCTGAGGTCTGCTTTGGCTCTGTTCCTTTCTGAGGAGTGTTAGGCGTGTTATGTTTGCAATTTGTCAACAGCTCCTTGAATGGGAATTTATTACATTTTTATTTAGAACTGGGTGAGAAAATCATTTGTAAGTATCTTGGAATATATTACTCGTAGAATAAAGCTTGCATTACATCCAGATGCAATTACCCTAATGAGTAGCAATAAACCATCCATCTTTTAAAATCATGGATATTTTAAAAATCTATTAGTTCCTATTATTTTCTGACAATCAAGATTTCCTGATTATCTTTTTAATCTATTTTTTTCTGATTATAAATGTTTAATGCTTTGTATCCAAATGCTTAGTGTGAAACTGATACTAAAGACACCCATATTAGAGGCTCTTCCTACTCCTGATAGACAATATCCCATGACTAACCCTCCAGAAAAACTGGTCCCCTCTTTCCCAAACCATCCAATTCTTGCCTCTCACAATAGTGTAGGTAGTTCTCATGATCCAGAATGTTCTTCCCATTCATCTTCCACTCACTCATCTAATGGTGCCAACCCCAGCTCCTCTTGAAGGGCTAGACAGGTCCTCTCTGATCTTTGAAGCTACACTGGCCATCCTAACCCAGCGTGAACTCTCTGAGCTCACCCCTTTGCTATTTGGCATGCACTTGTAGGATGTGCATGTGGTTCTCTTTTCTGGAGGCAGCTCCCTGGGTACAAGGTCTGTGATCTCTCTGGAGAACTCCACACACATGCTCAGTGGTGATGATGGTGGTGGGGACACGTGGATGACAACCAGGCCATCAGGACACCACACAAAAATCCAAATGGTCCAGTCTGCAAGATATTGGGTGGGCTAGGCTATGCCTCTCCTATACCTACACCCTTGGGCATTTCTTGTGTAGAGTTCCAGGAAGCGGTGATGTGAGCACTCCATAAGCTCCCACAGAAGTTAAAAACATGATCCAGAGACTCCCTAGTGGTGCAAGGGGTTAAACACCACACTATGAAGCATCCGCAGCCACTGCAGCATGAGTTCGATCCCCGGCCAGGGAGGGGACCCACATGGCGCATCAGACCCCCTCCTGCCTCGCCCACTGCTCCCCTCAGCAGTGTATTTCAGTCGATCTGCCTGTTCTGTTCTCCGTTCTCGCTGGTGAATCCTCTCACCACCTACACCTCCAGCCTGTACCCCAGTTCTTTATGCATAAATAAATCTTTGAAAAAGAAACAAAGATCCAAAGCAACAGGCTGGAAAGCTCCTGCTGATGATCACCTAACATGTCCCCACTGGACTGCAACCTGTTGAACTTCTGGGGCCCTAGGGGGCCCTCCATTTTCTTATTCCCCTCAACCAAGAGCTACCTAGTCGCTAAACTCTTCTACATATACAGAGATCCAGGATGCTTCCTGGACCTCTCCATCTTACTTTCTAAAAAACTCCAGGACAGGAAATGCTTCTATGACTCAAGATGGACAACTGATTACATACATCCCTGTGTTATTTGTCTTCTTAAATCCTCAAATGGGTTGCAAGCTCCTCCAGCACAAACAACACTTTGCACATCTTGGTATCACTCCCTACCCTGCCCAGAGTTACACAAGGTAACATCCCAGAGTCATTTGTTCAATAAGGGTTCTGCTTGCATTTCATTATACAGGCATTTCATTACACAGGCCCGCCCCAGAGATATGTGGGTTCAGTTCCAGGTCATCACAATAAAGCAATATCACAATAAAGCAAGTCACACAATTTTTTTTGTCTCCTAGTGTATAAGAAAAGTTATGTGTATACTACACTGTAGTTTATTAAGTTCCCATTATGTTTAGAACAACAATGACCATGCCTTGATTAAATGTGATGCAGAGAAATGAAGAGAGCTCGTAATGCTGGAAAAATCGTGCTGACCAACCAGCTCTACATGGGGCTGCCAGGGGCCTTCCGGTCGTAGATAAATGCAGCATCTGAGAAGCACAATAAAACGAGGTATTCCTGGACTGAAATAACTCTTCTTTCTCCCTAAACGGCTCTATATTTAATTTGTGAGAATTGATATGCATGTGTATGTGGACCTGTGCATGGTCAGCAAAAGGGCAGACCCGGACTAGCATGAAGGGCTGTTGTTGGATACCAAAGCAAACGAAACATGAAAGTTCTCATCCCGGAATTTGCATGGATAGAATAAATGTTATAGGCAAAGTGATATGTGCATGGGTGCACAGGCTGTGTATACACCATGGGCTATTATTTGCAGAAAGTGTTTAACAACCTCAAAACAGGAAATTGGGTCTCAGGTTCCAGTCCTATCACTGGTCCAGTGTGCCCCCACATAAGCCACTAAAGTCTGACCCTCAGGTTCCACATCTGTAAAATGGGTCTACTAATGTCCACCCTGCTCTAGGAACATTATGCAAAGAAAATGAGAGTGCACTTTGGAAAGAGGCGAGTGGTACATTAAGAGTCAGGATTTCCTGCAAAAAGTTGCTCCACTAATGTCATGAAAACCTCCTCTTCTGAACTGGAGTTAACACAGTCCAAAAAATAACTTTAAAAGTCACTCTTGGATAAAGCACAGCAGCAGGTATACTGGGCTGGTTGGGACAGCTGGGTGAGGGAATTAAGCTATAGGCAGGACCATGAAAATGCTGAATGGCATCATTAATCTAGACTCTTCTCTTAGATGCATTAATGGGGCTACAGATCAACTACTGTGAGAGTGTGTTGGATGCATTTTAAAATTAACTATTCAGAGGGGATCATGCTTGATGCTTATTCACACGTTGGAGGCTCGGCAGCCGGGCACCGCAACTGCTCTCTCTGAATAGCCCCCTTGTTATGGAAAGCCTGAAATACATGTTCTAACTGACTTGGGTGACAGCACTCTCGTCGTCCCCAAGTGCACTCAGGTCCAAGTTCAGACCCTGAAACTGCAAAGGAAGAAAATGCTGCTTATTTGGCCATCAGCAGACTCTCAGGCAAGGTCCCCATGTCACAAAAGTGAATGGCCAGCAAGACCAGGATGGAGACCATCGGACCACGCAAACTTTCACCAAGGATTCGAGAGCCCCAGGCACTTACCTGGTCCAAATCTACTCATGACAGTCAGCTCTCCTGGGCCTGGTTGGTGCTAAAGCGAGCTATGCCCTTGGATAGCTCACCAAACTGCATCTGGCTTCCAATTCAACCAACACTATTGATCCAGCACTACTGTTCACATAAAGGGTAAAATGGGCTCACGAGCGTGGATTCTCAGTGCAGTATTGTTTACTATATTGCTTTGAAAGTCTTGAAAGAATCCAGGTAGGTACCCACCAATGACAGCTGTCTTAAAAAAATTTCAGTGCAGCCATTCAATGGAGTCATATACACCAACATTAAGAATGAAATAGATTTAAGGGCCTCCTGATTGGTGCAGGGGTTAAAGTCTCAGTACTGTCAAGCTACTGCCAACCACTGTGGCATGAGTTCAATCCCTGGCCAGGGAGCTGACCCACATATGGCACAGCAGACTTCTCCTGCCTCGCCTGCTGCTCCCCTCAGCGGTGTATTTCAGTAGATCTGCCTGTTCTGCTCCCCACTCTGCCTCTGGTGAATCCTCTCACCCCCTGCACCTCTGGCCTACACCCCAGTTTTTCTATGTAAAAAGTGGGAGGCAGGGATGAAAAAGGGCTAGTCATTTGAATGTTTTACATTTCAGTAAGGTATGAAATTTTTTCATTCCTTTTCTACTTCTGTTATAATCATTGATAAAGATGTCATTTCAAAATGGTACTCCTTGATGAAGCCTCCAGTATCCTACTCACTCTCAATTTAGTTGGTGACCATCAACTAAATTACCTAAATAAAGAACCGCAAAGACCCTCTTACACACACACACGCAGAAGATTGAAAGAGCAGTTGTGAGTAGTGACACATTCCCTCTTCCCACCCTACTGGATTTACAACACTTCTTTTCTCCATTCATTCCTCACCAAAAAAAAGACTGAGTTTATTTAAGCTCTTCCTAAAAGTGAAAATACCACTGGCAAGATCCTTCAGAGAGCAGATGATTTCTAGTAAAATTTTGTTTAAAATCACCATGATCAAATTCCATTTGCAGAGCTGATCTGAGTGTCCCAAGTCGCTTCTCATAATGGAGTCTGACATGAATCAATAGGGCTTCCTTCCTAGCGCCAAAGCATTCTGACTCCCACTGAAATTTATTGAGCCCTGGTGCTGCCTGCATATTCAATCTTTTCCCAAAATACAGAAAAGTGACTTGAAATTGTACAGCTATATATCTTGTGAAATCTTGAAGCTAATACAATAAAAGCTGCATTTACAGAGGACCCATAGTTTTCAGCGCTACTCTACGCACTTGTATCAATGCTCTCACTTGATGATCACGAAGCCTGTCAAGGGGTGTCTTGGGGTACCCAGGCCTCTGAAGCAGACTCTGCTAGAGCAGGGGTAAGGGAAAGAGGTGCAGAGGTTTGGTACAGACACTGGTGGGAGGTTGCAGGACTGGGCAGAGAAATAAGACTCTCCCTCTTGGTAAAGACAGAGAGGAGCTGCACCCACTACAGAGGCCTTAGCCCATCCACAGAACCCGGATGTGACCCTGCCCTCAATCTAGATGGCCAGGCAAAGACACCATTGACAGGCTGTTGCCAAAAACCGGGTATGACCTTGGGCTAAGTAGCGCTGTTAAGCAGAAAAGCCTAGGGGAGGACTTAGGGGCCAACACCCCCAGCAACTGGGGAATGCAGGCTCATCCTGAAGAGAGGGGGCTTCACTTGCTGTATCTACATCCACGGTCCAAAAATAAGAACACAGCAACTGAGAGAAGTAAATGGATGTGAGCCATCTCCTTCCAAAACACACGTAATGCCACGCACCCACTCAGGACATCTGTCTTAGAGAGGGGCATTTCAGGTTCTGCACCTCACTCCTAAAATCTGAGCTGTTATGTTGATTTGTATCACTTTTTAGTGGGAATTTGCCTATTAAGAGGAAAGGGAGAAACAAACTCTTGAACCTGCCATTAAAAGGCATCTATCAAGTAGAAGATGTCTGTTCCGAACGCAGGAGAGGGCCTGTGAGAAAGCACACAGATTCAAGGTGGCACTGGCTTGGTGTCACCTGGGCCCCCAGTACTTTGCCCGGAAATGTGTGTTCACCCCACTGTCACTGCGCCTTGCTGAGGACTCCACTGGGTTCAATTGGATGCTTAGGAAATTTACTTTTTCTGTTCTGCTTCCAGTCTGCATGGCCTATAATAAATGATCAAAACCAGCAGCTGGTAGGGTATCTGGATGAGATGAGTATGTGTTGGTACATGGAGGAAGATAGTGAGAGAGAGTAAAGGAAGGAAAAGAAAAGCACCCTCTCCTGGCATGAAGCATCCAACCCAGCCCCTGGCACCCAATCTCAGGTCCAGTTCGTTGATGACCAGCTGTACGTGACCTGGCAAGTTATTACGGGAGCCTCAGGTGGAGAGCAGGACACGTACCTTATGGTGTGATGATGAAATGAAATGAGATCATGGATGTGAAGCACTGAGCACTACACGTACAGGTGAGCGCATCCTACATGCCAGCTCTGGGCCATTACTGTCAGAGCTGCCCCGAACTCCATCCCGACAGCACCTGTGTCAGGTAAAGTCAGGAGGAAAAAAAGTGCAAAACAGGCTGGGTTTGTGCGATGCAACTGCGAGTGTGTTGGTTTATAAAAGGCTTTACTCTTCTATCTTTAGAGGCATCCCCTAAAATGGCAAGTCCTCCCCCGAAATCCTCTATCCTCCTTTGCATTTCCCAGCTACCACAGAGTGGCCTCACAAATGCGTGGAAACCTCACGCTGCCCGCCACCAGGGCAGCCTCACTTCCCATAGCTATGCTGGAGCTCAGCCAGGCTGCCCCTACGTCCTGGCTTCTCGAGGAGAAAGAAGGACTGAAGAGGTGCTTTCCCCTCTGCAAGGAAGGGTTCCTGGACCTGGCAGCCCCACCGAGGCTACCTTGGTCTTGTTAGCCAGCCTTGTAGTTCAGAGCCTTCACCATATGAGTGCCAGTGGTGTAGACCGGGGCTCTAAGCGTGTCCCCAGGGAACCGCCCTGGAAACCCCTGGTAGCTTGTTTAGGATGCAGATGCGCAGCACTGCGGAACCACTCTGGGGAAGGTCCTGAAGCTACAGGGACAGCAGATTTCTAGGTGATTATTATTCGACTACAGTTTGAGGTTTCCTATGAAACATATGACTTTCTTTATCTTCTAGATCCTTAGCTACCCTGACCTTTTTTTTTTTTAACTTCCCCAGACTCCAATTCCTGCCCTATCTGTCCCAAATAGTCACTCAGTGATTGCAAAGCCTTATTTTGCACTTGAAAATATATAGTCTATTAATGTCACTGGGAATTGGTGATCCATGAAGAGGCAACTCATTTTCTCAAGTGGAGTGTCAGCTTGACAGGGACAAGAATGATGACTCATTCAACAAACAAGGGGCATCCAAACAGAGGCGCCCATGCCTGTGCAGGTACCACGGGGGACAGAGATATTTCATGACCCAAGCTGGTAAGAGCTCACGGCAACTCAGTCTGTTTTGCACCCAAAGACCTCAGAGACACCTCACATCTAAAGCTGCCCCTGACCCCTGAGGCATCTACAATCCAGGCTGACAACCAGGAGGCAAACATGGGCTCCAGCTTTCTCTTCTCTGCTTCCCAGGGCACAGACCTCCCTGCTGCCATCCACCCTTCCCTCTGCCCCTTCTCCCCAAGGCTCCCTATATCCTCTATTCCTCCTGCTCTTCCCCAAATGATGAAAAAGGAAGGTGGAGGGCTCAATTCCTTTCCCAGATCAGTGCTGAGATGCTCCCATGTCAGAAAGTTTGTAGGTCGCCAAAAGTCACCAGGCACAAAAGCCTCTATCTAGTCACTTGTCCTCAAGTCAAGTCCTGATCAACTCACAAATATCTGGGTGAAATACAGAGAAATCCAACAGACACCACTGTCTTGTTACTTAGCCAAAGTGGACACGCATGGAAGCATCACAAGCATACAGTGAGGGCACACAGTAAGAAGCTCAGTGGCCAATGTTATTTTAGCATCTACTCCGTGTCTTCAGTAAGCAAGTGGGACAGAGGAAACCAATGCTAATGGGGGAGGGTGAAAGTTGTGCAAAGTCAGGGTCAAATGCTCCACACCAGACTAGGAAAATGAAATGGCTCAAATGGGGTGGAGGATGAATCAGGGAACATTTGCAAGAGGATATCCTATAGAGCCAGGCCTAGTTTTGTTGTTGTTTTTTTTCTCTCTATCTCTTTCTCTCTCTCTTTTACTGGTACTTATCCTACAGAGCATTCTCTAGTTCTGCTCTTTCAATTATTTTTTTTAGTTTGCCAAACCCACACAAAACAACTTCTCCCAACCTCCCACCCTGGTCCTTTTTCTCTCCTCCCACCACTATCTCCATCACAGGGTCACAAGGCAGCTTGCTGATGCAGCTGATCAGCCTGAATCTGATAGGGCCAGAGGCCCCTGTCACTGGGAAGATGGAATTCCTCATTTGGTTGCTATGACACCATGGCACTCAGGCTTCCAGCCTCGTTACCATGGAATCCTCCCTCCCTGTCCCTTCCTCATGTCAGAAGGACAACAGCACTGCAAGGCAAGCTACCCACAGGCTGCCCACCAAGTCCATGCCCCTGGACAGTGTCCTTAAAGGATGAAGTGGTCTGAGCCAGCGGCAATCACATGCCTGAAGTGGTCTGCAGAAGAGTTTTCCAGTGGGTGGGCCCCTTACAAGGTGAACTACACACAAACAGTTCTTTAAAAACTGCATCTGAAAAACAAGACACACTAGAGGAACAGTGAGGAGCAAACTCCAAGCCAGTGGGTGATGCTCATGGACAATTTGATGGCAGAAGGTGGAGTTTTCTAGATTCCACTCCCTCAGAGGGGGCTGATGGGAAAAAGGGATGGAGCTGGAACTTTTGACAGTTAAAAAGCTACCAGGTTTGGGCCAGTTAAGCTGCTGGACTTCAGCAGTTAAACTGCTAATGAGGTGTGGTGTCTGTGGGGGAGCAACAAGTTTGCCACATGCAGCTTCAGCTTGAACCTTGGTCTCTGCTCAGTGGATGCTATCTGGGGGAGGGCAAATGGCATATGGATACAAGCCAGCCTACAAATGCCCACTCCTCTTTTTTCACATTCCCTGGGTAAATAAATCTCATTATTGCTGATTCTCCCCATGAATCTGCTTTTGGCTCATATCCTGTGTTCCAAAGTACATGGGTGAAGACACCACCAACAGGGTCAACCCAGTTCCCCCAATTTGCTCTATTTCACCCTGAACACACATGGGTGGTCTCTTTTGTAAAGGAGCCATCAATAAAGCAGTTACAACAGAGGGCAGCCCTCAGCACAATCTTGTCAGGTCCCAGAAGGTGTGGCCAAGGGTCAACAGTGCCTCTGTGGGCTCACTAGAAAACACCTCTTGCCCACCCACTGTCCCGAACCCCAAATCCTGCATTTATCAGCTCAGTGTTCTCATAATGATGAACAGGAGGGGAGGGAGGTATGTGAAGTAAGAAAAAACCTTTGTACACTGAAAATAAATATTTTTTAATTAAATTTTTTTGTATTTAAAATAATTACTTTTTTTTTTAGGGCCTTCCTAGCGGTACAAGGGGTTGAGTGCCACACTGTGGGGCTTCCACAGCCAGTACGGTGCGAGTTCAATTCCCAGTCAGGGAGGTGACCCACATGACACAGCAGACCTCTCCTGCCTCACCTACTGCTCCCCTCAAGCAGTGTATGTCAGTCGATCTGCCTGTTCTGCTCCCCACTCTGTCTCCAGTGAATCCTCTCACCCCCTGCACCTCTGACCTGTACTAAAGTTCTTGTGTGCATAAAAAAAATCTTTTAATAAAATAAATACATTTTTTCAATGTACTACACTGAAGTACGTAACATCCTAGTGACAAGCTGTGATGAGGGCAGAGGACTGGACCTAGTTCTAGTCCTGCCTCTAACCTGTGACTTTAGGCAAAATATTTCTTCTTCGTGAGCCTCAGTTTCCTCATGGGAATAACATGGGGATCTGAGTAATTTCTCGGGCCCTTCCCAGGTGCCAGTCTTCACTTTAGTGGGGCACCCGCCACGGGATTTTCAAGTCCTCCCTCCTCAGAGGAGTGAAGCAGTAAAAACTTGGCTGCCAAGGCTGTTGGCTGTCAAGTCCATTACCATCCCTTGCCTCAGAAGAGTCCCAAGATCCAGAGAAAAGCTTCATCTCCAGGAACAGACCCTCTACTTGGGCCAGATATGTGTATAAGGGAATCGCCTATCTACTGTCATGAAATCAAGGAAACACTAGCCCCTCGGTGGGCCAAACCCCAGAGTGTACCCAGGCATAGTAGCAGCATTTCGTAACATATTTTCGGGCTGGGGGCAGGAACCTCTTCTGTTGGTTAGAGAGCAACCAAACTGTAGAATTAAAATATATATCTATATCCCTTAAAACTAAAACCTGCAAAAGGAGATAAACTGAGGAGGCCACACAGCAGAGGCGGTAGAGGTAACTGCTTCAAAGGTAACTATAGCCACAGAGGAGTGGGGACATGAGAGTTCACAGAGAAATAAGCGCCCCCACCCCGTCCCTAATTTTACATTAACCACAACTTGGGAATCCTGATCTAGAATTTCTTTTCTCTGTGTCAATGGATATTCTGAGCCCAACCTCAATTTATAAGGGGAGCAATCTTGAACACCAGCAGGCTGTCCCAGAATTCAACTCGATCAGACACCATCGGAGATAGCATCAGATTCCACAGGTGAGCTCAATCTGTCTCCATCCCCCACTTCAGATGCCAGTTGCAAGTCTGGGCTGTTCCCTGTACTTCTGACCAATCAGAGATCTGGAGTACCCAAGGCCAACTTCAGCCCTTCTTGGCAACTCGATATAGATGCCAACCACAATCCCAAATGTTAACTGCACTTTAGCTACAAACCACAGTCCCCACAACTTCTTTGGGTTTGATTAATTTGCTAGTGCAGCTCACAGAACTCAGAAACATTTTAGTGATTTATTTTTAAACGGCGTATCTCAGGAACAGTCAGGTGGAAGAGATGCTTAGGACAAGGTAGAGGGAAAGGGTGAGGTGTCTCCAAGTCCTCCCCAGGGGTTCTACTCTCCTACCTCCATGTGCTCACAACTGGAAGCTCTCCTGCCCCATCCTTTCCGGGTCTTGCAGAGGCTTCACCCTATAGGCATAATTAATCAGATAACTGTCCATAGGTGGCTGGTTCAGGGGGTAGGAAGCTGAGGGTCACTGAAAGTTCCAACCCTCTAGTCACAAGGTGATGTCTCCTGGCCACCAGCCCCACCTTTGAACTACCTCAGGGTTTGCCAAATGTCATCTCATTAATGTAACAAAAGATTATTTATCATTCCTATCACAAAGAATTGTCCTGTACCAGGAACTGGTCAAAGGCTAAATATATATTTCTTACAAATCATATTATCATACAAGATCTTCTCTATTAATGCTCTATATACCTCACTTTTCAGTCCATCCACAAATGGCCCTGGGCTGGGTAGGAGGGATAGAGTGGTTAACCTGCTAACAGGTCCCTGTTCCTCACAGGACTTCATATCTGGTGATGAAAACTGACAAAACAGACATGAATTAAATTTTAGGTAATAGGCTATTGTGAGAGAAGACAGGAGTTGTAATAAAGTAAATAATTATACAAGGCAAGAAAAATCAGAGTAGGCCTCTGTGAGGAGGTGACATTTCAGCTGATATGAAAGGAAGATACAGCCAGTCTTCAAGAACAATGAGTGGATGAAGATGCTTATAAAAAGCCAACAGCATATGCAAAGTTCCTGAGACAGAAATGAAAAAGCATAAGTTGAGGAACTCCCAATCTGGATAAAGAGGCAGATAGGCAGATAAACAACCATAACTCCATAAGATAACAACAAGGTGAAAAAGACCCCTGAGGGCCAAGTCAGACAAGGGCCAGTCAGGAGGGCTTCTTGGAGGAGAGGGTATTTGAGCTGAATCTTGGACAAGTGGATCTAATGGAACAAAGCAAAAAAAAAAAAAAAAGAAAAAAGTGAGCCCTGTAAAGAGGTAGAATGTTAACTGGGTGACAGGTGAGACATAAAAATGACGTCATCTCTGTGTGACAGTCCCTCCCTGGCAGGCCTGCCCACCTGGACAGGGCTCTTCCCACCAGACACACAGAGCCTTCCCGAGTGGCCCCTGGTCGCTAGAGACCCGAACCACACCACCAGGAGTCAGGGGGTTGGGAGCCACACTTGGAGAGACCTGTGGCCTTGGACAGCAGGTAGGCAGGCATGTGGCAGAATCCCCCTCTGGCTCTCTCCAAGAGGCTGGTCAAGAGGGTTCTAGACAAAAGAAGAGGAGAGAGAGGAGGAGAAGAATGGGATAGGAGGAAAAGAGGACAGAAAGGAGGAAACGAGCAAAGAAAACTGGAGCTGAAGCTACACACCCACCAGAGTGGGCAACTCTGAACTCCGCTGACTGTCTCTTCCTTCCAAGAGGAAGACAGAAGCAGCCCGGCTGCTGCCGCTGAGAGCTGGGGGGTGGATTTCCATGCATGCTGCTACTCGCTCTGCCCACGGCCTGCTGCCAGGGAGCAACCACACGCGCTGATTCACAACGCCCCCTGCACCCACCAAGCGCACAGCTCCTGCGGCACAGCTGAGTCACCCTCCTGCCACAATCATGCACATGCACACACGCACACACACATGCACGTGTATGCACATGCACAGCTGCCTGGACAGCTCCCTCACCCCAGTCACCCCACCTGCTCCATCCTCTGCAGGATGCTGGGCAGAGGTGAGCCAGGGGACAGGGTTGGTCCCTCACTTCCTCCAAGGCCTCCCTGAACACTTTTGTGACTCCCCCAGAGGGGACCAAGACAGAGAAGAAATCCAGACCCAGTTTCTGAGAGACTCAACTGATGAGGGTTCCCAGATAAAGCGCTGGCCCCCACCCAGTTAAATCTGAAATTCAGATGAATAACTGATGTACTTATAATATTACTTGCTAAATCTGGCCATGCCATGGCTGATGGTTCAGGCATTTCAATCCTCCCTCCATTTGCCTCCGCTCCCCAGGCTACAGGTAATATGATGATGGTGGTGGTGGTGGTGATGGTGGTGATGATGGTGATGATGATACTGACATCCCAAGCTGTTAGGTGCCAGGCATTGTGCAACGCAAAGTGTGAGCTTTGTCATATCCTCCTGACAGCCCTATGGGATTGATACTAGTGTCCCCATTGTACAGATGGAAAAGCTGAGGTTTATAGCCATGCTAGAAAGCAGGAGCTAAGATTAGAACCAGAGAGTCAGCCTCTAGCACCTGTACCGTCGAGCCCAGACCGCCACCACCCAGACACGCAGTGGATCTGGAGCTACCAGTGCACCAGGGTTCTTATGCTCAAATTATTACCTCCTAGTTTGAAACTACTGGCCAGGAACATACTGAAGGGCTGCTCCCCCAAATCCTATTCCTGGGAGGGACCCACCCATCCACACTCCAGGGTGCTCTCCTGACCCCAAGCTCCCAGGGCACAGCCCCTCCCAGGGAAGCCCTCACATCAGTCATCAATCCCTTAGTGTGTATTTATGTTTGGTGTGACCTCCTCGGACATTTGGAGTTGGCTGTCTCAGAGAACAAGGGTGATGATTCACCATTAAAGGAAACCCGGCCACTGGTGAGTAAACCCAAGGTTTTACCCAGCTACTCCCGACCTGGAGGAAAGAAGGTGAGGGGTCCAGGAAGAGAGCAGGACCTTAGCCAGAGAACTCCCAGTGTCTTAGACATCACCTCACCCCCCAAATGAGGCTGGATGATTTTTGAAAAGTATGGGCCATGTGCTATGACCAAAGGTGGTCACCGTTCAATGAGAAGGACAGGTCGTCTTGATGAGATATATCCAACCATCTGGAGCCTGAGGATCAGAAAACTGATCCACTGAGCTGTCCAGGTAAAGATCGGAACAGTGTTTATTGAGGATGCCTAGATATAGGGGATGGTGGGTGGGTGGATGAATGGATGAATAGTCGGATGATGCATAGACAGATGGGGAGATGGATGGGTGAGTGGGTGGATATGGAGAGATGAAGAGCCTCGGAGGGGTGGGTCTATGGTTCTGAGACAGACCATATATACTACAAGGGGATCCTCCCAGAAATCTGAGTCTTTTCCATCAGGTGCAAAGATGAGTTTATAAGACAAGGAGGGAGGGGAAAGTTATGGGGATAGAGCAGGCAAGAAGGTAAGCAGAGATGGAGCAAGGCAGGAAAGCAAAGGGGAGATGGAACTGTTGGTGGCATTCTGAATTCATCTGTCCCCTTCTCCAGTTTCCATAGCCTTCCTGGCTTGTTATACCAGGTGGAAATGACCCTGGGGGCCCAGTTTTCATGTCTGCAGTGTATCACATGTGAGTGTTCTGAGCCTCACGACTCTGGGTTATTTGCCACTTTATTTATTCAGGAGGCTGGTATAGGGAGTGAGTAAGACTGCAGCCTGAGTCTGCAGCAACTGGCACGCCTCTTACCGTTTCCTGTGCTACCACCCCCAGCCCCAGCCTGGTCACCACAGCTCCCCTCCTATCCACTCCCCCAATATGCCACCCCTCCAAAACTGAGATCTGAAGAACAGGCCCACAGAGCCCCAGTGTACCCCTGGGAAAGCCAGACCCCAGCTCAGAGCTGGACTTCTGAAAAGAGGTGCCAGCCCCCTCCCCAGCCCTCTCACTGGAGAGGCAGACAGCAGGGTCTGCGAGAGAAGTCAAAGCCAGATGCTCCTGGACAGACATCCTGCGCTGCCCACGCTCACTCTGCCTGCACTCACACACCCCGCACGGGAGCTTCTCCTGCTGCCCCCTGCACGTCCCTTCCCACACCAGGTCACCAGGACCTAACAGCACCCAAGGGGCAAGAGGGCGCAGACCACAGGGCAGGTGAGGCGGAGTCAGCCAATCCCAGAAAGGAAGGAACATCAGCAAAGAAACCCAGGGAGGAGAAGCAAAATCCTATCCCACCCCGCTCCAGTGGGTCTCACTGGGGGTGGCGCCAAGCCCCTCCCCAGAGGGCAGCTGACAAGGGCGAGTGGGGAATACCAGGGACAGGGGCGGAGTGGGACAGGACTGCTAAGTCCTGCCTTGGACATGACAGCTCCACACCAGAAAGAAGGTTTTCCTGACCCAAAAAGCAAATGTACCCCCTACTGGAAAATGCTGCCAGGCCCGTGCCTTATTTCCAGGAACACCGAAGTTTCTGCAGGGACTCAGAAGGGAGCAGGTGGAGGCTGGAGGCAGAAGACTACAGAATGTCAGCGAAGTGGGAGAGGTAGCACTAGGCTGAGCGCTCAAGAGCTGTGCTCCAAAGCGGGGTAAAGAGGTAACATGAGTCAGGGGGTGCCGCAACGCAGGGGGCACTCCTGCTGCTGCCCCCCATACTGGTTGGGCAGAGAGAGCCTATCTCAGCCTGTGGCCCATGATCTCACTCCAGAAGGGCACTGCCGGGGGCCCCAGAAGCCACTGCCACTCAGAGGACTCCCATGGGGCCAGGGAGTAGCTGCCTGGATGTCAGAGGTGACCCCAGGGGTGACCAGTGAGCTCGTCCTTTCTCCCCGCCCCCAGGTGCAGGCTGTGCCTCCTCCATGCTCCCACACACTCAGCTCAGTCCTCCTCAGAGCCTCTCTCATTCCATGTCCATTATCCATTTACTTGTGCAACTTCTCAGCTATTAATCAACGTTAATGTTTATTGAATACTTTCTAAATAAATGTCTGGCACTGTGCTCTTTCCATAGGCTAGTTCACTTAAGCCACACAAAAACACTCATAAGCATTACCATCGCGCCTGCTTCGCAGACAAGCTGCCTCAGAAGCAGATGTTAAAAGCTGACCAGAGGTCCCGCGTGTGATCAGTGGAGTGGGGTTCACCAGCACCAGTGAGGAAACACTGTGCCACACTGCCCCACATGGCCCCCTGCACCAACACCAGTGTGCAAAACCAGGACTCTGTGATTCACTTCTGCATGGGGCGGCTGTCCCTGGACTTAAGCAGGAGTGGATGTGTGGGTGGGCGGACAGGTGGATGGGGGGGTGGGTGGAGGATGGATAGGTGGATATTTGGATGGATGGATAGATGGGTATGTGGGTGGGTGGATGGGTGGATGGATGGATGGGTGGGTGGATGGGTGAGTGGATGATGGATGGATGGGTGGCTGGATGATGGATGGGTGGATGGGTGGGTGGGTGGGTGGGTGGGTGGGTGGATGGATGGAAGGATGGTTGGACAGCTGTGTTAATGGGCTTTACCTACTGTGTGTGTACATTCCAGAGAATGTGACTATGTAACCAACATAAGTTCCATTAAGAACAAGAAATGAAGCAAATGCTTAGGAGACAATGAGGTCACCACGTACACTTACTGACAAGGAGCCAGGCACATTTTAGGAATGTCACCTCCTTAAGTTCTCACAGCTCTGTGAGGCAGATACCATGATTCCCAACTGCTGCTGAGAAATCTGAGGTTCACAGCCACTTGACCAAACTGACTCCCCTGGGGAGCAACAGGACCAGGGGTGGCTGGCACAGCACTGGTCCTAAATCATTAGAGAATCACTGTGATTCCTGGAGCTTCAAGACCCAGACCCAGCATCATGTCTTTGTGACCTCCCCTGGTGGAGCAGACAGCATCTGTTTCCTGCACCTACAGAGTCTTCTATCCACCCCTTTTGGAGAGCTCTGCATGTTTGCAAGGTGCAACGTGCATTACACCTAAGCACAGGGCCTCTGTCTTAGCATTCTGTGTCTCCGCCATTGTGCCTCATTTCCCCAGGGACTCAGAGCTGAGTTGGCTGGGGAAGGTCACTAGAGAAGAAAGCAGACCATTTAGTCAACTGGACAGGCAGTAAGAATTTCATGAATACGGAGTGGCCCTATCACAGGCTGAACTGTCCCTATTAAATTCATATCCATGTCGAAGCCCTAACTTTCCAGTGTGAGGAACATGCAAATGGAATATTTGGGAGATCATTAGGTTTCCATGTGCATGTGGGGTGGGGCCCTGGGATAGGGTTAGTGTCCTTGTAAGAAGAGGCACCAAAGGGCTTGCTTCCTCTTTCTCTCCAACCACTCACAGAGCAGAGGGAGCATATGAGGACCCAGAAAGAAGGTGGCAACCCAGAGAACACTCACCGACACGACCCTGCTGGCAGCTCATCTTGGTCTCCCAGTCCCCAGCACCATGAGGAAAAAATGCCTGTTGTTTAAGCACACCCAGTCCACGGCATTAGTTACGGCAGCCCAAGCGGGTTAGATAGGCCCACGCCAGGTCCTGCAGCCACTGGTGCTTCTCAGCCCACCTCTTCTGACCGGCAGCGCCTCTTGCCCCAGAATGACCAGTCCTGCAATGACCACCCCCTCCCAGTTGTTCGCCAGGGGCAGGAGTCAGGTGGTAACACCAGCTGGCACCAACACTCACCTACATCACAGAAACAATGAGACATCACAGGCGCACCAAGGCCAAGGGCAAAAAATGCCTCGCTCCCCTGCTCTCAGGCCTCTCACTCACAGCTGCAGGCTCGGGGCACAGATCATCCGGGGAGCTTCACTGACCCACCAGCTGGGTCTGGCCCCTTCTCCCCCCGTTCCCACCAACAAACCGGAGGGAGCACTGCAGTGGTCAGGCAGCCCGACTCCTCTGCCAAGCCGCTGCTTCTCTGAGTGCAGGGCACTGGGAACTCGAGCCTCCTGCCCTGAGCGGCACATCCTGCCTCGAAGACCAAGAGGCAAACACAGGCTCTCGCTCAGAGGTCCTGTCTGAGTGCTGTGACCCGAATGAAAAAAGACTTTCTCCCTCCCTCTGTGGCTTCCCGGCCTCACCACAACTCAGATCCAATGTCACTTAAACTGAAAGTGTCAGGGGTCGCGAGTGTGGCGGGATGAGGGTAACAGTCCCTCCTACATCAATATTTAGGCTCTTCCCCCAGCGCTGCAAGAACCGGGGCCAAAGACGACTTCGATGCGCTGCGCAAGCAGAGTCCCCAGAACACTGGCCGGAAGCCAGCGTGCTCCAGGTTGGCCACGGTGCCAGGAAGGGTCTGGATGAAGATCCTGGGCTAGGACTGAGCCGCACGCAGGAGCAGGAAGCAGGAACCTTCAGGGGCCACCTGCATCTGCCCCCGTCAGCAGCTCCAGGCTTGCTCCACAGCCCGGAGCCAGACCCCTCCACCCCACCCTCTCCCACCAGCACCAAGCCCAGAGCACCCAAGCTTCCCAACTTAGGCATCATTTTGGTAGAGTTCTCTTCCAGCCCAGATGTCCACTCTCCAAAAATGCAGCAACACGAAGGTGCTGGATGCGCTTCCATCCTCTGCGATCTGCCTAGCGCAGGAGGACAGAGGCGTCAACCACACGGACGCCCACGGGAGTCACTGCTTGAGGACCTGACCCACGTCCAAGGAGAGGGAGGCCCTCTTCCTCGGATGGCAAGGTTAGGGATGACAGTGCCCTGAAAAATAACAGCCGACCCGCTGAACACTTAGAAGACACAGGCATTCTTCAGACTGCCGCAGGCCCGTCTCATGCTTTTTACTGGAAGGAGCCCCAAATCAGTCGGGCTAAGACACGGCGACGGTGCTGATAAGCCGAGGCGCCCAGGCTACACGGCCCCGGGTCTGGCCTCACAGCCACGCGTTCAGCAAAGATCTTTTCGGCATCACATGGACCTAGCATGAGGATGTTCTCCCAAGTAAATAAAGTCACTTTCTGGAGAAGCCATTTCTTTGCGGAGTGTGGGTGATAAAGGCGACTCAGAGAGCTTGCAGTCAGAGTTTGAGGCATTCAATTTTAGGCTGGGTGGCAAGAGTAGGCTTCGCTGAGAAGGTAATTTTAAGTAACAAGCAAAGGGAGGTGAAAAAATGAACCATGAAGCCAGCTGAGGATAATTCCAAAGAGAGGAAACAGTGCAAAGGCCCTGGGGTAGGACTGTTGTGGTATGTTGAGGAACAGAGAGACCATGCAGCTGGACCCAGTGAACCAGGGGAGCAAGGTGAGGGCGGTAACAAGGGGCAGGCCTGGAGCCTTGACCTGACTCAGTGAGGACTCTGGTCATCTGGTGATGGAGACACTAGGCTCAGATTGCTGGTAACTCGTTAAAAGCCACACAAAGTTTGCATCTAAGCTCTGATACAAAACCAACCCCAGTGATTCGTCACACCAGCAGAGACCCCCAGGCCCTCTCCTCATGCCAACATCCTCTTCCACCTGGCAAGCCCATCTATCTCTGACTTAAAACAGCTACAGATGAATTGACGTAAAAAGGCAAGCAGGGCTGCGTGCAGGGGAAGCTGAAATCTGGGGCTCTCTCGCCAGCCCCCACACTGCAGTCAGGGATGGAAAGAATGACAGAATTAGGCTCCTGGAGCCAGGGAAGGGACCCAAGGTGTGAGGAGCCCTGGCAATGCTGAGCTCTCTCTCTCTCATCTCCTAAAAAGAAACCACCCCTCCAGCAAGTGGGTTTGTTTACTTGGAGAACATCCCCACTTGGCTGATCAGCATCTCCCATGCCGTTACCAATAAGTAACTCCCGCTTCCCCTCTCAAAGCAGGGAAACAGGACCCACAGAGGGCGTGTGCATCACTCCCACGCACAAGCCCAGCAGCCTCCCTGGCTAGGAAAGGGATCACAGGAAAGTTTGCTGGTTTCCCTCCCACTGCTGTTCCCGTGCTGGGGCCGGTGATCTGGAAGGTGCTTGTTCAGGCCCTGCCTCTGCCTCCCTCTTGCTGGCCCTTACAGAGGCTCTTGGGAACGTCTCAGAGCTCTCAACAACAGCCCACCTGCAGCCCGCCTGCCTCCCCACTAAGCCAAACTGCACAAGAGCCCTCCAGAGAACCCACAAGTCTACAGCAGTCAAGGATCCTCCGGGATTCGTGGGCCAAAGCCTTGAGCACACAGCAGTGATAGCTGAGGGCCCACAGGCCATGTGCTCTGCACGCCTGGCACCATCCTGGGTCCCTCAACCCTGCCAAGTAGGGCCTAGGATTACCTCATTCTTACAGATAAGGAAACTGAGCTACAGGGAGGTTAAATGACTCACCCAAGGTCATATTTATCCCTGGTAAGTGCCAGAGCTGGGATGTAAACCCAAGCAGAGAGAGTGCGGAGTCCACCCCCCCCCCAAGTCTCTTTAGGGGAAGGCAGAGAACCCCTTCTGGGACAACCCCCTCTGGGACAAGCCTGGAGGCAAGACTCTCTGGGCTGAGAAAAGAAGCAAGGCAGGAGCATGGAACTAGGGAGTCCGCTGGGTATCGCCAGTGCCAGGCCCTCCATCACCACACCACAGGGGCAGTTACTCCCTGTTCCCCTGGGAATGCTGTATTGTCATCCACACTTCTCAGGCAGCTTTGCCTGGCAGTTTGGCACTTCTTAGGGTCGCTGTTGTAGTCCATTGTACCCCACAGTCCATTGTAAGAAGAACTGTGAGGGCTCCTGGGAGCCACTAATAACCGTGCTGAGTAAATACATGAACATGTGTGTGAATGGGTGAGCTGGGCCAGGTCCAGATGATCTAAGTCTCTCCTTTAGAAACTTTAAGCAAAAACACCACACAGGTCAAAGCTTCCCATCTGCCTCCCACACAGACCCACAGCAGGACTGAAATAGATACATATATATGCCCTCTCATTCTTCCTTTTATTGCTTTTAATTCCATGTTTCAGTTTAATTAAGAAAACACAATGGCTTAAAGTGTTGGGTCCTGATGCACTGTGGTAGTCATGAATATTTATCACTCTGGGCTATATAAAATTGAATATTAGCAATTAAAAGAAGGTCAACAGAAGGTTTTCTGGAACTCTCCACCAAGGGGAAGGGGCAGAGATGGGACATCACCACCAAGATGCCTCAGTAAGGACGCTGCAGGAAAGGGAAGAAAGTCTTGGCTGATGAGGTAAAACCTGTGCTTAGAGGGCCATCTGACCTCAGAAGAAAGTTCCAAAAGGGTTTGAAGAGGGGCTGACCTACCTACAAATCATTTATTTAGATACCAGGACAGTAGACTTGGTGTATGAAGGATCCACTGACAACACAGAGCTCAGAGAGAGGACTGGGGAAGGAAAACAGTGGGGCCAAGGTGCTCCCCCTGCCTGAGCACCCCTGTTCCCGGACTCACCTGAGGTGTGCAGGACAGATGAGGCCTGTCAAGACCGCACCTGCTACCGTCCCGACAAGGCAAGTGCTCCATAAGTGGCCATACCTTCCTTCCCTTTCAAGATGGCCCAAACAGCTTTTCCTATTCTCTCCATGGCAAGAGAATCCTAGTCTCATTTAGTTTCTACTTCAAAAGGAATCTGAGGGCAGAGTCCAAAGTCCCCCACGTGCCTGTCTATGCACCTGAGAAGGTGCTAAGCCAGGTAAAGTCCAAAGTTCCTCTGATGGTGCCCAAGCCAGCCTCTGGCCATTGTTAGCCTCTCAGGCTAACGTCTACCCTCCAAGAACAGTTTATTTTAGGCTGGGTCCTGGGTCCTCCTCTGCCCCAGGCTTCCTCGGGGATGATGTTCCAGTGTGTCTTGCGCCTGCGGACAGCCTGAGCAGGGGGGGCAGAGCCGGAGCTCCAAGAAGGGGACAGGATGCTGGTGTGTCGCACGGTGCTGCTTTGGGGGCTACCACTCAGCACTGCTGAGTCATTTCAAGCCATTCATTTTTTTCAGCCGCGTATTTTGTGCAACCAGGCACTGCTGGGATGGACGTGGACCCTGCCGACCGTCAGCTGTTCCAACAGCCAGTATTGGGGAATGGGGGTTAGGAACAGAAAAACCTGAGCACAGGCCCACTAGGCTGACCCCAGCAGAGGCTGACAAAGTAATTTTAAAATGGTAAATCACTTAAAAATGAAGGGTCCCCCTCAGACTCGCCCACTCTCCAGTGTGGCCATTCCTTTCTTCCTGAGTGTGACTCTTGCCTCCAAACTCTGACACTAGGGACACGGTACCTGGCTCAGGTGGTGTTGGTGTCCACCTGTTCATCAGTCGTAACAACTGTGTGCACTAATATTCACGGAGCATTTGCTGCGAGTCTTCACAGCCATGACTCACCTACCAGCCGCCTTTTACAGCACAGAACTCTGCCTGGAGGTGATGCATGTGGACCGGGTCTGCCGCACCCAACCCCCCAGAGTCCCCAATACTGACTGTCAGCTCACTTTGAAAGGTGTTAATTACTAAGGCCTCAGGCGTTGTCATGCTTCACCATCCTAATCTCAATTACCTCAGGGCAGAATTTGGGAACACCTGAGAAGCTAGGTCCCACCTTATCAGTTCCTTGAGTGCTCTTGGGGTCTGTGCCACAGTGACAAATATTTTTTTTTGCATCCTCACATTTACCTGTTGTGCATCGGATGTACTGTGGACATCAACTCAACCTCTGCTTGCAAGTTCCCAGGTGGTGAGCGACCCTACTGCTGAATCCTTCCAGAAGGTCACACTCAGAGGTGAGTGAAGCCTGAGGACACTGGCTGCAGGAATAAAGCTTGTCCTCTGCACAGAACACCAGGACAATGGCCCGAAATGG
Source organism: Galemys pyrenaicus (assembly GCA_019455555.1). Classification (NCBI taxonomy): domain Eukaryota; kingdom Metazoa; phylum Chordata; class Mammalia; order Eulipotyphla; family Talpidae; genus Galemys; species Galemys pyrenaicus. The sequence goes on along the minus strand of JAGFMF010011658.1, from coordinate 364,068 downwards.
CCTCTGTCAGCCTCTGCATCAGGGCCGGTGAAGGCCAGCCCTGGGATCCAGGGGGGTGTAATGTTTCAGTGTGAAGATGGGAGCTCAGGAGCCCTCCTAAGGGCGACCTGTCAGCCCAAACCTAGGCCACTTCCTCCACCACCTCTTCCCCAAACGATAGGTGTGGTAGGTCCAGGCAGGCTGTGGCAGACCGGAGCTGTTAAAGAAGCACCTCAATATACTGAACATGGCAAAAAACATTTGCATTCATTTTTCAAAGGGCAAAAATGTTCTGCTTTATTCTGTTTCTTCTTTGGTGCTTTTCTGTGGTTGTTTTATATTGTTTTCACCTTAAATGGAACCATCCTAATTCAGTCAGGACTAGAAAACCAAACAATAGCCTCAGGATAGACTTTGCAAAAGGGAAAACAAAACTGACAAGAGAGCTGAGCCAGCTGCAGAAAGCTCAGGCAGCACAGCAGCGGTGGGGCTTGCAAACACTCCCAGGTTGAGCCCCAGATACAGGGCTCGGCACCAGAGACAAACCAGGCTTATCGCCTAAGAGCTTGGGCTCCCTGGGCTGAGGAGGGTGAGATGCAGCCTTAGCTCATCCCCGACTGTCTCAGTGACTGTCGCGTGGCCATTATTTGCATTGATCTTGTTACAGGGCAGGGAGAGGAGCACCACAGAACCCCCAAGCCTGCCCTCTTTGAATGGGTTCTGCCATCCGCCGCATTAAGACAAACATACAAAACTTTTAATGGAAAGGAACTTTAATACAACTA